>CM007318.1:770104-825034 GCA_000333855.2 Endotrypanum monterogeii
AGGCTAGTATATGCGTTCGTCAAATACGACAGCGAAGCGGGCGCCTCCCTCTGATGGCACAACGATGACGCAGACAAATATAGGGGACGATAGTACACGGTGATCCACACGCGATATAGACAGAGAGAGAAATAGTATGTGTGTGTGTGTGTGTGTGTGTGTGTGTGTCATGGAAAAAGGGGACATCCTTCAACTGATCGCAGAAATTCATGTCCATCTGCTAGTGCAAGTACACTTACCATTACACTTGAGTCATATGGGAGACGTAGCGATTCTCCCCAGGTTTGTGTATACCGCTTCATAGATTCCCCGGTGCTTAGCTACGCATTCAGATGACTATCTTGAACGTTAGCGCACCCGCACTCATCCGCTTTCATCGATAACTCTATACACACTTACGCCATCCGTTTAAGATATGGGCAAGTGACCCGACGGTGTCATCGACAACGTCACTCACTTCCCCCCCCCCTGCCCTGCCCCGCCCCGCTCCTTCACGTCAATCAGCAAGCGAATAGCGGCAAGCACAGGTGCACTACTACAGTCAGTTGCACCATTCGTTCTCCCTCGGAATTTTTTTTTTAACCACATAAACTACGGATATGCCTACGCCTACATTGCTTGTGGGGGCGGCACCTTTCCCCGATAATCCTCCGCGTTGTCCCAACATAGAGGCTTGATCGTGTTTACCGTCAGCGCCACCATTGGAGCCACACAGGAGTTCATACCGTCCAATGCCGTATGGAGGACAAAACTGAAACACAAAAGAAGAGCAAATGCCATGATAACGCTCATGGTAACAGAGGCGCTCACGAACACCTCATATGAAAAAGGTACGAGAACCTCTTTGTCACGTGTAGTGAGGCCACTTGCCACCGATAAACTCACTCCCTTGGTCAGGTACTGCCTCATCTCTCCATCCGCCAAGCCATTAGCCAGCACGATGGTCATACAGAACAGCAGCGCTCCACTCATGCACACAAAAACCAGCACATCCTTGAGAAACGGGAGAAAGGGGAACTGGAGGGCAATTAGTGTGAGAAACGAAACCGATGCGCATAAAGTACTGATGGAGATCATGATGTCATCACTGGGGGCGATTGAAGTCAGAAATGGACGGCGACCGCGCAGTGTGAAGAGAATAATAAGCGATAAGCGGAACCAGTGCACGAGAGAGAGAAGCAGATGAGCATGCCTCGTCTATAGGCACAGACGCGTTTCCGAAACATGGTAATAGCAACGGGGTGCAGAGGGAGAGGGGGGGGGAGGGGTAACAAGAGGAAGAGAAGGGAATAATGTCGGACTTGATAAGGAGAAAGCACATTAGTCCATAGGACGGGGACGGAAAAGAAAGAGGAGGACAAAACGCGAGCTCTTTGATGCGGTGGTGAAGAGGAATCGATTGAATAACCTCTGCCGATAAACAGAAGAAGATCCCACAGTGGACAGGCGTTCATGCATGGTAGTTGGATACGACACATGTTCCTGTCGCTTGCTCCTGCATGTCTTTGCCCCCCCCCTCCCTTCCACCCTCCCGTTACGGTCCTTTTCTTTCACACAAGATACCTCTACCATCGAGCAATAAAAGGAAAAGCGCTTTATCACACTCGCTCTTTTTTTTTTTTGTTTGTGTGTGGAGAGGGGGGAAGACTCCTATGCATCATGTGCGGAAGATATTTCAACAAGAATCCGTCTGCTCATTTCCGCTGCTAAGACATTCGGTAAATATTGTCTACCCCCATGAGGACCCATCGATGCTTTTTTTCTTCTTCTGTGGTTTATTTAATAAGTGACGAAAGGGGAGAGGCACACCGACACACGTACGAGCACACACCTGTAGACACCAACACCACGAAAGCGGGTGAGCGAGCAGCATCCAAGGCAAGCTGAAAAGAAAGAAAAAAAGAACGAGGAGAATAATGAAGACACTCGCTCATCGATGCGGATAGGCCGGGGGGGGGGGCGAAAAGCCCTTCTGGGATTTTGACAGAAAGAACAAGTTACTGGTGTGGGTACCAGAGCATATGCCCTATGCACAACATAACCCCACACAGACTAACAGAGAGAGAGGCCAACAGCTAATCTTTACAAGAAAAAAGTCTCCCTGGACCACGCGCACTACGACGCCCGGACCCATCTGTCCTCTCCTCGTGTTCTCCCTGCAGAAAGCCGTGCAGCCGCTTCTGTGGAAGGAGTCGGTTCGTGTTCAGTGAAACTCCTCTCTCTATACCGTCTTTGGTGGCCGCTATATTGTCCTTCACACATGTCGATCATCCACTATATCCTCCACCTCGTCAATGGACGTCGGAATTCGTGAGAGGTCTACGCGACACACAACCGGGTTATCTCTGCCGCTCTCCTTCGACTCCTCAGGTGTCAGGGTCGGATATGGATTACTGGGAAAGCGCGAGCTCACAAATGGATCCTCCACGTCAATAAACATACGAAATCTTGCCATTTCTTTCGCCTTGAATCCCCGATCAAGGTGGTGGGTGATCACAAGGCACCTGCTCGGGTCAACGTGGATTTTCTCGGCGGCCCTAATATACAGATCCAGGTGAGGCTGTCCCTTGATCTTCCAGTCGTGTGCCTCCTCGCCGTCGATAGAGGCCACACAAAGACGCGCCAGCTGCGGGTTCAGGGAAAGCAATTGCCTAAGCGCTCGGTTATAGGAGACGACTGCCAAAGCCACACCATTCTCTACCAGGCCCCGTAGCAGCTGAAACAGACCGGCATTGACGTGCGGTGGCGACGTGAATATCATCTCCGTCATTTCAGCCAACTTGGCATTCGCCAACCCATGCCGCGTTTCCACAATTTCAGCGTCTTCCGGGGTGCCCAACTCCAAGTTCACGCCTCGACTTCGCAAAATCTCGTTGATGCCACTGAACGCAATCTCCCCATCTTCCTGTTGATAGACAACTTTCTCGATGAACTCCTCTGGTGTGAGGGAGGGGATGGGTCTATTATGCAGCACCCGGTAAGTATAAAAAAGTGTTTCCAACGTTTTGTGCCACGACCGGTAGCTGTACTCGAGTAGATTGTCAAACAGGCAGTCGGAGAGAAGCACCACACCGTCAAATTGGGCGACTTGACTCTGACTAATACGTGGAATGACAAAGTGGGTACTGTCTGGTTGCAGTCCAAAAGCCGTGTGAAGGTGGATGCGCTGTCCAGGAACACCGTGAATAAATCGTAGACTCTTTCCAGAAAGGAGGTCATAGATGATGTTCTTGCGATCCACAGAAACCCGCAGCACGGCCCCTCGCCACTTGATCGTGAAGGAATACCGCTCGACTCTGGCTGGAAGAATGGGATTGACCTGAAGACCCTTGTGCGACAGACGAACCCCACCACAGCCGAACATAAGCCCCGGCAGCGTTGCCGCCATGGCGCTAAAGTGAAGACCACCCTCAGCAGAGTAGATAATGTTGTCGAGGTCGATATTGGCCAAGGAACGCAAGAGGGGCATGGGCTGTGAGAAGTTCAACCGTGCGCGGCAGAGAGCGTGCACCATCACAAACAGAGACTCGGGCGAATCAAAGGTGCAAAGCGGAAGATAATACTCAAAGTTCTGGAGAAAGTCGCGCTGGTCAAACTCGTCTGGGTAGAGCAACATGCCCAGAAGCACCTCCGGCACGTCGATCAGCTTGCGCCGATATATGTGAATAGGGTGGTAGTTCAGGTGAAGCGGATGCGTCGCCCGCTCTTCACCCCACTCCATCAAGGTATCAAAGCTGTCGTGCACCATGTATACACCCAGTCGTTCGTGGCGCTGCGGCAGCATAATGCCATCTCCGACAGCCTGCAGCTCTGCCATTTCATGCCGAGTCATTCCTAGTGAGGCGAAGGCGTTGTTTAGCTGCTCCTCCGTGAGGTGCCTGCGCTGACGGTCAAGGAACGAAAAGGCGGAAGCAATGTGACGCCGCGCCGAGATGTTCACATAAAAATTGCCGGAAGCGTTGCTATTGTATTCGTCCGTCCCGGCGATATTATCGAGACGAAAGACGGTGTGATCATCATGCCACTCACCGCACTGCGGCCATATCCGAGCTGATTCCATCATGAGCTCGAGCAGCAGCAGCCGATCCTCGGCGGATACGTTCTCCGCTGCCTCGTCATAGAGAGCAATAAGGTACCCAATCTCCGCGTTGACGTGAAACCGAGCGTTGCTCACGTTTGCAGCGTGTGTGGAGTGTACACCACTGATCGTCTTGAGTGGAAACACAGCGCCGCGGTTCATGGCGAGAACGCGCGCATACTTTCGCGACTGCGGTAACATGTGATAAACACTTTTTAGGAGCAGCAGGCACGCTTCCGGTTGAATGAGGAGATAATACAACCCGTAATAGATGTACTCGGACAAGCTGAACTGTAGCCCGTCGCCGGCGGCTGAGAGCCCCGAGCGGGAGAGACCACCCTCAAGACCTTGGCTGACCATGAACATGCGAAATGCGTTGTACACAAAGGGCAGTGAGCTCCGGCTAGGGCACAGCTCGTCCAGCAGCTTAACATCTGCGTCAAACGTCTTCCAGAATGGTGCCAGCGCCAATCTCTGTTCCGCTATCATCTCCTGAATACTCGGCAAGACTCGCGAGCGTTTCTCTACACCATCGCGCTTGTGGGAAGCGCGGAACGTCAGCACAATGCTATCTGGAATTGTATCGGGCGTCAGGGGCATGATGAACCGCTTTTTGATCACGTACGACTTCTGGGTCTTATCGGGGCAATGAAAGCTTCTATAGGTCCAGGAGCTGGGTTGCAGATATGTGCCGCTGGCACCGCTCTCCCGTACGCCGTTGCCGTTATCTTTGCTTTCGGTGTTGCTGTAGCTGCTCCCGGCGTCTCGCGCGCCGCTTCCACCACCAGCGCTCATGTTATACCGGTCGCGTGAGAACGGGGAGGTCGAACCATTGTCCGCATCTGAGTTCCACGGTGTACACTCAACTTCGCCATGTAGCGATCGACAGGCGTCACCGTAGTGCACCACGCACTCCACCTCCGTTAGCGTCAACACGCCTTTGTTTGACGTCAGTGAAGACTGGTGTACTTGGTCCATGCTGTTGTGGGAAATGGACCAGCAACCTTGGTCGACGGAGAACAGCACGACAATCTCAACGCGATAATTGAGATCGCCATGCGACCAAGGCATCACGTGTGACGAGAGCAGCGGCGAAGCCCCCTCAGACGTGCTATCACCACTGCGGCTTTGTGCCGGATACGAGCTCATGACACCGTTGCAGTTGCCTGCGTTACTGTCACTGCATACCGACACAGACGAGTTCATGGAACGGAATCGGAAGTCGCTGTAGCATACTTGCGCACCCCACACACTCAGGTCGCTGCGACCAACTGTGCGCACGTAGTTCGTGTTAAAGATGAGACCTCCATCCGAGCTCATGACATCTGAGCAGCAGCACCGGTACGCACCGTCGTCGAGGTTAAGCTTTCGCTCCGGAATGGAAGACAATGTGCCTGACTCGCCGTCCACCATCAAGTTAAGCTCCACTGTGGAGATGCTTGCTCCCACTTGATTGGTGTGGGGAATGCCCTTGAAAGCTGAGGTCTCCATCGGCTCTTCATGATACACA
The DNA here is from genome assembly GCA_000333855.2 of Endotrypanum monterogeii. NCBI lineage: Eukaryota > Euglenozoa > Kinetoplastea > Trypanosomatida > Trypanosomatidae > Endotrypanum > Endotrypanum monterogeii. Next base: position 775,693 of record CM007318.1, read on the forward strand.
CCGTTCATGAGAACCTCCGTCCTGAAGCCAACTGTTTCGATCTCGCTGAGATGTCGCAAACCCAAATTACCGTTGGTGCTGTACATCACACTATCAATAACACTGTTCGAGACGAAGGCGGAAGCCTCGGAGCTCTGCACCACATTTCTTCCCTCGAGAAGAAACAACGGCTTCTTGGGAACCTCGTAGTCCCGCGCTAGAAAAGGATTGACAGTCATGAGAGTGGGGCGAGACGGCGAAAAGAAAAAAAAAAGGTAGTGCACCTATATGTCAGAAGAAACTGAAGTAAAGACTTGATGTAACCGGGAAATCATCCCAGGGAATACGCTCTACGACAACAAAAAACTTAAAATATCAGAAGTGTGTGTTCCTCCAAGCAACAACGCCCTACACCCTTCCCCTCCCCCTCTCTCGCGCACACACCCAAAAGAAAAAAGGGGAAAAATTCAAACTATCTACCGGATGCTCGGCGACTCACAGAAATGATAACGAGAGCAACGATGTTGTCTGTCAACCAGAGTTGATATACGCCCAGCGAGTGAAAAAAGAAAAATGGGAAGAGAAAGGATGAATGAAAAATGGAAGGATGAGAAAGTGCTAGAAAAAAAAGAAATTGCAGATTGTGTTGGTCACAGGAAAAAAACGAGGAGACGGGAGGATAAACCGAAATTCAAGAAGACATACGCATACAATTATGTATCTATATAAATATATATATACGCATGCATATATATGTATAAATATATTTATTCATGAATATATATATATATATAGTCTCCGAAAGTCCCCTCCAACCTAGAAAAATAATAATAAAAGTAATCACTCAAAAGACCAGATCGGGATGTTGTATGGGTAACTGGGGCACCGATCTGAAGAAGCAGATGAGAGAAAAAAAATGGAAGGAAGCCAACTCAGCTAAGGCTCTACGTGTTCTCTTAATAATAAAACGAGGGATATATATATATATATATATAGGTATGAAGGTGTGCGTGTGTATCCTTCACCCAGGATTGTTTATCCGCACCCTCGTTATGGGCAGACTGCTGCACGAGAAAAACAAATTGCGAAGAGGGAGGGCTAAAAAGAAAAGGGGGGGGTGAGAGAGCAAGCAAGGAGAAGTACCGCTGAACAAAGTCTGGTAACACCCAGATTTTCTTTCTTGGCGACTGCCTACGCTACGTGACAAGGAAACAAAAGGACAAACCACCGACCAGCATACATGAAATGCACATGCAGACAAACTTGCAAAACAAAGAAAAAAGGAAGGACAGTCACCGGCCCAATCAAACTTTATCGTTTCAAAAATTGCTAACCTGAATGAAAAATGTGGAAAAAACATACGGGAAAAAAAAGTGTCAAGTCAACGTCTGAAAAGAGAAGAAAAGAATGAACACACGAAGGCTTTTAGCAACAACACGAACGGCAAAAAAAAAAAATGAACTAGTGAGGATGACAGTACGGCGAAGAGGGACGGTGTTTAACCTCTTGCAGTAACTTTCCCTAGTTCTTCTTCTGTATCGGGCTTACTCTCTCGCCGACAAGTATTAGATATTCGATTTCCCTTTGATCTTCCTTTCCTCAACCTGAAAGAGGATGAGACGAAAAGCCTTTTTTTGTGTGTTTGTTTTGCTATGATTTGTATGTGAACAAAAGCGCTTCGATTTTTTTTGTTTCTTAGACCCCGTTTGTTCGGTCCTTTAGGGGTGTGTAGGTGTGCTTCGCGGCAAACAGGTTCTCGAAACCCGCAACAGGGAAAAATGTGTGTGTGTGTGTGTGTGTGTGCAGCCGAAAGGTTCAAATGGCTCCGAATACCCGATGAAAAAGTATGAATAAAAAAAGCCGAAGCGCGTTTTCGTTTTGTTTAGTTTTTGTTTCTTTTATTCCCTGACCCACTCCCGTCCCGTACTGTCCAACGTATAAAAAATGAAATGGTTTTTTTTTTAAATCAATGGCACATTCAAAATATGTTTTTCTCGTGTTTGCAAGGAGATGGAGAACGAGCTTTATAGGTGTTTTTCGTCCTTGAAAAATAGGCCGTGGAAGAGGAGGACAGCTGTGAGGATATCTAGACCAGTACAACACTCTTATACACCAAAAGAAAGAGAGGGCCAGAGACGTCACTATGGAGACAGACGGCTCGCACACCCTTTCTTGCTAAGCTCTTCAAATTGCCAAAACAGGAGATAGGAAGCGACGCAGTAGGGGAGGCTAGTGTTAGAGACTTTTTTTCTAGAAAGCGACTAGCCCTAATTATCAATGCGAGCGAGCGCGAGCGGAGCTGATCTATGCTGCTGCGTCCTCTACCCAACAGCGTCTGTCAATCTAATCAGATAAGGATCCTAGAAAATAGTTTTCTGTGGTATTCCTTTCCATCTAGAAAGCTAGAAGTGTGTACTCAATGATCGGTATGGTGACCGTGGAAGAAAAACAAGTTGGTGAGGAGAAGCGATCAGTAGACGAAAGAGAAAGAAAGTGTAAACCAAAATCGACTTGCGAGTTCTTCAAATACACTTCATGTTCCGCACTTCTCCAGAAGCTTACCAGCCTACCCGCTCACTCGCTCACATCCCCTTCCCGGATGGAAGCACCAGTACTTGAGAACAACGCCTGAAGTGTATCAAGTGTCAGAGTTCACGCCAAGGCCCTTGGTGCGTAAAACAACTGAAAACTAAGAAGTCGTCCGCAGACAAGGCCAGTAATATTCTTATAATCTTTCTCTGTTATTCCCACGTACTTGAACTCTCCTGCATGTTTGGATACGCTCTCTTCGTAGAAAACAAGCAAGGAGGAAAAACAGCCCCACCCCCCACACACACGCACATTTATATTATATATATATATATATATATAATATGTATGCCCTCAGAGATACTGGAAAAAAAAAAACATAAACATGAACTTGGTTTAGGAAATAGGATACAAAAAAAAAATCTAAACATATTACACGTTGTGTATTCAGGTCAGAGATGGAATAGGAGAGAGAAACAAGGCGACACTGCTGCTCACTCTTCGCCACCTTGGTACATCACCACGGATTGTGACAAAAAAAAAAGGACGTGAGGAGGGAAGGGCAAAAAGAACAAGCAACAGAAACGAGTGAGCTGCCGTCGAGCATGCAGGAGTAACGGATTCATTCATGCATATTTTTTTACGCGTCTCGCTAGCTCTCTTTCACTTTTCCGTGAGCAAATCCAATCTGGTGAAAAATCGACTCTGTTCGCATTGCTGGAACGTCCATCTCATCAAGTCAACACAAAACCTCTTTCACGAACAGGCGCTACCACTGGTATGCTACCCCTCACCTGCTCATATGATTCTTTGACAAAGCACACACACACACACACACACACCAATATGGTTTTTGAAAAGAAAACGAGAGAGGATACCCGGCACCACCACAATCCACCGACAACTACACCGTAAGTCAAGCTCGATGTACAAAGGCAGAGTGACAAGAAAAAAAAAGGGAGAAAGGTCTCCGATGCCTCTGTGTTATTCTCCTTTCGATGGTTTCGATCGAAGTCGCTCACGGGCCTGCATCAGATGCAACTCTCCGGGGGTGTAGAAGCTGTGCTTTGCTCCCTCCTTGCGCATGACATGGCGCGCAGTTTGCAACCTAAGCGACTGAGACGCTGTCGAGGTGAGATAGTGCTCTGACGAGCGAGTATCTCTCGTCACCCGACGTCCAGTGGAGGAGCGCGAGCGTGAGGCCGTTGACTCGGTTGTAACACCCCCAAATCCAGTCATTGAGGGGGCCACGAGCTCTGCGTTCGCACGAGACGAGCCCACCACCATTCCCACGGGTGGTGAAACACCCACAATATTGCCTCGGTGAGTGGAAATGTAAGGTGGACCAGCAACCATCGTTCCAGGAGGGACGATCCGTTTCTCGACTGGACGACCAAAGTAGAAATAGTCCTCATCAACGTCTGCCCAAGCGTGTTGCGCGTCAATTGTCCCCTTATCAGATTGCTCGTTAGTGGTCAACGATACGGGTAGAGCATCCGGTGCCACGCGAGAAAGGTACTCGGCGTTCACAACAAAGTTACCCCTGGTAATGCTTGTAACCGGGTCGCGACCGGAAGCCTCGTCGCCGATGCTGCTGCCGGCCCCTACAGTATCAACTCTTCCCTCACTCCTTCGCCGTTGGGGAGAATGGCACAGCTGGGAGAGCTCCTTTATTGTCGATCGCCGACGTACCAGTGGCGCATTGACTGCAGAAAGTGGCCCAGTCTCTGTGCGACCCCTCTCCCTCACCTCTACAGGCATCACCACCTTGGGTACAGCGCTCAGCGTTATGACAGGTGAGGCAATCACTCGGGAGATGGCACCGCCTGTCTGTGTTGAGCTCACTGTGGGTGCCCAGGGCCCCGTTGCAATCGGGGCAGCCGCACCACCGCGGACCAGGGTTGTGGTGCTGGTATTTGGCACCGTAGGTGCATCAGGGTACACTGGATGCACTTCGACAGCGGCCGAAGCTCCCCCGCCTGTGGGTAGGGCAGCAGCAGGCTCGGCCTGTACCCGAACGTACTGCAGAAGTGCATCATTCGGAACAAGAGGCACGCCTATTGGACCGTCATCGATTGGGCGGGAATTCTTCCTGTGCCACCATTCCTCAACATCGTGACGCTTTTCCTGAACGGATGAAGAAAGCGGCATCAACCTCACCGCGTCACCTGAGCTGACGTCAGCGGTGCCGTGCGGCGCTCCTGTCGGAATCCGGCAGCCGTAAGAAGGGGACAAGTGCCCCTCAGTACCTCCCGAGGCAGGAAACGGGGACTGTGAGACGACGGCGGATGTCGTGTTTGGGTGCGCCGTCGCCGCCGAGGTGAGCGATTTTGTCTGCGAGGCCCGCTGGACTACCGACTTGGCCCCCTCTCCTTCTCGTGCCGTTTTCTTGTGTTTGGGTTGTGGGTTTGGCGGCCTCACAAAAACGGAAAGAGGACGTGGACGAGGTGGCCGTGCGCCGGCCTTCGAGAGGAAGCCCGCCGTAACACGCTGCGCCACTCCTGTCAGAACCTTCCAGAGGCGGTTGTACAAGTCGACGGCCCTCACATCCTGCGGCGCGCCGTTGGGGTCGTTGCTATCCCACTCGTTCAGCCGAATAAGAGTCACTTTCTCTTTGAGCCTCTGCAGTAAATCTCTCACCTCAAGAATGGGGCGCAGCGCGCTCAGTCGCAGTGTATGCCCCCGCGCTGCGGAGGCGTCCGCCTGCGCAGTGGATAAAGTCTTTGCACTATGGTTGCGATGTGAACCATCCCTGACGGCATCGCCAGAATTCGATCCTCCTGTGGTGACATGAATCTGCTGCGTGTTCTCGAAACCTGCACTGGAGGCCGGCGCCGCTGCTTTGGACGCTGAAGTTTCCCCTACGGGCACCACTATGACCGCCCCTTTCGTATTCAAGCCGACACCCAGTGCTGGCGATCCTGACGACGACGACGAGGAGGACGACGAGGACCGCGACGACGACGATCCTGAAGAAGAGGAGCTTGTCCTCGATGGAGATGCGTGGGGAACCACAGTAGGCCCGGATGTCGATGTGAGTGCTGCAGGCACGTTGGAGGCTTCTATCGCCGGAGGCAAGAGTGGTCCCGGAGTGGTGTCGGTGGTCGCCTTGGTATCCCCCGCTGATGGCACGGAATGATCTTGAGAGTGGTGCACTTCCACAGCCCCGTGGACGAGCACCGTGTGAAAGTCAAGGGCTGCTTTGCGCACCTTCTCAGCGACCGCCGCCGTCACTTTTCGCAGCTGGTTTGAGTGCTGAATAATGATGTCGCGCGGCCCTGGTGCGTGCGCCATGCCGGCTGTCGAGACAGAGACAGCCTCGGGGCTGACTTCGGGGCCCGCACTGACTAGCGAGTCACCCTGTGGGGCGCCTGCCGGCAAGAGAACAGGTGGTACTGGTAACAGCGGCGTAATAAGATTCGTTGGCGCCAGTGAAGGTACTTGCAGAAGCGGCGGAGCGTGGTTCCCCAGAGAAGGTGCCTGAGGTTGCACGAGTTGGATGGACGAAGGATCGTTGATGACCTCCTGGGTTTGCGGAAGCGATATAGGTGCTGGTGGAGCACCGGAGCTGGTCGCCACTCCTGCTTCGCAATATCGTCGCAACTGGTCGGCGCACCTCTCCACCATACTAGCGCGGTCCAGCAGATCACTCCATTCCCCGTCCATCATGTGTAGAACAGCTTTGTTCTCATCGGCGTGGTATCCACCCCCAAGGGAGCGAGAACGAAGAGAAGGACTTTGCCGGACACCCTGTACTGCATCTTTGCCGGGCACAGCCGCCGATGACGTGCGCCTCCGACTCGATGTTCGCTGTGTCCTCGGTTCTGACTGACCAGGAGCTCTCACGGCGGCACGAGCCCGCTGGTGCTCTTGCCGCTTTTCATTTCGCACTTCCTCCACACACCAGATTTTGTCGTGTCGGTTTTTCTCTACAACTTCCGTAAGCAGCCGCATCACTTCTTTGTGCTTATCTACTCCCCTCATGAGGCTGTCCACTCGATGCTGTATGTACTTGTTCATAATAGAACCAATGGTGCGCGACAGAGACCGCACGACGGACTGCATAGCGTCTATGGCCTCAAGGAACTCGCCTTTTTCGGGCCACTCCACAGTGCGCAAAACCTTGTTAAGTCGGTGCATGCGCGAAAGATGGCCAGTTATCGCTTCGATCAGGTGTGTCACGACAACACGGCGGAAGGGCTTCGCAGCAGAGTAGTCTTCAAACTTCTGCCCTGCACGCTTGCGGTGCGTCTTCGACTTGACCGCAGTGACGCCAGGAGCCGAGCCCTTCATTGAGCGCATTACATCCCGCACTTGTCGACTATCAGAGATGCACTGCTCGATCAGGCGCAAGCGCTCATCGCGGTCGGGAACATGACTGGGCAATTTTTCCATACTGTACCGCTCCGTAAACACGACACAGCACTCCTCGCTCCGCTGAATAAGCAGCTCAATCTCGTCAGTAGTAAGGTGGAGCGTCGGCTCCATCTCCTCCTGCTCCTCAAGCGTCGTTTTGCGCATTTTCTCAGAGACGATGACGTCTTTTTTCCTCAGAAAGTCCTCCTGTCGGCGCACAAATGTCTTGAAATGTTCTGGCAACTCGTCAGGGTCAACCTCAACACCGAGAGCGTTCACCACCCGCTCGCCCTTAGACTCTCTTTGAGGCTGCCGCTTCTCGGGGAAAGTGAAGACGAGACCATCGTCGAACGGTACAAGCGTCCTCCAGAGCCCTTTGTGGACCACCTGAGCCGCGTCGTCCTCAGATACATTCTGGGAAGCGGATCGACGGTCTCTGTCCACGTCTCCGTACACGCCATAACCTCCCTCCCTCTCATTCTTGACGTCGGCCACAGACCGGTTTTTTACCGATAAAGAGCGCCGCTTGGCTGACTCTGAGCGATTGGCGGGCAGCGGAAGCCGCGTCAACCCGCCGAATAGAATAAATGAATGTCCATCACCACAGGGGGCGCATCGAGGAAACGCAAGGGGTGGCAAAGGCGGGTGAACACGTACCTCACCACGCCACACGTGTTCGCCGCGGGCTGTCGGCAGAAGATTCAGCTCCATCGTTGTCGCTAACGGAGACGCTACAGTACGTACTTCAGCGAGTGACGACTCAAAGCCGCCTGTCACGACCATGCGTGAGCCAACAATGCAGCATTCATGTCCTGCGCGCCCGACGACCTCGTTGTGGCACAGCAGCTGTTCCCAACGCTCATTCGTCAAGTCGAATGCCCAGCAATCACTCAATACCTCGTTGTGTGTGTTGTAGCCACCGAATACAATCATATACGGGCCGTAACGCACAGCTGTGTGCAAAAAGCGTGGCTCAGGCCCCGCCGCTTCGACCCTTCCCATATCTCCGTGCCTTTCTTCTACCTCCGCACCCTCGCTTCGCACTGTACCCCGACGGACGAGAGAAGAGGAGCGAGGCCCTGTGTGGACAAGGCGAACAGCATACGTCTCAGTGCTAATGGCCAGTAACTGCCCTGAGACGTAAAGATCACTAGTCAACCCACCAAACACGAACAACTCTTTGCCAAAGTGGACGGCGGTGTGGAACGCCAGCGGGAACGGGGAGGCAGGCTGAATGGCGCGCCACGTCTGATCGCTGAGGTTCATATCGAAGAGAAGGGATACAAAACCAATGAACGCCGCCGACGTGGCACCGGCCATCGCCGTTGCACTTCCCCCAGCGCCCGCTAGCGTCGGAGCCGCCGGCACAGGACTGGAATTCAGTAGCGGGAACAAGACCTCATACCGCGGTGCGCGCACAGGATCGGTGCACCACCCACGTACTGTCTCCTTCGAAGTCGCCGCACCACCGAGCCCGATACCGCCCACAACCACTAGGCGGTCAGCTGACTCGACCACTGTCATTGTATGACCATAGTGACCAGCCGGTACGAGCCTTCGCCCTTCGAGGCGACGCCAATTACCTGTCAACACGGAGAACTCGTAGAGCTCCTGCTCCACACTGCGAGCTCCAAAGGAAACCCCCCCGTAAACCAGCAGCCGCTGCCCACGATCTTGCCGATTCAGGTACGACGCCGCAGCGTGAAAGGCGAGGGCGGTAGGCCGGAAGCGCCGATAGTCCAGTGCGGGCATGAAGGAAACGTAGCGCAGGATTTTGTAGTTGTGTGGACGCTTATCTTCTGCCGGTGCTAGCGAGGCCCACACCTCCCGTCGAGACGCGTGCGGTGGAGGCGCATCGGTGGAAGTCGCATCTACGGCAAGCGACTTGGTATGAGACATCGCCGCACTCGAAAACTGCTTTAATGGAGTGGCTACACTGGTTACTGATTTAGGGTGCCGCGAGACGAGTCGACCTTCGCCATCAACGGACTTCCTCAACGCCTCCTCAACATTTCCTGAGGAACCCTTCCGATCCATCTGCTCGCGGCGGAGTGCGTTCAGTACATCGTACCAGTCAGTCGTAGCTTGCGTCCCCGGAGGAGGTCCCGCACCGACGTTGTCGCCGGAGACCCTGGACTCCTCTTCGTCGTCGAGATAATCGTCTGACCCACTACTATCGCTTTCACTGTAATTCTGATCTGCATTTAGCGCCTCCAGGCGCAAAGCGATTCCGTCGCCAATATCCATTGAGTAATTCTGCTGCTGCAACAACTCTTCAATATGGATGGGACGGTTTGAGATGGGGTTTCCTTGCGGGTTCACAACCTCGATCTCGACAGAGCCCCCACCTGGTGGGGGAAGAGAAAGAGAGCGGCTCATCGTCCTGTGCTAAGAAGAAGAAACCACAAGGATCTATCCCTAGATGTATCGAAATGTATATATCTATTGAAGGCACCTTATACGTGCGTATGTGCGGGTGTCTGTGTCTGTGTGCGGGTCTTTGTATGTTAGTGTATGTCCAATGATGCGCCGAGGTATCTATGTGCACACAAACCAAAGATGGATGTGTACGTAAGAGAAGAAAGGGAGAGGTTTCGAGGCTCCTCCCATATATATCTTATTATTTTGTATATGTGCGTGTGTGTGTGTGTGTGTGTGCTGCACACGACACACACTGTGTTGCGGTGTTCTCTTTAGCGTTGAGTAAAGGAAGAAAAGACGACCCGGCTACCCCCTCTTTCCCTCAGTTCACCACACACCGCACCGAGGGATAGGGATGTATAAATGCTTATACTTTTTTTCTTCCCTGCGAGCCACGGCACCCGGCATTGATCTTCAAAGGGTGGTAAACAAAAGTGAGAGAGGGTCCAGTGTGTTTGTTTTCCAGCACAAAAAGACGTGAGGGGGACTGGGGCTCTAATTGGGGCCGGATAAATTGTCCACTGCTTGTAGCGGCGGGCAAGCAGGAGAAAGTCAAAAAAAAAAGAATCAGGAAAGAAAGGGGAAAAAAAAGGAGTAAAGGGTTTAATACACACACACACACACACACACACACAGCCGTGTTTGAGCTGCGCTGCATGTCTAGTCCGTGCCGTTTTCGCCGCAGTAGACTAAGTCCACCCTGCCGACGTGAAGACATCAGTTGAGAGAACGTTGCGGCAGCAAAACTTTTCTTTTTAGGAGGTGAGAATGGATGCTAAGACACTCATGACTCTGTCCGTGACGCGACAGCTTCCTGTGCGCTTAGCCAGGCGACCGATTTCCTCGCTGTAAAGTCTTCATCCGCGACGAAGTGACGCAGAGGGTAAGAAACATTTAATACGTATATTATATATATCAAGCGATACATGCTAGGCACAGGGATGACAAGCTATTCACCTCACAGCCTCTTGGGCACGGCGCAGAGCCTGTGCGATATCGCCGTCTGGAATTTCGCTGAGGTCAGTATAAAAATCACTCACGTCAAGGAGCCAACCAACCTCCACTGGCGATGCAGTTCGGATAAACGTTCCGGCCTCCCCCTGCACCTCCAGACGGTCAAACACAATCCAGGTGGGAAGTGGACGTGATTTTCCTGCCGACGCTACAACCGACTGACGATGCAGGGTGACATTCAACGCGTCCCGAACAGTTCGGTAAATGCGTGTCGTCGGATCCGCTACCGCCCTATGGGGACCCTGGGCTACCGGGGTCAAAAACGCAACCTGTGTAAAGAATCCCTCCAGCACTGCTTTGCGCAGCGCCACTGTGTCGACGTAGCTGCGCTCCGGTACATAGGTGGACTGTGCTGGTACATTCGCTTGACTCATCAGCCGTCGCAGCTGATTGTACACCTGCACTGCCTGATGTAGGGACTGATGTCGCAGATAATTCTCGTAGCAGAAGCGCTTCCCATTTTGCTGATTTTTGAAGTACGCGTGAAAAATACGAAAGAGGGTGACATGATCGCCGTCGGCATCGATCAAGCGTGCGTGCGCCTCGCGAGCCTCGCTCAACCGCGTTGGGGGGCGGCTGAACACATTCCCAACCTCCAGCATGGCAGCCACCACCGCAGCATCGGCGCCGCATCCATGCTTGGGTGCCATAAGCAGCATCCTTGCCAGACAAGCATCGACGGGAAACGCTGCCATACGTCGGCCGAAGTCTGTAAGCTCCAGACCATCGTTCACGGCCCCGAAATACAGCAGTTGGTAAAATGCGTCGCTCATGCCCTGATCCGAAGGCGGGTCAATAAAGGGAAACTCACAAGGGTTCGCTACCCCGAGAGTCAGCAGCAGCAGGACGGTGTTCACAATGTTCGTCCGTAGGATCTCCGGGTGCGTTTGGTCTGGGAAGCTAGAAAACTCAGCTGACGTAAAAAGGCGAAAACACTTGCCGGGTCGCGTACGACCAGCACGGCCCTTACGTTGTTCCGCGGAGGCCTTGCTGATGACTGCTGGTAGCAAATAATCTACGCGAGCCTCTGAATTGTACAAGCTCTGCTTTTGGTAGCCGCAGTCCACCACATAAACGATCCCGTCAATCGTTACAGATGTCTCGGCGATGTTTGTAGCTACGACCACCTTGCGGACATTGGCATGGTAGGTGGCAAATACTTGCTGCTGATCGTTGAGGCTGAGAGAGCCGTAAAGAGGAAGCACCACCACCTCATTCGGTCGCGACAGCGCAACCACGCCATCTGCTGCACCGCTGGGAGGCTTCGGAACCGCTTCAGATCCATGCCCCGCTGCCCCCCGTCCTCTGGGGGCGACTGCTAAACTTGAGCCGAAAGCCTCTTGGAGTGCCGCAACAGCCCGCTCAATTTCCGCCTCGCCGGTCAGGAAGCAAAGAATATCACCCGCGGGCTCGCGCTCGTGCAGCTGGCGCACGCATGAGACAGTCGCCTCCACGTAATCGCGCACTGGATGTGGCATGTACATGACATCTACATCGTACATGCGGCCGGAAACGTGCACAAGTGGCGCGCCAGGAAAGTAACATTGAATCTTCGCCACGTCTAGAGTAGCTGACATGACCACCAGCCGAAAAGATGGGCGACGAGTAAGAAGTTGCTTCAGCAGGCCCAACACTACATCCGTGTCAATTGTCCGCTCATGCGCCTCGTCCACGACGACAACGCTATACTTACGTAGATCTGGGTCCGTGAAGGCTTCGCGAAGCAGCATGCCATCCGTCATGTACAGCACTCGCGTGGCTTCACACTGGCGTGAGTCGAAGCGGACATGATAGCCCACGTGCGCGCCAAGGAGCACATCCATTTCCTCGGCCACGCGGGTGGCAACAGAGATGGCCGCGATACGGCGTGGCTGCGTACATGCGATAACACCGGCAGATGCAGTCTGCAGCTCCGCAAGGAAGTGAGGAACCTGAGTGGTCTTGCCACTGCCGGTCTCACCGACAAGCAAAGTGACTGCGTGGGTGCGCACGGCTTCCTGTATGAGATGACGCTTCTCAAACACAGGCAGCCGCTGACGTGATCGGAGCAACTCCTGGTAGCGAGCCGACAGGGGTTGCTTCGTGAAAAGATTCAAAGCTGAGCTGGAAGAACAAGCAGGCGCATCCACTCGCTGTCTCGGGAGTTGCGCAGCCAACACGTCTTTGTCAAGGACATCGCTGTCCTGATCGACTTCGTCGTGCACGCGCTTGAGAGCCATTAGATTAACTGTGAGCAAGTGAAGGAAGCGCCATGATACGGAAATGAATCACGAGGCAGTGAACAGTGAGAATCAAGAAAGTATCGACATTCACAGAACATCTCCACCATAAGGAAGTGCACGAGGAGGTTTCTTTTCAGAAAAGGAGGGAGAGCGAGCGACAGACAGACAAAAATAAAGAAAGCCTTTATTTTTTTTTTTTAGTGTGTGTTGCCGCCTGCTTTGTTGATCTGCTACTTGCAAATGAACGCTACATAGTGTGGGATCTACCAGACAGGTACAAAATATGATTCAATCACGATACCCTCGTCTTTACCTCGTTCATGCTCTCTTACGTAGATTTCCACAATGATCATTTGAGATGTTGAGACACGGTCTGTACTGACGCAATATGATTTGGCAACGCTGCCAATGTATGAGGAAGAGAATGAAGAAAACTAAATCACAGTCACAACGGGAAGAATAAATAAATAAATAAAAGAGAGGGGAATGGGAAATAGACCCTCACACTAGTAAAGACAACAGGGGTCCATACACACTTCGGAGGAATCGAATACATCGCTGAAACAGAAAAAAAAAAAAATAAAGTGATGGAGAAAAAGCGGGGAGAGGAATCGATGGTGATGCGATCAATCCAATAAAAGCGTGACTGAACGTAGATAGAAACTCACAGGGTGAAAAATTTTTTTTGAGAAAAAATGAGAAACAAAACGTCCAGGATGCTCTTGACATACGTGCGCACGGAAGCGGCCTGGCGTGGATGCCCCTGCGGGGCTGCTACTTCAGCTAAGTGCATCTTTCCCCCGCTCTCGAGAAAAAAATGTATGGCAGCATCGTGGACTAGTATCACAGATGTGCTGTGATGGGGAACGAAGAAAAAAAGAGAACACACCAAAAAAAAAAAAAATGACAACAAGAACACTGGAAGGAGTAGAAACATCTCTGTCGTATCGCCGAGATATGGATCGGTGGAGAAAAGGGCTGTGTCTGTCAGCGACGCAAAATCATGGAGCTGGAGTGGACCTCCACCCAGTTATTCCCACTGGTTCCGCTATGCGCCAACTCGCTTCCTCTTGAGATAATCTGGGATAAAACGGCTTCATGACGCAACCGCCGCCTTCTGCCCACCCCTCCCCCCGTCTTTTTTCTACTCTGGTTGTCATCGTTATGGCTGCTGCTGCCTTTGCGCGCCTTCCTGCATCATGATCATCATCGTCTGCATCATGGCCTGAGCTTGGTCATTCGAGAGTGGTGCCGGCGCAGCACTGCTTGCTGGAGAAGTCGAAGGGAGACTAAGCTGCTGCTTCTGCTGCTGGACCATCAGCTGCTGCATCATAAGCAGCAACTGCGCCTGCGAGGCAGTGTCGACAGTTGGCGCTTCTACCGACTGTGGTGTGACTACGGCGGCAGAGGGGAGAGGTAAACCGCTGCCACCGTAGGCGCCTTGTATGGTAGCGCCATCAGCAGCCGGTGCAATGTTGTTCTCTTTCTTGAGGTACGCGCGTTCTAGCATGATCATGCCTCGGCGCTCTCGCGGGTCCTGCATCGCGATTTCTTTGATCGGCTGAAGCAAACGCGGGAGATCTCGCTCGATGGTTCCCTTCAGTAGCTCAATCCAGCCCCGCTTCTCTAATTTCTCAATGTCAGGAAACTCTCGGGAATCAACCTTGGTGAGGAACGCTCGAATATCCTCGCGGCGAGGGAAATTATTTTCGCTGATGTGGTACTGCAAAGCCAAGTCCCTTACGGTGATGTTATAGTCCTCATAGAAGCGGTCCTTCGCCTTGTCCTTGCCAAAGATACTCGGCATGCGGCTTCGATAAGTGGCGCAGACAAGCGCGAAGAGAAGCACGTCACTTGCGCGACGCATCATAGATGTCACACGTCTGTCAAGCGATTGTAGTGGCACCGTGACGATGAGCTCATACAATAAATCCTCTTTCTCCTTCGCGAAGAGGGCGTGGTCCGTGCCACTGCAGTAAGGCTTGTCCCAGAAACTGGAGACGTACAGCCGTGGCGGTTCTGTTGAGCGAACCAAGCTAGACAAATTCCAGAACAAGGAACCGTACACTCGCATCAGTTCCTTTGGTCGCACTGTGTCGGCCTTGTTCAAGATAATGCGAATCTTGCCCTCTTGATGTAGAAGAGCTTTGCCGAATACCTGCTGCAGCTCCGGGCCGGCGTCCAGCTTTGCCGGATCAAAAAGAAGAAACACAAGATCACTCTTCTCCACAAACCATTTGCACACCTCGACGTAGTTGTACCGCCGAGAGTGGGCATTACCGGATGCTTCGAGAATGCCAGGGGTATCGATGAATGAGACGGACTTTAGGATGGGGTGAGGGGCCAGAACGCCTGCGAAGCACTCCGCAAAGGCGTCGCCGAACTGCGAAAGGCCGCGGTAGGGAAGTCGGCTATCTGCCATGAGAACTCGGCCTGGAATATGCTGTACCTCATCACCATGCATCACAACGGTGAACTTGTCGGTGACAGGTTGTGGTCCGGTCAGGAGGAGGTTGCCTTGAAGCAAGAAATTAATGAATGAAGATTTCCCAGCGGAGAAAGGACCGAGAAACGTGACAAAAGGCCTTTTTTGTTTGATAGAATCAGAGAACCACGTGGGAGCAAATATATTGTACTTATAGGAGGACTCTACGGGCTCAATACGATTGGTGTAAAGCTGACTGAGCTGCAATAAAGTCGTCTCAATATGACGATCCCAAAGAACGTCCTCCCTCATTTCTTTATTTGTAGAACTCATCTCATCAGAGAACAGCCTAGTCAATCGTCCACCTTACCCCCGGCTTTTTTTGTTGTTGTTGCCACCCGCTGCTTTGACCTCCCGGAGGTATTGTTTTTCTGTCCTGGCGTGTCACGCCGTCCTGGGAACGTAATATAAAAGCTGAGCGCGCGCGTGTCAAGAGAAGAGAATCAAATCGAGTAAGGAAAACACGAGAACCTAGAAGGGTGAGTTGAGGTGAAGAGTGAGAAGGAAAGAAGGATGTCAAATAAAAAGGAGAGGCGGGCCGAAACTGCACGTAGCGTATCAGCATGACTCAGCGCCTGACCACGCCCTCTTGTGGAAGATGCTTTACATGATTTTCGCAGTGCGGCTAGTTTTCTAGTCGGACGGAAGCACACAAGAGAATTAGGTGTGCGCAGCATGTTGAAAAAGGTCATCACAGTCCGGATCGCAGCGCTGCAGACGCGACTGACTCGATCATCGGAACACGCCCTCTATCTCAGAGATGACGCATCTGCGTGGGAAGTCAGCTTTCACAATCGCTAGCAACACGCAGGAGAGGGAGGGAGAGAAGCAGACCTTCTGACGCATCACTAATGTGAACTTGAGGCTTATCGCCAATGGGCAGTAGACGCCGGATATGAGATGAGACAAACACGTCTTCGAATATCGCCGAACTTTTTAAGTGGCACAAAATATACACATTATGGAAGTTCCCTAGAACACGACCACATGTCTTTTTTTTTTTTTGATGTTTTCGTTTTCTCCGGAGAAGTGTGATGCATAATAGATGTACTGATTAGATGCGTTGGGCGTTAGAGTCTTGTGACCCTATCGGTACCGTAAGTAGCTCTACATTCGGGGGACAATGAGTGTTGCATAAGTTGTAGCCAGAGCACGTACCAGCACGCTTCCTCAAACCGCATGCAAAGATGACATCTTCTATATTGTCAGCTCTTCAATGGTGAAGCAAAAAAAAAAAAAAAAAGGGGGCGTAAAGTGAAACTCGATGCATCCAGTAGAATAAGGACCTGGGCCACACGCAAGAACACATACACGGCCCTTTCCAAAAAAAAAAAAAAAGTCGATATCGCGAAGCACGCATACACGCACACACAAAAAAAAAAAAGCGCTCTATCCTGCGTCGAGTCGACTCAGACATCACTACCACCTAAGAAGGATACGCGAATCATTTGATTCAGCAGAAAAAAAAAAGACTTATAAAAAGTGTCGCAAAGGAAAAGGGGGTGCATGAATAGACGCCATTGAATACCTACGACAACAACTGTGCAAGAGGTACAGTACAGTATATACACAAACACAGATTTTTTTCCCCTCCGTGAGCAATAAGAGAGACAGACAATACCTCGCCATCCCCCTCCATACCCCGAGTGATGAGACCTTATCGCCGCCGCTGATCGATGACCTGCAGGCGCGTGCGCACTATCGAGGAGGCAGTGATTACAAAAAAAAAGACAGGAACATGTCATTGACGGAGCTCTGTCTTTAGGAATCTCCTTCAGCAGAGACATTTTCAGGCCAGGCGCGCTTGATAAATAATAGCATTTAAACAAGCGAGATGGACCGACCTGCCGAAGAAGAACAAAAAAAAAAGGAGAAATGCAAAAAGGGGAAAGACATACAAGCACAGACGACAATCTTTCCGTGCAGTTATAAAGCACTGCAGTCAAAAGACCCGCCCCTCCCCGCCCCCCAGCAGAGGACGGTGCTTTTTTTTCATATACTCGCTACCGCACCGCTTCGCCCCCCACCCTCTCCCCAAAACCCATGCGCTGTCCATCATGTTTATTTTTATCGATTTGAGTTCTTTTTTTGTCTTCGATAGTGATGGAGTACCTGCTCATCCGCCCCGTGGCAGCGCCACTTCGAGAAACACTCGCACCATTTTCCGGATACTAGAGAATCTCGGCAAAGTCCCCGAACGCATATCGAATAAGGGACTCCAAAGACGGCACTTCTTGTGGCCGGCGCACCCCCGGCTCTCCAGCGTTACTTTTGTTTCCTGCACTATCGATCCCCAGGCGCGAAACCTCTGCCAACGGATCACAGAAGCGAGCGTCCACATCGCTACTGTACGACGCGTCCTCGTCTTCCATGGCAGCCGTCGAGGATGACCGTTGCGGCACCAAGTCATGCGCAGTGCCGGAGACACCGCGGCCGCCTTTGCTCTGTGAGCTTAACCTAGCCTGAAAAAAGCACTCTTCAGCCAGTGGAAGGAAAACACGTATCGCCAGTGACGTGTTAAAGGTGATACACGCGGCGTTAGATTTGTGGAGATGAGATTGCGATTGGAGGGGCGGAGACGATGGGTTAATCGAGGAAGTAGAATGTTCGCTGTGAGTCAGGGACTCCGTGTTAGGGTGCTTTGAGGAACCGGGATGCGACCCCTGCGGCCGCTGCTGCCGATGCGACGGCAGCACCCGATGCCGGAACTCGGGTGAGTCTGGCTGACTTGCGTGCAACGTTCCTACCGCAAGAGGACACATGTATGTCCCAGGACTGGCAGCAGCTCCACTACCGATCCCTTGCTGCATCCACGCTGCCGTGTCTTGCCAGCGCCGCGTTCGTCTGACGCCGGCGGTCTCGATGAGCTCCCGTGTCACGCCGTTGCGCAGTTGGCGCAGAACCTCCATTGAAATTTCGTGAGAGGGCAAGACCGCCGACGGCCTCGACGCTGACCCCGTGGGCTTCAAGGAAGCGTCACCCGTCAAGGAGTATTTCGGCATTCGCGTCCCCTCGCATACCGCCACGGAGAACATGTCAGCGTCCCACGCATAGGCGAGCTGCAGCGCGTCCTCCACCACTGTTTGTGCAGCTGCAGCGGGAACACCCTCCTGCATCAGGTTCCACAAGAGTATGACATTGGCACCCCACAGTCGTGTCGTAAAAAGGATCTTCAGTGCAGGGTGGTGGGCCAAGGGTTGAAAGCCATCAAGGTAGCTGTGCGAAGGCCCCAGCAGAAGCTCTGGGGATTTGCAGCGGAGTATCATATCCATTGCGGCTGACTCGGAGCCGATAAAAAGTAGCACCGAGTAGCGTGTGTGCGCCAGACGATTGAGGTGTTCCTCGGCTGCACTAGACACGGAAAATTCAACGGCGCCAGGTTGCGTCCCAGTGCAGCTTTCAAGACAGCGTAATAGCCCAGACACAGGGGAAATATCGAGAACGATGGGCTGAAACATCGGATCTCGAATTCGTTTGGACTGCGATCGCGCAGATGACCTTGTCATCGCCGTTGACGCGTCAGCCACTTCGTTGCTCAAACGGACAGTGCGAACAGGCACCGAACGGGCTGGAGAAAGCGCTGCGCCGGCCGTGTTTGCGTGCCCTAGCATCGAAGGACTCGCATTTCGAACTTCAGTAAAGCGACTGATGTCCACCTCTGCACGATAAGATCTGCTCACAGAGCCTGCGTTGTTCGCGCTGTCGGCCACGCCAAAGGACTGCTCTCTTCGATTTGCAGCAGCTACAGCATCTGGAGCTGAGGTACTAAGAAACCTCCAAAACATCTCCTGCAGCTCAGCCTCCAGCCGCTGCTCCGCCACCGTACACCGGGACTCAGCAGCCTCCAGCTCTTGCTGTTGCCGCAATACCACCCGCTCTGTGACGACCGAGTCCACTATCATACCCGTCCCCACACGACTCTCCGTCACCTCCAGCAAGGAGGCGAGCTGATGCTGATGATGTGCACGGAGGGCATTAATCTTCTCTACATGCGAATGGACAAGTGTAGAAAATTGAACGTTGAACTGTAGAAAGAGGTGAGCCGCTGCGCGCATCAGCTCGTCGTTCCGACTCACCAGTGTGAGAAGCCACAGGAGCGATGACGACGGAAGCGCCGAAGCGGTATCGACAGGCATCGTTGCGCGAGCCGACACCCACGTCAGTGAGGCTTCCTCTTCAGCGTTGTCGACCACATCCAGACAGAGAAAGGGACATGAATCGGTGAGATGGTAGCGAAAAGGCGATACCTCATAAGTGCGCGCATGTGTACCTTGATCAACCGAGGTCTCTCCCTCTGCGGGCACCTTTGGCGAGACTGCGAGTTGGGGTAAAGAGACAAGATATGTGTCCCAGGACTCCACCACTGCCATCATTGGGTCCACCTCGGACGCCACCGACATTGTCTGCGCAAAGAAACGGAACAGATAAAAAGGATTTGCTGAAATTCTCCCTGTGGAAGGTGTCAAGTACTCAAGGGAGCACCAGAGTATCCCTGTGAAGGTAGGCAAGTCGGCAGCGGTGCTTTTTTTACGGTGACTGCAGAATAAATATGAAAAAGGGGGAAAAGAAGAAAGAAAACCTCAAGAGATCCCCTAATGCGCCCTCAAACGGGCAGCGCCGGCGGCGAGGGGGGGGGGCAGAAGGAGAAACCAAAACCAATCATCACTCGCATTGTAGGCGAAAGAAATAGAGCAGGAGGAGGGAGGAAAAAAAAGGGGGGTGTCTCTCAGTGGTCAGCAGGTACATGGGAGACGGTGGTAAGAAAAAAAAAAAATAGAGTCTCAACAGGCAACGGAGAAGAGGGCGGTGAAGTCGCGTTGAGCCTTTTGCATATCGTTGGCCAAACGGTTCTTGGGCATCGATAGACGGTTGCGTGTGAGCCGATGCGTATGTGCACTTCTCTTCGCTCACTGGTGCAATTTTTCATTACTTTTTTGTTTCGTCGATCCCCGTCCGTCACATACCGAATCAATTTCGCTAGTCAGAAAAATACGATCTCTAAAAAGTCCGTTGCGTCTTTCCCCACCACCGCCACCAACCCTCCTTAATCCCTAGCTTTCCCTACCTTTTTTTTGTTTCATACAGCGCTGTATTTGAAGGAAAATACAGCATTGCCGAGAGCCCCCCTATACGCTTGCTGAGCAGGACTCCTGATCACCCTTTCCTTACGTCTCTCTTTCCCCGTACATATATGCATATACGTATACATATAAATAGACATGTATGTATATATATATATATATATATACATATGTAATGTCTTTGCGTAGTTTCCTAAAACCCCCGCCTTGACGAGAATCACACGCCTCCGTGGCAGCGATAGCAGCTGCCAGTATGTGCGTAGATTCAACTAAATATGAATACATACATACACATATATTTGCATTATCATCAAGTCGGATCGCCCCTCGCGCAGTAGACAAAATTTTTTTTTCCCCCGCACCGTTGCTGCCGACAACCCCTTTTCGAGCTGCACACTGTCCAAAGAAGCTACGACAGCGCGTGAGGAGCACACTCATACAGTTTCGCTACAAACAGAAAGCCGTATGGGTTGGGTAAGGTTGAGAAAGGCAGAACGTGATGTTTCTGTCCGACGTTACCCCAGCCACCTTTGTTTTACCTTTGTCAGCGTGTACCTGTGTGGAAGGGAAAGAGGAGGAGGAGGAGGAGGAGGAGAAGGAAAAAGGTGAGGCGGTGCAAGGGGGAGGGGGGTAAACATTTGTACCCCAGTGCCCGCTTTTTCATTCCCCTTGGATACCACACAAAAAGCTTCATGAAGAGAGAAAAAAAGGTGGCGATAAAATTAGAATGAAAGCACAGAGGAAGTGAAAAGACATGGGGGGGAAAAAAAAGACCGCTCCTCTACAAATCAGAAAGGTAACACAGAAGAAGAAAATACATATATCTGAAAGCAAACGCACAAGATCTCCTTATGACAGTCGTCTCATCTCCTTGTACCTCGTGTGCAAAAATCCCCAGGATCTATACACCTACGTAGTCGATATATGTTTAGATTATATGTCTGTGTGGGAGGAAAGAATAATACGGCTCTGCAGTGAGCCACATATAATTCCGATGCAGATACGGACACACTCGAAAAAAATTGAAAGGGCTGAAGTGAGCAAGAGATACAAAAAAGTGGATGAAAGGACTGCAGGCGCTGACACGAAGCCAACTGCTAAGTTCCCGAGACAAACAACGCAATTGTAAAGAAAGCGAAACCTGGCGAAGTGGGAAGGAGGGAGGAGGAAAGGAAAGTAAATAACACTGGAAACGTGAAGACCGCGTACGAGCAGAGAAAACGGGATAAAGAATAATAATAATAAAAATATAGTATAAAATGGGCGTATCAGAGGTGGACTGGGTGCTCTGCGGTGAAAGGAGGGAAGTGAGGGAGGTGGTGGCTGAGGGATCAAAAGAGCGGCACACACACACACGCAAACACAAAACAGGTGGCAATTTTTAAAATCTTTGATAGGGTCAAGCAAAAAAAAAAAAGCCTACAGAACAGCGAATTTGGAAATAAGAAAAAGCCTTTTTTTTCTTTCTTCAAGGCACTAGTAACCAAGAGAGAGGTACAGAGCTATGCAGGTAAGGCTACCATTGGAAACTGGAGAAGGGAGATAGAACTATAAAGAGGAGAGATGATAATAAGGGAGAAAGACTGCGGGAATATC
This sequence comes from Endotrypanum monterogeii, assembly GCA_000333855.2. Taxonomy (NCBI): domain Eukaryota; phylum Euglenozoa; class Kinetoplastea; order Trypanosomatida; family Trypanosomatidae; genus Endotrypanum; species Endotrypanum monterogeii. The sequence continues at coordinate 797,376 of CM007318.1, forward strand.
AGGAAGGCGGACGGCACACACTATGAACTGGTTTTTGTTTGGCCGCTGTTGGTGTCTATGTGTGTGTGTGTGTGTATATGTATGTGGCAATCACCACTGTCGGATAGGCGGGCAGTGTCCCTTCTTCAGTGCTGATGTCCTCGAACATCACGATTGCATCTCCGCTTTGGCCACGCTACCCGACGGGAACGGCTCAAAGGCGCTGTGCACATCTTCTATCAGCGTTGCCGGAGTGTCTGTCTCCACCCTGTGAGTGAACTTTATTTTGTGGCGCGAAGCCTCTTCACGGAAGGCAGCCGCCGAGGAAGCGTACTGGATCTTGACCTTCGGGCTGCAGGTGGGCGGGCATACGTACACCATGACGGCCTCGGGGTGCTGTGTCTTGGGGGAAGGATAGCGAAGCAAGAGAAAACGAGGGTCAGAGTCCGAAAGGAGGGATGTCAACTGATCGAAGTCACCCTTCAACTGCTCCACCGATTTATCGAGGTGAAGCTCCCCCGACTCGACCTTGAAAATGACGACGTCCACCGAGCCGCTAGCAAACTGTGACAACATATGCTCCGCGGGTGCAGTTAGCTTGATGTCCAGGCCGGGAAGCACCACCGGCTGCGGTACCAGATCCATTTGAGCAATCGCAACCTTGTGCCGCTCACTTTCTGTCATCAAGTCGTCACGCAGTGTATCTGACGGTGTCTTGAACAAGGACGGCAACAACTCACTGATCTCAGAAATCTTAATTGTCCGCCTCTGTGCATTAGGCGTCATCTTCACCAGATGCGCTGCCCCTGTAGAGTACAACATTCGGCTCATGGCACTTGCGGTGTCGCTCACGTACAGAACGACATACTGCGTACTTGGTGCGCTGCGCACGACAATGTAGGCCGCTGTAACGCTCTTATTATCCAACAGTTTGCGGATCGCCTTCAGGTCCTCTTTGAGGCCGTCACCGGTTGAGCACACCGGTGGCGCCAGTAAGTGAAGCACCTCTTTTTCGATGGTAATGGGCACTGCCACTGTAGCACTGTTCAGTTTTCCTGATTCTTCCAGTGCCTGCTGGGCACCAGGCGCAATGGAGAAGTCAACACGCAGCATGGTGATGCGTGCGTACGTGAGTGCGTGCGTGTGAGAGATGAGGAATAACCAATAAATGAGAAATACGGCAATGCGAGAAGCTACAAATCCAACGGCGATGGATATACCTAAAAAAAAAACACACACAACACTCAATAATTGGCGAAAGGGGGGAGGAGGACACTGCCAACGACCCGCGAAGCAGGACAAGAAATAAAAAATGGGAGACAAGCTGCAGCAGAGGGCGCCGAAGTCAAGATTTAAAAAAATCAAAATTACCAACAGACCATTCCAAGCACACACGAACGAGAGAAAAGAAAAGATTGACATTACCGTTGACATACGATGACGGCGTCGCGATAAGAAGAAGGTGTGTGCCGTAAAACAAAAAGACGAAGGTGTCCAAGATGCGAAAAAGTGAAGAAGGTTGGAATGCGTCAGCGAGTGATTGAGAGTTGGAACACCAGATACATGAGGTCAGGGTGTTCTGCGTGCACCTTGCGGACCCCAGTTCGCACCAAGAAAAGGGGAGAAAGTAGAGTGTGAGACAAGATACAGAGGTGTCACCAGCACCACCACCCGCCACATTCACGGCATCCAGCAACACATAACCCCCAGTAGTGAGAAGGATAAAGAGGGACAAAAAGCACTAAGAGTGCTGAAACAAAGCCGAGCTCTGGCAGTTTTCTTTGCGTAGCTGTCGTGCTTACACAGCGGAGGCTCCCTTTCACATTTTTGTTTTCGTTATCATCGCCGTAGAAACTTTCGTTTACGGGTTTTGCCAACAACCACCGGACACACTGTGCGCAGACTTCTTTGCTCCCGCGAAAGCTACAGAGATGTATGGCAGGGAAAAAGGGTGTAGACACTGTTTTTCACAGAGAGGAAGAGAAGAAACAGCCCACACGAACACATGTCCTCTACTCCTCAGATGAAAACCGGGCAGGAGGTGCTTCTTCTGATTTTTTTTCCTTCCAAGGCACAGCCGACGGCGGTCTCGAATCCCATTTTGTTTTTTTTTTAGGGGAAGGAGGAACAACTCTCTCCAGCTCTTCCTTTTCTAGGTGAACCGTGGGATTACAAGAGTTCTTCTGTACGAGAAACATCAACTAGCTGCTGCCGCACAGTCGTGATAGCGTCACTGAAGGCATGTGTGGGGCCGTACTCACGCACACAGTTGTCCACCATACGCTCTAATACACGACATAGGGAACGATACGCCTCTCGTTTGGATTTGCGTCCAAACACAGGGCTCGTAATCCAGTAGCGCAGGCTGGTGAAATCGAGGTTTGTTAAATCGAAAGCTGGAATAGCGAACCACCCCTTCGTGTCGACAGTTTGGAGTTTGCTCACCACACGAAGCGCCACCTTTTGAATCTCTGCCAGATCGCGGTCAGGGACAGCGTGCCGACGCATGAAGTCACACGAATGTGCCCCAGGCTGGGAGGCACTGAACATATCACTGGTCGCCCGCCCGGACGAGCTGAGCTTCGAGAGAAACACTGCGGTCAGTTTTTGCAGGGAACGAAGCCACGTCGCCCACAACTCACACACATCAGTCGCCGTTACCCCACTCCCTTCCCCAGCGCCCCTTGACTTTGTTAAAACACGCATCCGATATTGATGGAATAAGATCTGCATCTCGTAAAGGAGGCGGCGCAAGCCAAGAGCGCCATAGTGGCGATTCCACGCACGAATGAGGATCTCTTGGAACTTGATTGTCTCTATGTCGACCACAGGTCGAGACGGTCGGGCTGCCATCGCCGAGCCATTCGAGGTCACCATGGCAAGCTTTTCGAGTGCTGCCAGCCGGCTAATAGGAGACGCGGTGGCGACTCCCAGTAGATTCCAGAGGTCGGCATTAAGGAGGTCGAACAAGCTCCGCAAAGCCAGCGATGTCGCTGCACCACCGAGCTGCTCGACAAAACATGGCTTTCCCGAAAGAACGTCGGTTGCTGGTGTAACGCTAAGAAGAACTTCTTCGAGAGTCGGAGGGAATGACGGCGACGGCGACGACGACGACTCGATTGTCGCTGTATTTTCGGGCTTTTGATCGCAATCATGAAGAAAGCAACTTCGATCGCAAACGAACTGAGCAGGCCACTGCTCCGCCTGTAGCAGGGCCGGGAGCCCTCGCAACATCTTCCCCACATATTCCAAAGATGGTGAGTTGGACAAGTCCGTCGCCTTTGTATACGCGAGGTTAGCACCAGGAAAGCTGCCGAGTAACATCTCCACAAGAGTATCCTCAAGGGCGTTCAGACTCTGCTCAATACACGCAGCCACCGCGTCCATATCAGATCGTAGTTGCTCGCGCACGGCATCGGGAACAGACCCTGTTTGCGCGGCCGCCTCCGTCCGAAGCACCGCATCCTCCAATTCGAGCTCTACTGCTTGGAAACGGCAGTAGAGCTCCAGCGTCGTTACAGGGCCAGCCGCTGTAGAATCACCAGCGCATGTGAGTGGTGCGCCATTGCGCAGCACAGTCGCACCAGACCCATTCTTGGACGAGCAGACGGTGCGGAGATAGTAGCCGGCGCTGTCTAGTGCAACGACTCGGCACAGAAGTGACATTGCATGGCGAAGGCCAACGAAACACCACTGATACTGATGAGCCACAGAAGAGTTGGATAAAGCCGCATTATGAGCGAAGTGCTGTGCAGCAGAGGAGCCTTGCTTGACACTGCGAAAGAAAATTGTCGAGGCAGTTGCAGTCTGTTCGCCAAACTCAAGGAAACGGCAGAACGCCGTACACTCCTCAGGTGTCAACGGCTTCACATGGCTGGTAACGGTGAAGCTAGCGGCTGCGCTTTCCCTCCCTGAGGGACTTCGCGGCCTTTTTTTTGTCGCTGTAGAGGCCGCGATCGGCGCTGGCTGTACCGGAAGGGGAAAGCGAATAAGCGGCTTTGTCTCCCCGCCACGTGTGGAGTCTTCTTGAAAGACCTGCTGCATCACGTGTGGTGCTTTCTCGGATTTGGAGAGAGCACCACAAAAGGAAAGCGCACTAGACTACAAAAAAAAAAGGGATGAGGGAGAAAATTAGCGAGTGTGTCTTAAGCGCATAGCTCCGCCGAGCTGAATCCGCCAGCCCTCTACAGACTGGTTCCTCAGATAATCAGAAGAAGAATCCACTAACAAAAGTGTTTTTTTTTTGTCTTTCTTTTACTATCGATTTCCATCCACAACTGTGTTGGAGCTCCATGAATGTATGCGGTATCGGGGCGTGGCGACAAGGAGCAGTGGGTGCGTTGGTAATGCAGGGAGAGCAATCGTAAGAGTGAGCCACGCTGCAGTGGCCCCTTGCGTAGGTCTAGGTCTTCGGGGATTCCCATTTTCTTTTCAACATTACGTGAAACTGATTCACGGCAATCTCTGCTTCTCACTCTTGGTGTCCGCAGGGAGGCGGCGAGAAAAGGAAGGGGAAACGGCGCTCGGCTTGTTGATTGTACGCACGTGAAAACGACTCTTCACAACTGAACTGCAGCTCAGTCGCGCTTCTCCCTCTTCGACGGAAATAAAAACAGAAAAGTCTAACCCCTTGACCCAAGACAGTTCCGATGAATTCGTGAAGATGCGCATACATCTCAAAACACAATACCTTTGCTAGACGCTTCCCTCCCCCCTTATCCTTGCCCCCCCCTCCTCCTCCTCCTCCTCCTCGCTCCCCTCCCGCATGAAAAAAAAAAGTGTTGACATCCACATTAGAGTCCACCCTTCTTGTGGCTATTGTTCAGCAAAATGTGCTGTGCGAGGCGCGCATTGAAGGATAAAACTGTCTTATCCAAAGAAAAAAACAGGCCGGTACAGCGGAGCACAAGACGACAAAATCCTTAGCCAACGCGAACTTGTTACTAAGCTTCCCTCGACTCCCTCTCTGAGGCGAGAAAAGAGACAAGAGGATTTTTTTTTCATTGCCGAACGGAGTGAAAAAGTTCAGATAAAAGCTGAAAATGTCAGTCAAAGCCTTGTTGTGCTGAGCCCCTTGCGCTTCGCAGACCCGATACGGCCACCCCAGAGACACTCCACAACTGCGGAAGGTGCTTACAACACCCGAAAACACTCGGTGCAGCACCGCACAACAGCACGCAGACTGCAATTCCATGACATACCCATCATCCCCTGCGTCATGTGCACACCCCGTCAGCACGCACCCGCTTACCAGTACATGAGAAGGTACAAGGGAGAAAGGAGGAGGATGAAGCTGCATTTCATACAGGCCCACTTTTTGTTGTTGTTGTTTTTTTGTTTTTCGCTCTTCTTCTTCTTCAGCCAAGGAGATTTACACCCTATTAAGGCTTGATTTGACGGCAGTCCTCCCGTCGGCACCACTCGCCCTGTTTTTTGGGCTCTGCACAGAGAGGGCAGTAATACCATTCCTCCAGCTTGAGGTAGCGCTCCTTGAAGTGAAGACCATAGGTTTTCCTACGAAGCTGCATCGGATTTTTTTTCCGCTTCGGTGTACCGCCTTTGCTACCTAGAAGTATTGGTGTCGCCTGACCCACTAGAGCGCTATAGCAGAACAATGTCGTTCTCCGAAGCATTGCCGCCTGCAGCCGATTTCTCGGCCAATATATATATATATATATATATATGTAGCCGGGAGGGGGCCGTGGTCAACCAGAAAGGGCGGTCGCTGCCCTTTTTTTTAATCGAGGTAACTGTCAACCTTGTGATCATGAGGCGCATCCGCGGAAAAAAAAAAGAAGGAGAAATTGTGTGCGCAGGCGTGATGCGAAAGCATGGAGGTTGTAGGTAAGAAAAATATCCATATGCGAGGGTATCGATGGGCCCGGGGGGTTACATAAGAGGAGGAAGCCGTATCTGAAGATCAGCGTCACCGCCTCAAGTTCCCGAGCTTGTACATGCAGAAAAAAAAAAAGTGACGACATGACAGCAAACGGAAGCTGAAACGAAGCCTCCCGTGAAGTCGAGGAAGTATTACGGAGGGGAAACACTGTATCAGGAGACGAAAGGTGGTCGCCTAGGCTCACGGTAACAACACCTTTTAATATTTTTCCGGTACGAATATATAATGAATCACCTATGTTGTGGAAGGTGAACACATGTGCACGGCTTTGTTGACGTATGCTGTGGCACATCGCCTTACGTTGCCCGTTTCGCTTAATGGGCCTAAACCGTCGCATTTTCGGCGCTATTCCTGCGATACATCTTCGTTTGTCTCACATACACATACCCTCTCCCTCATCTCCCTCCCCTCCCTCTCCGTCCTACCCACATGCTCATTTTTTTTTTCTCAGTAGCAAAAAGTCTTTGCACACACACACACACACACACATATATATATATATATATATTAGTTTTACCCTTATCGCAATACAGCGTCAACACAAACCACACAAAGAGTTGCACCTCACCTCTCACTCTCCACCCCCGCTGACACCTACCCTCACCTGCAACTTGGCAAAAACTATGAGACCTGGTATGCAGAGAGGACACAGAACAAGGAAAAGGTGTGCTAGTGGTAATCGCAGAAAAAATCGCATCTAGAAGCACAACCGCCACCCAGAGAATCTTCTGGGACAGAGATAGAGAAAAAAATGGCGAGGCACATGTACGTCTCGTTGTCTATGAACGTAAAATGCTAGCAAATGACGTCCAGCACATCGTCCGAGTCCCGCGCGAAGGAGAAAAGAAAAGAACAAACACAAAAAGGGTACGATATAACGAATCCGCGCGGTCGGCACACACACATACACACGCACACGCACACACGCAGAAGCATGCACCCAGACCAGTCATACGTAATCCTCACTCGTTCTTTTTCTGGGCGAGCGACTTATCGTCATCCTTCAGCTCATCTTTCCTGCACGCTATAGTGCCACGGTGGTTGAAGTGAATGAAGCCGACACCGGTGTTCATCTGATCGTCGTAACGAAGGTACTTGGTGACATCACAAGTCCGCGCGTTCTGCATTTTGTGGCGGTGTGCAAAACCACAAACACCAAGGACCACACCAGCGAGCACTTCTATCGTGATGGGTACCATCATCGCTGTGGTCGACACGTTGTGGCCTCCCAAACTGATTGCAGGGATGTACCCGCGTTTATGGTGGGCCGCCTGCAGTTTCTCCCGAATGGAGAGAGCCATATAGAGTGAATGCGCCAGAAGGAGGAGCCCTACGTAAAAAAAGTAGTCAAGCAAAGACATCTTTTTATTTCTTTGTTTCGGTTTCTGTTTTTCCGTTGTGCACTTTTGAGCGGTGGGGGAGATTCTCCAGCTATGTTGTGTCTTCTAGACACTTGTGTAACTGCTGCGTAGGTGTGTGTGCAAGTACGTGGGAGCTGTGTGGGGGATATACACCTCGCAGTCAATATGTAATTTCCGTTCTTGTCGAGGGGAGTCAAAGCGAAGCAAACGACTCCTCCTTTTGAAAGACAGTAATAATAATAATAAAACTATCAATGGGTGAAGAGGTTCGCCCACGTAGGAGACGTTTGCAGTGTTGTTGCTGCCCGATGTTACAACGCAACAGCGACGACGTTCAGGAGGCCAAAAAAAAAAAAAACACAAATCCATTTGAAAAAAAAAAAAACGGGAAGTGCAGGGTAAAAATAAAATCTTGAAAAAGGAAATGAGAAGCAAAAAAAATCATACCCACACCCACACACCGACTACGGTTTAATCCCAGTGCGACAGCGCTGAGTGCCATCGAAGCCGATGGATAACCAAGGGATACTCAACCCCGTAAAGAGCGCAGCACGCGACGGGCACAACTCAACGAGGCGAGGTAGGCCTCGTTTCGAGGCCCCTTTCAGCGTGCCAATATCTAGGTATATATATGTATTGGGTCGATCTCTTTTTTTTTTTTGGAAAAAAAGCGGCGGTGATTGGTAGACGTGACCAGGGTTCAATGAAGGAAATGACGCTGCTGTTACCTCCCCTCAGCACCCTCGATGACGGCAACATTATGTAAAGTGAGTGGAGAGATTTGGATTGACACACACACGATACTGTTGAAAGGCGGGGCGGGGGACAAAGGAACAATGCGAACAGTAAGGAGAATGACAGAAACCCAAATCTCCACATGAAGAAAACCGCAGAGCGAAAAATAAAATGCAATCAGCGATAAACGTAATGTGCCCCGTATCTTTTTGATATATGTAATATATATATATATACGCGCACGGGGACGATGATGCGGGATAAGACACTTGCTCAGCTTAATATAGGTGGGGATAAAATCCCCTCCGTGGCACAATCATATATCTACACCAAAGCTCACTCACGCACAGAATAGTATAGTGTCCACTTTTTTCTTGTCTTGGACAGATTCCCTCCTCGTCCTCCCACCTTTTCCCCTTTCCTTGGCAAAGTCAACTAGCGACTAGAGATTTCGAGCTCCTGCAGTCGATTCAGAATGACCGGGCGTGACACCTCTTGTATCTCGCCACCGACAATCATCTCGTCGATGATCATGTATACCTTGTGAAAGTTGAACACCAAGTCGAGCTCGCACACATCCTTGAAGAACATGTCCAGCACCTCCACAAGTAAGTGAATCAGCTCCACATACATCAAGTCGTTGTCCTCCTGATCAATGCCCAATATGAAGACCAGTCCGGCATAGCGTCGGTAAACGAGATTGATATCCGCGTAAGATACAAAATTAGTCGCACGTCTATCGCGCGACTTCAATATCACGTGAACATCACGCTGTATCTTTGTTTGGCCGGCATCATCGACAGGAATGTAGAACTTCGCCAGCCGAGTATTGCCCATGCGATTCTGCAATAGAATAAAGTTAATCATTGCGCTCAAAAATAAGTACTCACCCTGCTGTTGCTGTTGTCGTTAGCTAAGGAAGAGGAGGAAAGAAGGAAGGGGGGTTGTTGCTGCTGCAGTTGCTTCGACTGTTATCACTTCTGCATGCTGTGTGTCAAGCCTAGCTGTACTGGGTTACTTACCACCACCACATGCGTTCAGGTACCGTTACTCCTCTCCACTCTGAGCGCGGTGTACTGTATATCTATATATATATATATATATATATATATATATATATATTATACGTGTGTGTGTGTGTGTGTGTGTGTGTGTGCGTGTGTGTGTCACAACTTAATTTCATGAACACAAGATCGGTGAGAAAGTTGGGGGAAAATTGATCTGACACGCACATACACTAACACGGAACAAATACAAATACACCTTGCCACATGGAAAGTAATGCCGTGTGGAACGTCCTTTCACCCCTCACATGTCAAACATGAGCTTACCAAGAGAGTGTCGATGTTCACTTACTTTTGGGTACTTCGTGCGTTGGTTCTCATGGGGAATCCACTTGCAAGAAGAGGGACAGAGAAAGTGTGAATACACCCCCGCGATGATCACATTGGGGGACGTGAAATAATTCAAAATTTTGATGTGTGGGGCACAACCCAGACACTCATGTGGCGCAAAGCTCTCTTTTTCTTCGTTGTTGACCCTAGTATGTGCATGAGCTGCTTATGGAGACTGCAAATCGTCTATATTTTTGTTCTTTGTTTAGTGTATTTGTTGATGCCGGTGCTGTTGTTTTCCCCGTTACCTTCCTTCCCTTAAAGTCCTGAGAAGAACAAAAAAAAAACATGGGCTACCTGAAGATTTCCATGTATGCGAATGTATGTGTACGGTGTGTGTATGTGTGTGTGTGTGTGCGCGCGCGCGTTTGACTAATGCTTGTATGTTATTATTCCTCGCGATCTGTCTCACACACAGCGCTGCTGGAATATCTCCGCACAGGTGAAACACGGGAGCTACGAGAAGAAAATATGCACCTCCCCCGTAGGCTCTCTTTTAGGTGTGCTCTGGAGCTTATACTTCAACGACGCATTCACAGTCGAGGTGATCGCACTGTTGGCATGGTGTGGAGGTACATCTGGAAAAAAGTGAATGCGAAAAAGAGGGCAACTCAAGCCATGTTTGCTTGGAATAGATGACCCACACCGCGTCTGTGTGTGTGCTCGCGTGCGTGCTTCACCTTAGCACTCACACCTCTATATACGTCCCCCCCTCCCTGCTCCTCCGCTCCGCCACATATTTTTTATGCCCTGGATATTTTTTTTTCACGTCATATTTCTTCAACCGTGCTTTCACCGCTTTTCTTCAGCCTATTCAATACCACGACCAAAGGGAAGAAAGGTGTACACACACACGCACGCATACATGCATATATATCACACCAACACATAAAAAAAAACAAATGGGAAAGTCCTCTCCCTCCTCTCTCTCCCTCGAGCTCTTACCAACCACTCTCTCTAAACAAAAAAAAAATCAGAAAACCATGCACGGCGCTTACACTTGTTGTGCACGTAGTCGCATCTGTGTATGAACACTTTTTCTTTTGCTGCTGTTCTGAAAGAAAGAGGAGGACAGAGGGGTACAAGGGAAGAAAAGAGGAGACGAGTTCATCGTCCGCCAAGGAATAATAAAAAAAAAACAGAAATTAGAAAAGACACGCTACTCCTGCTCTTACCAAACTGTGTCACCTTCATGGCCCGTGTTTCTTCCCCTCCCCATTTTTTTAATTCTTTTTGTTTGAGATAAATCTGGAGCTAAGTACAAGTGATGTGTCTGCTTCAAAGTCTGCGGTCCTGTAATGAATCTCGTCATACCAGGTCATCATCACTCCACCCATCCACCACCACCACCGCTGTCCGAAAATCGCCTATTATTCACGTCAGGTGCACACACATGCACACAAACATGCACACACACCATAGAGGGAAAGAGACATGCACTACCACGCGCATCTAGGCGGTGGTCAAAATTGTTGTTGTTGAACTCACGGCTTGCAGCGGCCCATGTAGCGTGGATACATGCACGCATCCTTCACGCTATCGAGGTTGAGCATCCATACTAGCAGACGCTCAACACCGAGACCAAAGCCTCCGTGGGGAGCGCCACCGTAACGGCGCTGGTCGGTGTACCAGTAGTACGTGGAGGGATCCAGACCCTCGCGCTTGTACGCATCCAGCAGCTCGTCGTACTTGTACATACGCATGGATCCACCAACCACCTCGCCGATGCCCGGTGCCAGGACATCGACCGACTCCGTCAGGGTCATGTCTTCAGGGTCGCGCTGCATGTAGAAAGATTTCATTTGGGCCGGGAAATGTGTCATCAGTACAAACTCGCCGAGCTTGGCAACCATGGCGCGCTCCGGCTGATCAGTTATGTCCTCGCCGTACTCGAACGGCTTTCCCGTCTCGGTGTTCAGGATGCCGTTCTCATTGCAAAACTTGATGGCGTCCGCATAGCGAAGGCGCCGGAAAGGTCGCTTGGGCATGAACTTGTAGTTCGCTGGGTCATTGACGCTGCCGTTGGGATCGATGAGCTGGGATGGGTTCAGAATGGCGACAAACTTACCAGCACGCTCCACGACGGTGCGAATGACAGTGCAGATCATGTCCTCCAAATGATGAAGAAGGTCCTCAAACGAGCACACGTCGTACTCCGCCTCCATGTGCGTGAACTCGCTGAGGTGGCGCTTCGTCTTGGACTTCTCCGCCCGGTAGCTAGGCATGCAGCAGTACACGTTACCCAACGACGCTGTTACCGTTTCCAAGTAGAGCTGCGACGACTGCGTCAGGTAAGCATTTTCGCCGTAGTACAAAACATCAAAAAGAGTCGACCCGCCCTCCACCTGTGTTTGCACCAAGGTCGGAGGCGTGACCTCATAGTAGTGGCGCGACCAAAAGTATTCGCGGAATGCGCGCAGCAGTTCGTGACGAACTTTAAGCACCGACGAGGCGACGGTGCCGCGAGCCACAATGTGGCGCTGGTCGTACAGCTTGTCGACAGAGCTCTCCGCTGTGATGACCGTCTCAATCGTGCCGTCAGAGTTGCCAATAATGGCATACTCGTCCACATGCAGCTCCATCGGTGGCTGCAGCTCTGACTTCGCCTTCGGCTCGTCGCGCAGCGTTCCACGAATGGCGATGCATGATTCTCGGTGGAAAGGCTCCGTGGCACCGTCAAAGACACACTGAATGAATCCTGAACCATCACGCAGCACGACAAAAGACATGCGGGACTGATGACGCGTGCGGTGGGCCCAGCCAATGACGTACACAGGGACACCTACTTTGTGCGACGGCAGCTCACCGATCGGGGTACGCAGTAGGCCCTGAGCGAGGGCGATAAAGTCTCGGCCCTGCGGGCAAACACTCACGTCCTTTTTGGAGCCGACAGTAGCCTCCTCCTTTCCCGCCTTCACAGCAGGGACAGCCGGTTTCACCTCGACGACGACATTCTTGATCATCTCCGGCACCTGCTTCTCCAGCGCCGCGCGAACGTGCTCTACATCAGCCCAGCGCAGAGCTGGCACACGGCGCATCTGACCCAGCATCATATTGGGGTTTTTGTCCCACTTCGCCTTCAGAGCAGATGCATCCTCAGTGGCCAGAGCATCAGCAACGATTTTTTCCACTTCCTCAAGCGACACTGTCATTCCAACTCCGCACTCAACCGACATGGCGTCTGTGTCCACCGCCTCGCCTGCGGCAGCGTTCACAAACTTGATGGCGGCATCGACTTTCTGTGTGCTGTCGAGCTTGCCGTCAAGGATGAAGCTAGCGACGGGATCGCGGTGCACAGACTTCTTTACCTTCGTCCACACGTTGAACAGCATGACCTTCTGCTCACGGGGAGACTTCTCCCCAACGTTGTGCTGCGCGAAAAAGGCGAGCACGTCGGCCACCCGCTCCGGTTTGGTGGAGAGATCCTTAGCGCCTTTATCGTCAAGGCCAACAACCGCCTTGAGCTGCTCGACGGCAGCGGCGCACTGATGCTGCTCGTTCTCCATCTTATCTTTTGGTTTTGTGGTTGTGCCCGTCACGTTGACACTCTTTGAAAGTAACAGGAAGTTGGACTCAATGGCTATGGTTCTGCTCGGTGTGTGCAGGGGTAGAGAAGATGATCGGTAGTGGTGGTGATTGTAGAGGGGCGACAGGACCCGGCAATGACACAGCGAACACCGCCGTATCGCCAGAGAGGAATGGAAGCAACGGTGTACACAAGTGAGAGGGAACAAGAGTTGACGAGGTGAGGACGAGACAGATGAGGTTGCCCTCAGACGCGGTACAGATGGTCTAGGCAGGAAGCGGTGAAGACAGAAGCCAGGGCCCCAGGAAGCATAGAAAGTCGTGCGCAACGATAAACGCAGAAACACGGGAATCGGTAGCAAGCATCGGCCCTCTGTCGCCACACATCCTGGGGTGTTTGGCAACAACATCGTCTTTAAAAGACATGCCTTATCGACGGCCAACACAACGCTGCCTGATCTCACTAGGACAGACGCATGTGACCCTTTCGGGTGCATTTCCACACCCACATTCCCGCTGGACTCCCAGTATCGCTCTCTGCTCCCCACCCCCGCCAACCTCGCTGCCAACCGCAACGCCTGCAATGTGCTCCAGAAGCGTGGCTGCTGCCCTACAGCCCGGTATGGTTGCCGCCTCGCTGTGACTTGGGTGCACATCCTCGCAAACGACTGCACTCGCCCCGATATGTTCATCTAGAAGACGTGTAAAGGAGAGGAGGAGGAAGAGGCGGTGTGTGGTTGTGTATCTGTGTGTATGTGTGTGTGTGTGTGTGTGTACCGGTGCCCATGGGAAGAAGAGGGCAGAGGCATGTAGCCAAAACAACTTCGCTCTCTGTTCGGGTGCACGCCCCCACGCCTTTCCCTCTCTTTCCCTTTTTGCGCTCCTTTCACAGCAGAGAGCGCAGCGTGAAACGTAAGATTCAAAATGAAACGAGCCAATTAGATCGGGGGGGAGGGGGGGGGGATCCTCTGTTCGCAGCGCCGACCGTCAGAGAAGCCGACGGACCTCGGGTCTAGGTAGCCCCCCTATGCGAGATGAAGTGTTTTACCATGAAAATAATTGTTGTTGAGAAAACAAGTCAGAAAGAGCTGTCGTCCTCCACAGAGCAGTGCATCAGCACACTGCACACCCTCACCACACGGTCACACAAAAGACGCACAGGAGCGTGCAATAAGTAATAATACGAAAAAAAAAAAAAAGACTCATGAGCACAATAATAATCATAGCAGCACGCGGGGAATAAATCCCTTCCCCTCTTTTACCTAAACCAATGGTGCTAGATACCTCTTCCGAGAGTCCCACACACTTTTGTTTCCCACCGCTCTAGAAAGAGTCTGACCATCAGCAGGATAAAAAGGATTTTTTTTTTACCATCATTGCCAGCATTTCCTCAGCTCTACAGAGACTACGTTACCACGTATCTCAGACATGCCCATCTCGTATTGGGTGAGGCCTCCAGTCATGTGCATGCCTTTTTTTTCTTTTTTGTAGTATATGGCCTTGTTTGTCTGTATGTGGCGGAGAGAAGGAGAGCAGAACAAAACTCAAGGGAGGCTCCCACACCCCCACCCCTCTCCGCACACATTCCAGTGAGAATGAGAGAAAAAAAAAAAAAGTAAACGAGCAATCGGCAAGGCGCCGTATCAGAAAAGTAATATACCAGTTTACATATACGTATACATATATTATATATATAATATATATATATTATATATATTATATATATAATATTATAAATATATATACATATACATGTATATATATATATATATATATGATGAGGACATAAGTGAAAAAGCAGAGAGTAAAGCTAGGACATAGGGATTGCACACTAATACACACACCAACGCCTTGGATCTGTGCTAGGGAAAAGGTATATATATATGTATACAACCGTCCCATCACCTGATTCTGCTACACTCTTGAGATCTATAAGATCATATCTTTACATTTATCGACAGTGACCGCAAGGCTGAGGGGGGGGGGGAGAGATCACGTGATATTTGCTCCGCCATAACGCGGGTATGACGACCAGTCGAGCGCCGTCGTCCCATCAAGCGTGCGCTGCAAGGCATGCTGCCGTACGGCATCCTCGTATTCGCGCTCCTTTGTCAGGATGCTCTGCATGGTATCGTGCATCAGTAGACATTCCATCATCTCCCACTCCTCGAGGTCAGCGCGGTTCTCCGACTCCCACAGCTTCAGCATATTCTCATCGGTCTTGGAAGTAGCGGAGAGCGCAAGTCTCTCATAGAGCGTCTCCAAAGATTCACCAAGGGGAAGCACAGAGACCGTTGTCCCTGCTCGGTACTGGTACGCGTAGTTTTTGGAGCGCACCTGTGGGGTAATGGCGTTGGCGACTCTCCTCGCATCTTCCCGCGCTACGATTGCCTTCATTTCATCAGCCCACTTGGAGCAGAGATACGACCATGCCATCTCCTCCAACTCGCGCCTGCCCTTGCGCTTGCCCCACTCCCTGCGTATAAGTGCGCACCGCGCAGCGTATTCGGATTGCTCCTCGGAGCGCGGTGTAGCGGACTTCGCACTAAGCGCCATCTCAAGGTATATGTCGCTGACGCTTCCTAGACGTGTGTGCGCTCTGTGCGACGGAATTGTCAGACCTTGGCCCCCACCCTTTTTTTTAAAGGTCTGAGAAACACAGAGGAAAGCAAAAACATATACATCGGGAAAACGATGTGTAGGTTGGCAGCGGGGCAAAAAAAAAAAAAGAAGAGAGACGAGATGAGGGGAAACATTTCTGACATAGAGTGTAATAGCAGAACATGAGAAATATGCCGTAGCCAGTGGTGTGCTTCACGCGGTGGAGCAACATAAGCAGAGCCAGTGGCAGGAGGGAGTAGAGGGTCACTGGGTGCAACAGATGAGTCGGACGGATTCTCTGTTAGTAACCCCGACTTCGTTACGACCCCAGCATTATCCCCGGGAGGGGATAATTTGCACTTTGTGGCATTAAAAAAAAAAAAACCTTCCGCACTGTGCGTATGTGTGTTTGTGTGTGTGTGTGTATTTTTGCTTGAAAAATATCGGCTACGCTATTGTAGACGATCTGGAAGAAAACATTTTGACATTCGGCTCTGAGGTGAAGCAACACACGCAAAGACAAAGCGAAGGAAAGCTGGAAATGACCCGAGAACAACGAAAAGAAATAAGAAAAATCGAGCGGACGTACTCCATAAGTGGGAGAAGGGATGGAGAAGGGGGTCAAGTGAGGCGACCAACACGGAAACAAACAAACCAAAACTAACGCGGCGCACACGTAGATGAACAAACCGCCACAAAATTAGAGGAGAAAAACACGAACATACAGAAAAGGCGACAAATGACGACGAGGTTATACACGGACATAAACATGGAAATCACCAACAGAAAAAGAAATCCTCACAACAGCGCAAAGATGCACAGACACAGAGATACACACACACACATATATATATATATATATAATGACCTCGCAATGAGGGTGCCGCATCAAATCATCCTATATGGGAAAAAAGCAGAGAATCACAAAAAAAAAAGTGTCTAAGAGAGGAGAAAAATGAGACGTGTCGCTGAACAACAAAACAAAAATGTGAGCATGCACGTGACACTCATGGACAACATATCAAAGGACTAAAAGTGGTCGTTAAAATAAATGGAGGAAGTACGATACAGCGCGAGCAGTTGGGGAAAAACATGGAGACAAGTCGCTCACGGCCCGTGGGGAAGAGGTGGAGACAAAAAAAAAAGCGCTCAACACCAGATGATGCGGTGGAGCGTGCGCGACGTCAAGCACGAAAAAAAACATATTGGCGCTTATAAACACACTGCTCAAAGACGGAAAAGATAATACGCACAAGCGAAGACAGGCACCCTGGGGTGCCACTACACGCGACGGTAACGTGTTGACCAGTCACGCTGAGATTTTTTTTTCCAATTACCTCAACGTACTTAGCACACTACATACCACGCGCTACCCCCACCCACGATTGTAGGTCTTCTTGGTGGAGTTGATCACGCCGTGTAAGGCAGCGGCAGGTTGTTGCTGGGGAAATAATGCAGAACTATGCCACACGAGAATTTTATTTTAAGCTTGACCAACGACCTGCTTCGCAAGTTAATCCACGACCGCCTTCACGATACCGGACCTCCCACGCGTTGCATCACTCACGGGTGCCAATGAGTCGACCGCAAATGTGCAGTGAGGACAGTATGAAACTCATTTGAGTCACTTTGACCCTTTCCATTTGATGCCGGTGATACAAACCGACGTTGTCGCTGGAGGCCAATAAAACGTAATGTCACTCACGAAATTACCCTCCAGTAACCCTGGGGGAGCTTGTCGCCCCGAATCCCTTCGGTACAGCTCCCTCTCGGCCCTGTCAAGGCTGCAAGCAGCCCGGTATTGAAAAGCAGCGCAGCGGCAACCTAACCTTTTCACAAAAAAAATGAGCAGGGAGACCCCCTCCCTCGCCCCTCCCCCGCTCCTACTCTCTCTAAGATACCATCCCTCACGTCGAGATGCCTTCCCCGATCAGCAGAGAACGTGCAGAGAGTTGGGGGGAAAAAAGGGCAAACTAAAAGTGCCCTATCTCAGGAGAGCAACGAAGCTGAGACAGTCAGCTGCCCCGATCGGGGGACAAGGACATCCAACGACTTCTCCCCCGCCCTGCCGCTGCTGCTGCTGCTGCTGCTGGACCAATTTATTCCATTGCATTTTTTTTCTGGTTTTGCTGGGAGGTGGCCCTGGCGGTAATATGAGTGAGAATATGAAAGAGAAAATGCAATAGCCCTCGAATGCAGGAAGTGGTGGAGGGGGTGAGGAAGGGGGGGGGGGGGGGGGGCTCCGCATACAGGAAATCTACAGATCACGAGACCTCCTCTTGCGCTTTTTTTTTTCTCATCGACAAAAAGCGAGTATCACAGAAAGCAACGACTCGAGAAAAAATAGTAATAATGTATACATTTCTACGCAGACGCACATACTCCCTCCTAGATGTTACCTCTAACTCGTGCTGGTCGAAGGCACTGATGAGAGAAGCTCGCGTGTGCGCTCCCGCAGCGAGAGGCTGTTTATCGCCAGCGCACCGGTGTGGTCAAGCGATACACTCCTGCAACTCGTAGCGGAGCTGTCATCAAATGATGATAATGAAATGCCGTCGCTGGAGTTTGCCTTCTCCTCAGACAAACGAACTCGTGCCTTCTCCAGCTCCTCTTTCATTTTGGAGGCACGGGCTCGGTCAAGGAATGTCGCCTCCTGGACTGCACGCAGCTTAGCTGTCAGTACCGCACACTGTTTTTCTGTCGTGGAGGTCCGCTGCATAGTGGCGGCCTGCTCCAGCAACAACTGGTTGAGCTTGCGCTCGAGCCTCAACACCGATTGATGAGTCTCAGAGGAATTTGTGGAACATGGGTTGAGCTCAGCAGAGCGTGGTGTTGTCGACGTACTGATGCGGCCGCTGGTGCTGTTTGTGTTACTGCGCGACGTGCTCACATTAGGGATTTCCTGGGGTATCTTTTGCGGATTAGAGAGGGGTGTGGGTATTTTGGCTAACTGGTGGACAGCGGCGGCGGTCGCGCCCTCCTGCAGAGACTTCTCCGTCGACGCTACGCTTTGGTGAGGGGGGGGAGTAGTATCCACTGTCCGCCGGGGCGTAAAAGTAGGGGACCTGGGCAAAACCGATGGTGCCACATCAACGTGCCTCTCTCCGGTAACGATACCCGAATCGAGCGGGCTCGCCTGCGAGTGAGCAATGACGGAAGACTCAGTGCTAGAAAACGCCCCGCCGCCACGCAGCACGCTAAGGCGTGTGGCGAGTACGTTGAGGTATTTCTGTCGTTCGGCCATGAGCTCCTGCTCTACTGCCGTCTTTTTGCGCGCCACATCGAGAAGCTTGCGCTGCAAATCCATCAGGAGATATTCCTGACGCTCCTCCAGTGCATTCTCAACCTCGGTCTGCTGGGCACGCATCTCCTTGATTCGATTACTCAGCAACTCTGCCTCACTCTCCTCCTCTTTTATGAGGCCCTCATAATGCTGCACCTCTTTTTCCGCACCATCAAGGCAGCGGAACAGTTGATTTGACACATTCTCCTCCTTCATTTCAGCCCTCAGTACCGCGCGCACGGACTCCTCGCGCAGCGTCTCGATCCTCCGGAGGAGATGCGACTCCTCCATTGACAAGAAATAGCCTGCATTTTTCATAGACACATACTCGCGCTGCAGTTGATCTGTGGACATCTCGTGCACCGGCACCATTACGTCCGCTCGGTTAGCGGCAAGCGTGGCCATGACTCGTAGCCCCCCTCCCCGAAACTGAAAGGGAGAGAGGAGAAAGCGGGAAAGATGAGTGTAAACTTTTCTTTAATTTTCGGCTGAGACCTGCTCAAAGAAAAAAAAAACACACATCAACATACGCAGAGAGACAAATACTACACACAAAAAAAGCTCTTTTTTTTTCTTATAATCTGAAAAGCTGACTGACAACAACCAAGGAGGGGGTGCGGTGGAGAACAGATTAAGAGGGAATGGTGAGGGTTATGCGCATAGGAATTCTCTTTGTCCCGAACCCCCGGCCCTCAAATATTCAGTCACCACGTACAGTACTCGTAAACGTATATATATATATATTGTGTGTGTGTGTGTGTGTGTGTGTGCGTACGGATGTATGGGAACACGTATTTCCAGGATGAGTTGTACAGATTGAGTGTAATGTTCCCCCAAAAGGTTTTGTGGTGGTTTTTCGTAGCTTGGTCGCTTAGACGTACATAAAGCAACACGCACACACACTAATGATGGGTGGTATGTTGATAAACGCTCGCTTGAAGTATATATATATATAGGGAGAAAAAAACAAAAACGTGAAAGAATGGCAAAGTATCTGAAATTGGGCGCCCCTCTTCCTGTAATTCTTACCTGAGGACGATGGAACTGTTAAACTATACAAAAAGTCAATGTCAAAAAAAAAAAATGTGAAGTCAAGAAAAAATTGAGTCTGTAGCACGAAAAAAAAGGGGGGCAAGAACGGAAGAGGGCAGAAAAAAAAAAGGTGGGGAAGGGTGAGGGTGATGGAGCAAGCCCCAGCAGTGATGCACGCGTTGCTTCGCCGAGCGTACACGTATTTTTTTTTGATGAAAAAAACGTAAGACGAGCACTATAACCGGAAGGAAAGAAAGAAATCTTGAAAAAAAAAGGGGGGAACGGGCAAACGCGCTAAAAAAGAAACAAGAATGTTCACCTCACATCAAACGTAAAAAAAGAGCTTATAATAAAAATAATGATAATAATAATACGAAAAATTACAGGAAAGGGTCAGCAAAATCGATTGCAGTAGTTGAAGAGGCAGAAAAAAGAAAAAAGTGGGAAAAGCAGAAGACAGAGAATTGAATCAAAAAAAAACAAGCCAACAACAAACTAAACACAAGCTTTGCTGCTGCTTGTGGGGGTCGTGGTGGTGGTACGTCTTTTTTTTTTAATTTTTCGTGATGCCACTGAGAAATTGGGTGGAGGCCAACGAGATACGAATCCTAAGGCAGGGTAGGTAACGCACGCATGGCATACAGACATATATATATATATATATATATATATATATATATATATATATACGTATATGGGGGAAGAGGGTTTGAGTGGGTGTGAAGAAAGAAAGAGTGCATTGAAGGGAAGGAAAGCCAGCGTAAAAGTTAATATAGAAAGGGGAAAGGAAGAGGAGAGACTAGTGAGCAAGGCACGAATCGCAGATGTCAATCAAAAACATAAACATACGCTGGAACAGTCGCCCGAGCATCTCCTTCATGAAACCGTATGGTTTAAGGAAAGCCTACGCGAATGGATACTCTCCGCAGATCAGAGAACGCGCCTCACTCACGTCAGTAGAAAGCGTGATAAGATCTTTACGCAGATAGGCACACACACAAGGCACGAATCGTTTTTTTTTTATTATGGGTGGGATCACCAGCTGTCAGGCGACGAGGCCGATGTGGCGTGTGGTGATACGCATCTATAGGAATGGCTGTGTTTTCATGGAGGGAATCTCTTCTCCCTCCCTCTCCTCCCTCCTCATGCTCACACAGATGTCGCCAGGAACCCTCTGTAGCAGTCCAAGTATGTCGCAAAAGCGAGATAGCGCGCCACGCAACAGAAAAGTGAGCGGTGAACCTGCGCTGTAGTGCAGAAAAGAGGAGCAGAAAAAAAAAACAGAAAGCCCCGTCCCCCCCCCACCCCCCTCTTCCCGCTCTCTTTCTCAACCACACAAGAGACACAGTACCGAAAGAAATTCCTCTCGGGGGGGGGGGGAATAATAATAACAAGCCTCTGCGAATCAACTATGAATAGGAGCTTTGCCTCTCCTTTTTCGTCATGTTTCTCGAGTAAATACATGAGGAGCTGACCAAAGGAAAATGAAGAAGAGACTCTGATAAGGAAGTCCCGCCAAGGTCTCGTAGGAGTCCCCCTCCTCAAAATCTTAGGGTTGCCTGACGCAAACCAGACCCAGGTTGCGGATGTAGAGCCGAACGCTGCCCAGCTGCCCCGCTAACGCGCGCATGGGGTACTGTTGACCGTGCTGCAACTGGGGGCGATTGGTGGGTATCTACTGCCACGTCTCCTCCTGAGCGGCTGTGCACGGATCGGCTACGCACAAGTGGCTCTCCGTGGGGCTTTGTGATGTCGATTTTACCAGACATAGCCGGAGAGTGTTTCTGGCTGCCGACCACGATCGGTTTACCAGCCCTGAGCGAGCCAGAAGAAGATGTAGTCACTGGCGGCACCACCTCTGACAAAAAAGAAAACCGATCGAGGAGCTGAACAACGCGGGCGACATCCTCGTAGGTTACAGTCTTGCGATGCCGCCGGGTTGCCTCTGCTGCAGCCATCTTGACGAGATCACGCATCAAGAGCGCCACGGCCTCACACGCAGCCGCTGTGGCATCTTTCGAGATAATGGCGGAGCTCCCTTCGTACTTGAGCAACTCTTTCACACGACTGTGGGCAAACGCACTCAAATAAGTTGAAACGCTCCCGGAGTCACCGCCTTGATTACCCGAAGACGTATCCTGTGAAGCCTCCGCGCTGACTGCTCCTTCCTCGCCCTCCTCGTCCTCGTCGTGTTCGACCGCTTCGAATCCATCATCAACGTCTTCGCCATCTGTTTGGGTAAGAAAGGGGTCTACAGCGAACTTGACGTTCCCTTGGTCCTCCTCGTCGGCTGAAACAGAACACAGTGCGGACTGGCCCCGAATTATATGCAGAGCGACACCCTCAGATGCATCGTCCTCTGGAAGATGAACGGCCGATCGCTCGCCGCTGTCTCGCACAGAGAGTTGGCAGCCTTCAGACCGCCCGGGTAAAGAAACAACCTGGTCCTCTTCGGCAATACCCTCCGACGACACGGAAGAAGTAGGTGGTGATTTGGAAGACGCATAAGCAGCCAAACGAGGCACAAAAAAGGGAGACAATACCTCTTCCCTATCGTCCAACGTCAGGGCTGTCCCGAGTGTTTCGTCGTACGTCGCCTCATCAACGTCTTGATCGGTAGACATTCTGCTCTATGAATATACGAGATGAATTCTATGTTTAGAAGAAAAAAAGACGGGTGATGTACACCTAATGTTTTTTTTGTCTATGCGTCAAGAACACAGACTCCGGTGCGAGAGCGAGAGGGAGGGGGATTTGGAGGGAGTGGCGTCGGTTGCGAGGCACGCCAAGGGCGCGATCTGGGTGAAACGACAAGAAGGAAGCTAAAAAGTGAGATAAGAACAGATAAGGCATAAAGTGAATGCCCCTCTCACCACCCTACAAAAAAAAAAAAACACCCCTCATCCATTGGCACATTATGCCAGTGCAAACTGATGTGCAAGAAAACCTCACCAATACTCGGGGGGGGGGGGAAGCTGAAGCATATCGTTATCCCGGCGGAGAGGGCAGAGAAGGATAAGAAGGTGGAGACCTTCCTGTTGGGGATTCTTGAGCGTGATAAGTCTCGGGTGGTAGTACCACATGGAAGCGGGGGAAAGAGACGGAGGCAAGAACGTACACACACACACACACACACATACTTTTGTAGGATAATGTTAACGGAAAAAAGTGACCAGTAGCTACAGAGCGCTGCGAGGTTCTACAAAGACGTCCGCGTTAGGCCCCCTCCTCTCTTGCACACAGAAGCGCACACACGCACACACATTTGGTGAGTATTTCACTGTGTTGGTACCGACAACGGCTTGAAGACGACCGGTTCAGTGATGCTGTGTTGCTCCAGTATTCACATTCGGTTAGTGGGGGAAAGAGGAAGTCGAAAATATGCGGGGATATGGCAACAGAAAATGAAAGAGGACAGAGCAGAGATCTCAATAAACTCATCTACAAAAATAAAATGGCACATCGCCGAGAACAAAAGAAGATGACACAGCAGCCTTGCGCAAAAAAAAAAAAAGAAGTGCTTCGTCATACAAAGACAGAAAGAAAACAAAAACGGGTGAATCAGTCGGGTAAAATCGAACACATTATAAATCGCGAGTGATCAACCCATTGCATAGAAAGAGGCGCACATGCACATCCCCACACAGAATCCGTGAGATCGACAAGGAGGAACATAGCGAAAGGAATGACAGGAAAAACTAGGACTCCACCACAGGAGAGAGAGGCTAACCGCTACGAACAAAGAAAAATACGGCGTAAGCATCCACGCTCCCAGACACTGATACACAAAAATAAGACTTAAGGGGGAACACGAAAAAAAAAAATCTGGAGAAATAAATTGATCAGAAGATCTGAAGCTAGACTGACGTCATGAGGTTACAAATAGTCGACAGAGAGCAAGAAGCCACAGACCGCTCCCGCCCCGTTCGCCTCTCCCTCTCCATCAAAAAAAAAAAAAACAGACCTTAAGAGAGCAGAGGAGCACCAGCGAGTGTAAAAAAAAAAAAGTGAAACTCGTGCTGCAAGTCACACACACACACACACAAAAAAAAAAGGGATTAGTAGGAGGAAAAGACATGTTAGCAACAGCAACAAATTAAAAAGAAAGAAAGACCTTCACACAGGAGTACAGAGTTCACCCACGTGAAGAAAACAAACAAAAAAGAGAATGAAACACGGGGAACTACAAGAAGAAAAAAAAAAGGGACCGATATAGCATTGGAGCGCTCATGCGCTAGGAAGCTGTGTATCGGATAACAGCATATCAACTCGTGGAAGGGGGCAAAAAAGGTAAAAATGCACAAAAAGGTAAACACACGCGTAGAGGGGGGGGGGAGAAGCCTTAGAAAAAAAAAAAATGAGCCTCGGAGTACTAATTGCGGCGGTGGTGTAGGGCGATGCTAGAAGAAAAAAAGGGGGGGATCTAGATGAGAGAGTGCATGAAAGCGACTGACTTCACACGGGCCCTTCAGCACCGAAATGTTGGGAAAGAGAACGTTATGAAGATACCGAAAAAAAAAAAAAGATCAAAGAGACAGACAAAAGAGCGGCGATCAGAAATGCGATAGGACAAAATCTGAAACGCAATAATTACAGGAGAAAAGGCAACGCTCTCTACAATTGTTACAGTGCTACTGTGTTGATTGATGACCTGCGCATTTAAAAACTTCAGAGAAATGTTCGTGCTCAACACCTGCCCTTGAATGGCCCGCACTTCTATTCATGATATCTTCATATTTTTTGTGTTGGGGAAGGGGTGGGGGGATCAGCTATGAGTATTTATGTGTGTGTGTGTGTGTGCAAATGGCAGCGTGTATGAGCGCGCCGCAATTTTTTTTCAAGCTTGTCTTACTAAAAAAAAAACTCAATATTGTTTCAATCAAGCACACCGCTCCGCTTTCGTTCGCGACACTCACACGAAAAGCCTTCGAAATATGTGATATTTTTTCACTTCGTTATGCGGAGACTGGAAAGAGGGAGAAAAAAAAGGAGGAGGAGGAGGGAACGGACGTCTTTCCCTCGACTAACGCAAGACATCAACTCCGCATTGTTAACCCCCTCCCTCCGCCCTCTCCGGCTTGAGTGATCGAGTCCGCTCAAATCGTGGAAGACATCGCTTCTGCCTCAGACCAGAGGTGCTCTCACACACGCACCGTAACGCGCACGCAAACATCAAAAAAAAAAAAAAACTGAAGGAAAAAATACAACTCATAATGAAAATGCGAAGAGAAACGATGGGGAAGAATCTCTGTCCAAGAAAAGACAATTGATGGGAAAGAGGAGGAAACGCAGTGAAAATAATAATAATGGATAGGTGGAGAAGAGAAATGAAAAAAAAAAAAAATAGAAAAAAAAACGCATACACCCGAAAAAAAAAAGGGGGGGGCGTGAAGTGAGAGCAGATATATTGGAAGAATTTGAAGAGGAGGTAAAGTGAACAGTGGGTGAGAGAAGGTAAAAAAAAAATGAAGAATATGTGTTTAGTACAAATCAATATAAATTCAAAGTGTGTGTAAAAAAAAAAAAAAAGAGAGAAACAGTTGAAAAAAAGGGGGGAAGGAGGTGAGAGGAGAAACAGTGTGATACGTAAAGTATATAAGGGGCGAAGTGGTTCCTCTTACTTTCTTTAGTGTGTGAGATAAAGAATCAACGCTACGAGACAAATGAAAGATTGAGTATATATATATATATATATATGTACACGCGAAACGGGAGACTGCTGTCAATATCGGTGACAGCATTTTGGCACAAGTTTACGATTTGCATCTCCACATGGAATATCAACTACTCTCTCTGGTAAAACCCCTATAACCCCTCCTTTCCCCCCTCCCCCAACACGACACACTGAAGTGGCCGCGTCAAAATTTATGTAGTACACATATGCCTAACCCTAAGCGAGCAACCACACACACAATTTATTTGCAAGCGAAAAAGCGCGTCGGCCGTCGCCGAGGCAGCTCCCGCGGCTTTTTTTTCTTCTTCTCCATGCGCTTCCCTAACCCTCTACGTTTTGCCTCGGGAAATCAGGAGACAACATGCGCCCTAGAGTATCCCTATCCTTCTCCGCACCGCACAGCCCTATGTATGGTTCATTCTCCTCCAAAGAAAAGCCTGACAGTAGATCTCCCCCTGAACATCCATAAAACTCCCACAGGAACAAGTCGGTGTTTTTTTTTAATGTCCTTGCACGATTGCGAGAAGTCTAAGATGAGCTTACGATGAATTTGAATAGAAAAAAGGGGGGAACGATCCACTCGCGTACATGTCGATCATAAAAAAGCTCAGCTCAGCTTAGTTGCGT
Organism: Endotrypanum monterogeii; assembly: GCA_000333855.2. Lineage (NCBI taxonomy): Eukaryota > Euglenozoa > Kinetoplastea > Trypanosomatida > Trypanosomatidae > Endotrypanum > Endotrypanum monterogeii. The sequence continues at coordinate 823,486 of CM007318.1, forward strand.
ACACACTTAACAACACGAGGAGTTGCTCTCTTGTGTCTCCCTGAAGAGAAGAGAGGGGGGACCGTGTGGGAGACAAGAGATACAAAAGCACAGCCCATGTTCACAGAAGAAGCTAGTCTCCGCATAGTAGTATTGTCGAACACAGGAGCCACGACCTATTAACCACTCGACAGGATGAATAAAAACAATAAAAAATATATGTGTATGCGTCCTCTTACGAGGCAGACCTACGACGCAGACAGTGACTCCATTCTTTATGTGCCCCCAGAAGAAACGATCACACACAAGAACAAAAAAAAAAAATCAAAGTCTGATATCAGCTTCAAACAGTTCACAAACTTTGACACTTTTAACAAAAGGGAAAAAAAGATGAGCACAAAAAACATCTGCAGACCTGCTGAATACCAGTGCACATCAGCGAACTTAACGAAATCACAAAAGAGCCTCTCAAGCATATCAACGTGATGACAAGGTTTACGATCCCTCAGCTGGCGCTTGTTCGCCCTCTCAGTGACGCCAGGCCGCTGCACACGGTCAGTTGGTCCACCCCCCCCCTCCCCTCCCACCTCACCGGTGGCGCGTGCACGAGGCATCGCGTGGCGGGCACACACCTGGTCGGGCCTATCTCCCCCATCACCCTGTCTCGCGGACGTCAGGGTACTGTGCCAGCGTTCGGCGCACCATGCGGGGCACAGGATAGCGTGGGCACAGGGCTCGCAGCTGGGGAGGTCGGCGACCGGTTGCTGCACTACCGTGTCTGGATGGGCTTACCCGCGTGTGTAGCTACACCCCGGACGCTGCTATGAGTCCTTGAGAACAGGGGCATTCCACACGTTTCCCGAGCCTCAATAAGGTTGACGCGAGCGAGGGGGGAGACACGCGGGCAGGGATTGTGGAGGGGTGTGTCCCTGCGCACAAACAAGGCCTAGCATGTCACCCGAAGGAGGTCACAAAAGGACAGGTGCGCACCCGCTCACACGACTGCGACAGCGCACAACGCGCACCCACACTGTGCACCGTCTGATCACAGCGGAAATACCGGTGTGCCTATGGCCTGGCACGATCCACAAGCCCTGCATGGACCGCTGAGTGACACGCAGTACTGGATGCCCCCGTAGCGCAGTGCTGCTGAGGGCAAAGACTCTAGCCGGTGCAGGGGTCCCACAATATAGGCGAGGCGCCATCTGCGTGCCGTGCTGTCACTGCCCGCCCCCTTCCCCACGCTGCAGAAATCCGAAGCGCGTGCCGGGATCTGGGCGCGACGGCGCGATGCTGGTCCCCTCTCGCCGCGCATACTCGACATCGCATGCGCTCTGGTGCGCAGGGATTGTCGTCTCGCGACCACCGTCGAGCTGTGCCGTGCTGCGTGCCGCTGCCTTGGGGAATCTCGGCCTGAGGTCTGGCAGATGACCAGCAGTCCTGCAGTCAGCGAGGTTGGCGTTTTTTCCAAGGGCGGTCTTTTCGTTGATGCGGTCATGCCGTCGCATTGCCCCCAACAGACCACTTCATGGGAAACTGAAGTGTGTGTGTGTGTGTGGGGGGGGGGGGG
>CM007318.1:825052-842396 GCA_000333855.2 Endotrypanum monterogeii
GGGGGGGGGGGGGGGGGGGGGGGAGCGTCATAGCCCGGTCGGGGTCAGGGTTGGTGCTGCATACATCACAACCCTCTAGTCTTCATCCTATATCCCGCATTGACGGTCGGGGGGAGGGGGGAAGCGAGCGCAAGCGCACCAGAGCAGCTGTAATCTTTTTTGTGTGTGTGTGTGTGCATCTCAGGGGAGACGGCTGGTGCGAATTGTTTCATCACTTTCCGTGGCTCAAACCTCTCCAACTCATCTTCACATACACGGCGGTAAATGTGACCAGCTGCACCACGTGTTTCTGTTGTGTAGAGCTGTGAAAAAAAAAGATCTCGCGAAAAGGTTCCGAGATTGTATATCAGAGCAAGGGCACGGAGAAAGAGCAATTTGGAAAAAAAAAAGGAGGCAAAAAGAAAACAAGCTGTGCAATTCAATGGTGCTACAGAAGAGCAACCGAGCGCATTCCAGTCAAACACTCGTAAAAAATATTTTTAAAGATCAAAATAATTTAAAAATCGAAAGATCGAGGAGACAGGCACGAAGAGAGATGATGAAAAAACTTAAACCAGTACACAGGCAACACGCACATGTTCGTTGAGAAACCTCGAAAGTCACAGTACAGTAGACAACAACCATAGCAAAGATCAAAGGATATCAGCACACCACCGAATAAATAAATAAATAAAAACGTAAGAAGGCGTGTGAAGAGAAAAATTGGGAGGGCATTGGAATTTATAGGATGACAAGAAGCAGGCACAGGCGTAGAGGAAGATCGTTTCTAGCACAACCGATTTCGCGTGTACCCTGAAATATGTGCGATCGGTTGTGTATCGCTTAACGTTTACAACAAATCGTGTTTCGAAGAGAGACAATGGAGAAAGTTAAGGGGGGAGGGAGGGAGGGAGGAGGGGGGGGGGTACAGACACAAAAAATCTTTGTCATAATATCCTTTGACAAAAAGTATTCGAGGAGTGCATGGAGTCAGCCCAACGTAATCAAGGGGGGACAGAAGCCCCATTTAAATATTTATGTCTCCGCATGCATTCGTGGTGAGTCAGAAACTCATCCAATCGAGTAACGAAGAATTTAACTTTTGAAGAAAAAAATTTCACGAATTTCATCTGTTTGAGAACTCCCCTCAGCGTTGGGTTATATCCCTCCGTTTCCTTTGTAGCTATACCGTCGCCCTCGCGCCTTTGGTGCACAGAGGCTACTCTCACAAGAAAGTCCTCACGCACAGAATAGTCGCTCAACAGGTGCCAACCTGGGCGCGAGAATTTTAATATGCTACCTGATTTCGGGATTGAATCCCTCTTCAGAAAAGAAAGTGACACTCATCCACAACGCACGGAAACCAAAAACAGAGAAGAAACACTATGAGTGAGGAGGGCAGGTAAACACAAAATTATCCATATATATATATATATTTACTTATTTAGAGAGATCCATACGTGTTTTTTTTGGAGATGAGCAAAGCAGGTTCGAAAAAAAAAAATCCACTTGGAAAGTAATCAACGAGCAAAAAAAAAAAAAAGACTCGCGGGCGCGTACATTCTACAGTTGCATGTGAAGGCTGGTAATCAAAACGGTGGTGAGAGCACATTATAAGAGCTGTTTTTCTTTTTGTTTTTTGAGGGGGAAATAACAAAGAAGATATCACGAAAGGAAACTGTGTGTGTTTTGTAGGGTCAAAGCGGGAGCAATCAAGAAAACACAAGTCTATTCATTGTGTCCACAAGGGCACCAAGAACGAGCACCAACATGCAGTAGGAGCCCACTCGCCTTGTGCTGATCGTGTAGACAGCGCGAAGAAGACACAAGAACAAAATGGAGGAAAGGATATAGATGTTCGCGATGCCTGTAGCTGAGCGAAAAGGGAAAGAAGAAGAGCTTCCTTCAACAGGAATAGAAACGAGGATAATAGCAGAGCGTGGGGGAGCACCACCGTGGATGGTGCAGTTAATCTTCTCTCCTCCTCCTTACCTTCACTATCTTTCCTGGCTGACGGAGAGTGAAGGGAGAACAAGAAAAATGCGAATCAGGCAGAAACGAGAAACTAAAAAAAAGAAACAAAAAAAAAAAGCAAATGAAGCCTACGGAGTTGCGACGAAGGGGAGAAAAAGAGGTGGAAGGAGCAAAAAAAAGGAATCGAGCGGCCCCTGTCACCGCAATGCCAGATGCGCAAAGCCTATGAAACTCTTTTATTTTTTGACTTGGTAGATGTCTCTGAAACCTGCTGTTCATGAAGCCAATGACTCACACTTCTGGGCACGGAAGCGGGGGATCCCGAATGACCAGCAGCCCTCACGGCGAGTTGCTGACTCGGTTGCCGACGCAGCGAGGCGGAGGTGAGTGGAGACACCTGCGAAAGCCGGTACGCCTGCCGGCAGCCGACGCCCTCGTCATCATCGCTCTCCAACTCAACGTCGACGGCCTCAGATTGTGTATTTGCAGAGGGCTTCCGCGCCTCCACTACATACATTGGTGTGATTTGCCCAGCGTCGTCTGCAACATCACCGGGAAGCACCTGCGCGCCATCCTCCCCTGTGACTCCACAGCGACAGTGGGTGCAAGAGTCGTTTACCGAATCATTCATTCCCTCCGAGTCGCCCTCAGACATGTTGTCCCCTGCCTCGCTCATGTCGTCACCCATGCCACTCCCAGGTACTACGTGTGGAACTACATAAGTTGCTCGAGAGATGTATACATTGCGATCTCGCTGACGTGGGCGATGACAATTGGGGCACATGGTTACCTTCTGCTGCGTCCAGGGCAGCCGCCAGAGGTTCACTGTGCTTGCATTAGCGGCAAAGCTCCCGCCGTGCGCCGCTGTGTCGCCCGCTGGTAAGCTCGGGCTGCTGTGCATCTTATCGAAGAGAGAACGTGGATTGGGTCGATTGCAGCTGCCAGGCGTTGTTGTGGTGTGTTGTGGCCGATCAAGAAGACCACTCGTGTTCGATAGAGAGCCATGCAAGCGCGTCGACTTTGGGGAGACGGAACCAAGTGGCATCTTCGGCTGTGTTGCAAAACTCGAGTTCGTCTTGAAAGATGTCGGCACTGGATCGCAATTCACCGCAGTTGAAACGCTTTGCATCAAAAATTCAGATGTATCGCTATCTGAGATGTCCGTGACCAGCCTGCGCTTAGAACGGCTAGCAGCGAGAGCCTTCGAATGTTTAAGAGAGTGTCGCTCCTCGCCATCTACCTCGCTGTTCACATGCTTCTTCCTCTTCGTCAGGCTCCCTGGTAGGATCTTCTGCAGTAAGCTCATCTTGTCCTGTGGGTGTGCAGGCTGAGGAGGGATAGGTTGAGTGAATGAGTGAGTGGTGGTGAAGGGGAGAGGTATGTAAAGCGGTGCAAACAAAGGAAATAAACACCCACTGGTGACCCAAAACCGGCAAAACAACAACAAAACGTTTTTTTTTTTGCAAAAGAGCGAAAAACAAAAAAAGGGGGAAGGGGGAGGAAGGGAAAAGAACTTTGCAACCCTTTTATTGCGCAACGCCAGCAGCTGTGGTGGTGGCGCTGGGAAGCAGAGCGAGGAAATAGGAGAAGTTCCTTTATCCGTCCAAAAACGTTTTTTTTTTATTCCCCACCCCCCACTCTGTACAGCAAGTAGGAAAATGCAGGGGAAAAAAAAGGGTAAACAAATCGCAGCGGCCTTGGAAATGGGTGCGAAAGCCTTCGTGAGTACGAGTGTGAGCAGTGCCAAATTACTTTTGCAACAGCTGAAGAAACAAAAACACCAGCAAAACTCCTAATATATATAGAAATGAGAATGACGTGTGTATGGGTGTGTGTTTGTGTAAGGGGAAAAGGGAGTTTACACACACACACACAGACACACACACACACGCACACACTATAAAGAGAGGGAAAGCGTGGAGACAAGAAAGCGTATGCGGGGATTCACTCGTTTTTTTTTCTCTTGAGCAACCTTGCGCCTCCTCTCGCCCTCCCACCGGTAAAGACAAAAATTTGGAGAAGTGTGCAAAATATCTCTGTACAGAAAGCAGAGAAACAAAAACGGTAAGGAAACAGAGGAGTCAGCACACACACACAGAAAAGAAGGCCACGAGGGCTCGACGGTAATGCGTCGGGATATTACGCGAAAACTACCCGTATAAAGGCCTCAAAGAACACGATAGGGAAGTGCGATGTCCAGGAGAAGGGGAAAAGGAGTTCAGCTGATGGGTTGTGAGAAGCAGAAGATACACGCTTGACTACCCAGATGAGTAGGCCAAGAGGGAGAAGGGAGATAAGGACTGCGGTGCACTGTGCTCCGTTCAGCCTTCCAAGAGGGTGCGGCCACTTGTATAAAGAAATTTACAAAAAAATGCACAGAAAGTTTTTTTTTTTAAGCCAAAAGAGTGAAAGAGAAAAAGCGCCTTTGACGTAATATCAGTACGGGTGTGCGTGTGTGTGGGTGTGTGGGTGTCTGAGGGCTTGAGAGAGGGAGCCCAAAGGAAAACTTAGCAATGTCAACTGTTTTAAGAATGTCTGACACAGGAGGCAAGACGGCAACAGCTTTATTTATTTTCTTGCACCAGTAGCGTCACCAAAAGAAATAAGAAGCGACAATAAAAGAGGCACAACAGATTATCTGTCTATCTTCTTTGTTCACCCAAGTAAGACCTGTATTCGAGTGGTGTGTGGATTATTTGCGTGCGTGTGTGGGCACGACTCTCTCTCTTGGCTGCTCAGTCAGCTACTAGCAACGACAGACTTTTGTGCTTTTTTTTTTCTTCAGCTGGCTTAGTGTTGTGTGTGTGTGTGTATCTCCCCCCAGGATGTAGATAAGAAAAAAAAATGGAAGAAACACCCTGGGAAACACCGCCCAGTCCTTTATTTTTTTTTTTTTGGGGGGGGGGGGTTTTCCACTGGATGTGTTGTGAGCGCAGATGCAGCCAAACAGTCCACAATAAATCAATAAGCAAATGGGCTTCACCTGCACACAATTATGAAAAGAAGAGAAGGGATGGAAAAAGGAGATTGTCGAGGAGAAAGTCGACAGACACAGCTCACCACTCGCGAAAGGCTCAGGGGAAAAAACACCAAAGGAACAACTTCATAAATGAAGACCGTGATCACCAAGAGAGCTAATGAAGCAAAAGCAACTGAGGTAAATAAGGTAAAGAATATATATATATATATATATATATTTGTATACATATATATATATATTTATATAAATACACAAGAAAAAAAGGCCGGAAAAAAAAAAGGTGCTAAACTCCTTCGTGAATGCGGTGAGTCTGAAACCAGGAAAAGAAATTGAGGGATAAAAAAGAAAAAGTTGCGGGGAGCAGTACCCTGTAGGGCAAATAGGGAGGTTAGGTATGCACCGACACATACACGTACATATGCGTGCATATGTGTGTAGGGGGGGGGAGGTTAAGGGAGGTGTGCGGTCATGGAAGCGATATCACCATGCATTCGTCGATCAAAAGCATGGTGTGGCACACGTCGTGCAGAAAGGCACAGAAAAAAAGAAATAAAGATTATACATGCAAATGTATAGGTGTATATATATATATATATGTATATATATATATATATATATATACAGAGTGTGTGTGTGTGTGTGTGTATATGTGTAAAAAGGGAGGGAAAAAGAAGGGGGTTTGTCATGAGGTAGAGAAAGGGAATCGCATTAAGATTGATCGGCACGTCTCACACGGTAAGAAAGCTAGGAGCAGCAGCACGAGTCTGTACAGAAATAGGTGGAATATAGAAATTATATGGCGCAGGGAGGGGAATGACTCCTAGGCACCGCGCAAAGGACGAGGAGCTGCGCACTGCATATTCGGCGCACCTTCTTCCATTGGCAGGGGCCGGCAGAAGGATCACGTGTGCAGGATCGAGTGCACTCACGAGAGTTGGGCGGAAAGGGCGATAGTCGTCTGGGACCACAGAGCCACAACCGTCTGAGTCAACCTCTCGGTGCACCTCTCCTCCCTCGTGCACTGATCCCTTTAGACGACCCCTCTCTTCGTACTCCCATGTGCCCCATTCACCAACAGTTCCGCGTCGTTGAAACCCCATTTGCCCGCCGCCCACCGCGCCCTACATAGGATCGGGGCGTAGCGGCTCCTCCCCAGGGGGGGGGGGGGGGGCTCTAGAGTTTCGTGCCGGTTGGGGTGACCTGACGCGCGTTTACAGACGATTGAAGAATTTTTTCTCAATTTCTTTTTTTTCTCGCAGTTGTGCTCACAGTCACAAACAAGAACAGGTGGACAAATATATATATATATATATATATATTTCCGAGGATGAGAAAGCGCGGATAACATGCACACACACATAAATGCACAAAGAGTGTAAGGCACGAGCGAAAGAAGAGAGGGCATCAATACTTCTACTGATCTGACTGAACGCCACCGCGAGAGGTTCTTTTATTTGTTTGTCACCACGACATGATGCTTGTTTCTATGCATGTATCTATCCAAAGTGCATTGAGGGGAGGAGAGTAGAGGAGGGGGGGGGCGTAATCAAAGAAAAAAAAGGAGGGACTAAAAGCACCAAGAAATCCATCGAAGAAAAATACAATCTGTAAAAGAAGTCAGTAGACTGTGATGGCCGATATTGCATGCGAACATGCCTCTTCCTCATCGCAAAGAGCACATGTTCGATGCAGCAGCGGGATATCTCACCGGCGCCCCCCTGGCACCCTCCCCTCCCTCCTCTCCCCTCCGAGCTTCTTTCTGGTTTTTGAATCGCAGACAACCCCACGCGGCATCTCCAAATGTAAGAGTGCCATGAAATATTTCCCTTCCTTTGCCCATGTTCCTCTTTGCCGCCACTCTAGTAGTCATCTTCTTCGAGCATAATGGCAAGGAACTCCTCAAGATTGATCTCGCCATCTTGATCAACGTCAAACTCGTCAATCATCGCCTGCAGCTCCTCGTCGCTCATGTTCTCCCCCAGCTCCCGTGCCACACGGCGCAGCGAGCGAAGGGATATCTTGCCGGTGTTGTTTTCGTCGAATAGCTGAAATGCCTTCACCATCTCCTGCCGAGGGTCTCGCTGCGCAAACTTATCTGTCATGATATCCGTGAAGCCTGGGAGGTCCATGAGCGGCTGATTTTTCTGGTCCCGAGCAGCGCAGTCCTGCATGAGCTGTAAGACCTCCTCCCGCTTCGCATCGAAGCCGAGCGCACGCATGCTAACCTTCATCTCATGAGCGTCGATAAGACCGTTTTTATCAGAGTCGAAGAGCTCAAACGCCTCTCGGATCTCCTGCCGCTGCTCCTCTGTTAGTTGGAAACGACGGCGTGCCGCAGCGGATGGCGCTGATGCCACCGGCGCAGTGGTGCGCAGAGGGCCCGATAGGCGGCTACTGGTATTCATCATTTCCTCGCCTCTCTGTTCCTTCCTCCTTGCCTTCCTCCGCGGAGATGGCAGACGTCAGCGGAGCGTAAGGGTTAAAACCGGGTAATAGAACGGCAGTGAAAAAGCGGGCGATGGCGACTGTGTTTTCTACGCGATGCACTAGTGATACGTAAAAGAGGCCAGGAGAAACACTTGCACCGGCGCAGGCAACCAATGACGTTGAAGGTACGGAGAACGAAATGTAGCCACGAACACGAAGAAAAAGGGGGAAGAAGCTTCCGTGCGCTACAGTAGATCCGTCTATTTGTGCTTCTTTGTTGTAGCATTGTCATATATATATATATATATTTTTGCCCGACAGGGACCCGAGAGTGATGGAGAGAAGGAAGCGGAGGAGGAAGTCAGGTCAGGGGAACAGAGTAGTGATGAGGACATCAGAGCGAAGTACACACTGAGCTTTTTTTACCCCAGGGTGCAACACCCTTCAGTGGGCTTTACCTCAGGAGGACAGCAAGAGGCTAGCATAAATCACGACTGACTCTTTTGAATGCGTGTCATATCCAGAACAGAAATGCAATCAAAGAAAAAGAAGCAAACGTAGCAAAAAAAAATCGGAAGAAAGAAAAGGGAAGGCAAGGCAACTCTGAGGATCTATCACAACGCAGAGCACCACCCCGCACACCTCTGTCACTTTCTCGGATCCTTGTGTGTGTGTGTGTGTGTGTGTGTGTGTGTGTGTATTTGCACACCGACCTCTTTACGTTCTTTAACCACGTGGGTCTCTTGTTGTTCAGAAAAAGGCCAGACTGTTGGGATGTTGTTGTCTCCCTCTTCTGCAGCATCAGTACCTCAAGGCACAATACGCCCAGCACCCAGCAATCAGAGAAGCAACCCCCAAACAAGTGAAAGCGCTTAATGACACACACACACACACTATATGCGGGAAAGAATGCGATAACGTCAGTAAATGCCGACTACCATATGGAAAGAAGCGAGGGACTAACGCTCCAAGGCCTTTGCGTTACTGTGATGAGAGAGAGGAGGACCAGAGGCAGCTGGCAGTGACCTTCGCTGCTCTTGCTGTTGGACTCGATCCGCACCACATCAGAAAAACATGATGCGTTCCCCCCCCCCCAAGACACTCACACAAATACGCGAAGGAGGGAGAAGAAAAAAGAAGAGTACTGAAAATGAGCAAACCGACTCGTAAACACGTGTGTCAGCTTTGGGTGAAAATCCGCAAATCACGTTCAACTGCTCAGAACCAGCGCCCCACTCTTCGCTCATCCGCCGTGAAGGACTCCACAGTCACGGTGTAGCGACAGGTGTGGTCGTTCGCATCGGCCATGTCAGTCAAGGTGGCAGAGCGAATATCTGCACGATAAAAGAGAGCGACCAGGTAGTCGAAGTAAGCGTCCTCGTCCTTGAGAGTTTCGGTGCGCGCGGTACCCTGGAGATCGACGTAGTCGTACACCTTTAGCTGACCTGAGTAGGGTGCGATGCCGAGGAACTTGCAGAAATCATAAAGTGTGACGCCGTAACGAAATGGGACTACATCGACCCGTTCCTCTCCGTGAGGGAGGTCACGCCGGTGCACTTTGATGCGGCGCATCTGATCTAACAGCGCAAAAAACTTCGTCCGCTGCGGCTCTGGAACTCCACCAAACTCAAGCACTCGACCGGAGAGGTGATCCATGTTTGCAGGGTCGAGGAACGCCGAGGTCCACAAATCTGGGTTCATGCCTATGAGCGAAGAGTCATCGGTCGAGTATTCTTTCTTCAGCACCTCACACACGCCGGGACTCACGTCGAGCATGAAAAGAATTTCGTCCAGGAGGGCTGACGAGCCGTACGTGATGCGTAACCGCGGCAGTGCGTGTGGTGGGCGACGATGTATGACGGCCCACTTCTCGTAGTAGGCTCGACTGAAGAGAAGCAAAAGCTGGTGCTCCTCGGGGGAGAGGAGACCAGGGTCGAGGTAGACAGGGTCCATGTTGTGGAACATGACCTGGTCACTAAGCGCAAAGTAGGGGCACTCTTGCAGCTTCTGCCGCGTCGCTGGGTTGTCCCAGAGGGACTTGTTCACCTCTAGCAGCCCAGAGCCGCCCTGACGAGGCGGGACGTAGTTCTGGGAGTCCACGCGACCAGCGTATAGATTTCCGTAAAAAGGGAGCCCTCCGGTGGACTGCATTGGAGAGCCGCCGGGATGAAAAACCTGTCGCTCACCCTCCATGGCGAGCCAGCGTCGACTACTTCGGAGCATTATCTACCAGACAAAATATCAGAGCAGCCAAATGCAGTCAATATATATATATATATATATACTGTGTATATGTGTATACAAGGAAGGAAGAAAGCTGCACACTTGAGAGATCAGATAGAACAAAAGAGAGCCGGTCGCGAAGGCCCTTTTTTGGTATCAGCGCAGTTAAACAGGAGTCGGAGATGGGAGGAATCCACTCTGTTGAGTGAAAGAATCGCCTGTGCACCCTCTAGACAAGCGATCCTCCGCCAATGTCTCCCGCCTCTTCAACAAGGACAACAAACAGCAGCAGAAAAAAAAAAGGTACAAGTACTAAACAAATGGAGAAATGTATAACACAATTGTACATTCAATAACATCAATATTATCGTTATCGCTGTTGTTAATGCAGGGGCAATGATGCGACAGTTGACGTACACACACAAACGCCAACCAACAGATGAGAAGCGAGAGGGGGGAATGAAGAAAAGGTTGAAGAAAGATATCCAGAGAAAAAAAATAGAGTCAAAATGTCAACAAAAAAAAAGGAATGAGAGCAGACAACCGCTTCTGTAACTCGTTGATAGAATTTGGGAGCACGGATCCTCCAACAGTGCCTGCCTCTTCTCGGAGAGGGATTAGGGACTGTGTGTGTGTTGTTTTTTTTTTTGAAAACAGACCATCGCCCGTGTTCAGGCTCTGCGGAGTGGTGCTAGCCATTACAACGTACCATCCAAAGCTGCAGCAGTAGCAACGGTGACAGCAGCCACCTGTTCCGCGGTACACATGTGATTCTTGTGTGTTTTCTTGTTGTTTCCCAGTGCGGCGCAGACCACGCAGCGTCAGTTCGATTTCGGTTATAAAAGGTGCCACGCCAGAGGGCCACCGCCTGGTGCAAAGCTGTCCTCGGAAGAAGGTCAAAAGGCGTGGTTGACCCGTTCAGTGGAACACAGTCTCTGCCCCGTAGCCTTCCCCTCGACTACACTCCACACAAGCCACCCCGCAGTCGATCCAAATAGCGACGGTATTCTCGTGTTCTGAAAGAATGCAAGAGGTCTAACCCTCCCCCCCCTCCCCCACAAACCGGTCACGAAGCAACGATTGAATGAGATCTTCTTCGGCTGCCTTACCCATCTCACGAGTCGCCTCACTGTATCATCCGGTCGCAATCCATCTTGAGAGAAGGCTCCCTCCAAGGCTTCGAGGCCAATATCTGCTGCGGTAGATGGCTTCATTGCCCCCCCCCCCACACACACACACGCGCACACACGTCTCCTCATTAGCTGCCCCCCCCCTCCCATTCCTCTCCAAAGGCATTAGTGTTTCAGCGTAGGAGAAGGCAGAGTGGATGCTGCAGGCCAGACCGCCACCACAAGAAAACGATTTGTCACTGAGCCCCTGATACCTCTCCGAGGTAACTACTCAGAATAACAAGCAGGTGGCAAAATTACCTCGGTAGGTAACGATACCCCCCCCCGTCTCTGACAAGGAGGAAGAGGGAGTGGGGTACGATATGAGGCGATCGTGAGGAAGCAGGAATTCGGAGGCGTTGCTCGGTGCTTTCATGAAAAAAAAATTTCCTAATTTTATTTGTCGGCATGCAATGGGGAACTCTCCTTTTCTTTCTCGAAAAGACTTCGGTCGTGGCTGTGGTGGTTGCCGCCATTAGCCTCCCTCTCCCCCCCCCTATTATCACCACCACCAACCATCACTATTACCGCTCTCGCCCTCCGCCAACGTTCAGCCAACGGTGATGTCGATACGAGGAGGAGGAAAAATTTAAAGAAAAGCCACGCAACCATCATATGACGGCGCGAAAGCTTGTGAAGAAACAAAAGAAAAAAAAAGAATAAAATTACTCAAAGAAAACGCGTCTGTGCGCGAGTGCGTGGGTGAGGGAAGGGGGAGTGTAAGGTAGAGGGTGGAGGGGTACAGCACTCCATGACCCGCAGTGAGAAAAAAAAAAAGAGAGGCTGCGCATGTGAAACCGTGAGCAAGATTCCGTGAAAAATATCTTGAAAGCCAAACTTTCCTCACAGACCAACCGGTTGCCAGCCGCCTCACACACGCACGCACACAACACACACACGCCCAGGAGCCCGACGCAAAGATTGACGCGTACACAGAGAAAAAAAAATGCAAAAAAAAAAAGGTAAGGTGCAGAAAGACACAAAAGAAAAAATGCAGCAGACGGAAGTAAAATCATAAAGTGGAGAGGTCCAACTAATGAACCTCCACTACTGGGAAGCAGCCTCTTCAAAGTAATGCGCCCGCAAGATGGCAGCCTGCTCCACATGCACTGGAATCACAAGCTCGAGGTGGTTGTCTGATACCTGTTGCACCACTCCTACAGTGGCACCAAGTGCAGCAACAGCCTCCTCGTAGAGTCGGCGGGTCTCCGGGTCGTTGTACAACAGAACCGAGTGAACCGGCATGATTGTCGGGCTTGTGCCCAGTATATAAAGCGCCTTACACTCAAGGATATCCTTGAGGGAGAGCTTCGCATGCTGCACACTCCCCAGGCCGCACGCCTGCACCACCCGGTGCATTGTCCTCAACGTGATCCCGACAAGGATGTCCTCCTCGGCGCTGCACCATATTGTCCCGTCGGACCTCTGCAGAAGGTAGTTCGACCGCGAACCCTCAGGAACAAGGTAGGTGTTTGCGGCGTCGTGCACCAGCAGCACTTCATAGACGTTGTTCGCAGCAATATGGGCGTTCGCACGACTACGCAACTCTGCCTGGGTCACCTTCGCATTCGGGTTGACACGATAGCCGCCAAACAGCAAACCGACCTTGGCTCCTGCACGATACATGGACTCCTCGGGATAAAATGATCTCACTAGCATGATGATGGTGGGCACAGGAAATGCCTCGCTGCGGTCGCTTGGCGCCATGGCAACGGGCACCCACGAGAGTATCTTCACGTTCTGCTCGATGACATTGTCTAGGTAAACGCCAGACGAGCGGACATATGTCTGGATACGCAACTCCACAAGATCCTGCATCTCGTCTGGGAAAGTGTGCGTGGGGCAAACCAGGGAGAGACTCTTTAAAAAACGCTCAGCGTAAGATTTCCTGAAGAGGATCTTGCCGTTCCTCGAGCGCATGACGTCGTAGACAATCTGATATTCTAGCGCGGCGTTGTCTTCTGCCCGAACCACGTCAAGGGAATTGAAATTATTCCCGTCTATGACGACGGGCGCCTCGAGCGCATCGCTAAGCGAGTTGAAAAAGTGAACAAAGCCGCATTTCTGCTCAGTCGCCACTAACCGGCGCACGACGAGGGGAATAGCATCCATCAATGCTATTGCTAGTGTTATCTGTCGATGCCGGCGAATCTGTAAACAAATAGACACAGATATAAATCAAGAGAGGAACCGGGTTCACTCTTGTAGAGTGAAGCACCACTATGCTGAGATACTCCTTAGGTTTTTTTTTTTATCTCACCTCCCACGCACACACACAGGTGATTCGAGAGACACTACTATAGTTTCATGGGAGGGGGGGGGGCGTGTGTGTGGGCACCAGTTGAAGGTTCCCGGCCCATGGTAAGAGGAGCAATGAAATGAAGAACAGATAGATGGTAGAAGGGAAAAGACTAGGAGAATTACGAAAACACAAACAAGACATTTGAAAGGGCTTTTTAAACGATGCGAGCCAGCCCGTTGCATGAGAGAAAACGGAGGGGATGAATAGCTGACCAGAACCCTTCCATCGGCGTTGATAGCCCTCACACCCGGAACATCTCTATTGGGTCGCTCTCTTGCACCACAACAACAATAAATATCCCACTACCTCCCCCTCTCGCCCCCAGGCGTGGTCGGCGCTCGTACATTAAGACTCTGCCAGGAAATGTAGACTGTCAAGAGTGTGACATATTGCGCAAAAAAAAAAAAGAGGCAAGTCCTTCCCCCTCTTCTTCTGTGCGTGTGGGTATATAATCGCTTTTTTTTTCAGAATCTTTCGCAGCCAGATCAAGATGAGATCTGAAGTCGCCTATCCCATCACAAGACTAGATGTGAATATATATATATATATATATATTTTTAAATAAGCAGCTAATGCCCCTCCATCACACACACACACACACACACACACACAAAAAAAAAAAGAATAGAGAAACCCTCGAACATGTGGGAAAAAAAAAGGTCGAAGGAGCGAGCCCAATGGGGTAACCAGAAGTTGTCACGAGATATGAATCACCGAGGTCATGTAATTGCTACGTCGATCTTTCCTGATTCACATCGCTCTGAACAAAAAAGGTTAGAGAGATGCGCTCAATATAAAAGGAAAAGAATGCGCCAGCACCAACCATCAGTGCGAAGGTCAAGACGGCGTCATTCCCATAATCGGGTTCAGCTCCCTAACCCACTCACTCAGCCTTCGCCTTTGGAACAGATTCTTCTGTGTTGGAAACAGTTTCTTTCCTGGAGAGGTCAATGCCATCGGCTAACAGCCTCCTGTCAGCCTCACACCGAAGACACAGAAGGCGCGTTACCAGTTGGGTGCTGAAGGTCTCCATGCTGAACTTCTCGAGGATGCGGGCACGTCCTTGCGCACCGACCTTGGCTGCGTACACCGGGTCGCGTGCGAAGCACGCCATCTTCTCCGCAAAGGCCCGCGGCTGCGGTAATGACAGAAGACCGCCGCACTGCAAAGGATCCTCTGTTTCAATGTTGCCAACGCTTTCGCATGGCCCGCCGTCGGCGATAGCGACCACCGGTTTCGAGTAGGCCATCGCCTCAATGGGGACAATGCCGAAGTGCTCACGGGAGGGTGTATAAACGAGGGCACGCATCTCTGACAGCAACACAGTCTTTTCATCGTCACGGATGTTTTTGAGGAAGCGCAGCTGAGATGCTGGTATCTGGAGTCTCGCCTGCGCAAGCGCTGCGAGTTCTTCAGCGTACTGCACATTCTCCTCAAGGCGAGGATCGAAACCGCCAGCGATGATCAGCATAAGTGCCTTCCCGCCCTCTGCCCTCCTAAACTCGTCCATGGCCAACAGCTGCGCGAAGGCCTCGATGGCCAACTCGATTTGTTTCTTGCGCTCGTAGCGGTTGATAGAAACGAAGGTCACGGCGCCACTCACCGCATTCTTTAGCTCCCGCAAAGCGTCGTCCCTGGAAAAGGTTTCCTCTGTCACCGTGCGAACCCTTGTCTCCACCGGCGGGTAAAATATATCCCTGTCCCCAACGATTCTTTCAGAAAGCTTTGGAAACGTGTTGACGCTTACCTGACGCGAAAACTGAGAGTTGAAGACAACGCTGGTGGCACAATCCATCGAAATAGCCTCCAGCTGATCAAAGAAGCTGCGGTAGGTGCTGTGCCCTGGAGCGGCGCCGGTGCAACGCGTTTTAAACTGCCCGTCAGCGTTTCGGTTTGAATCACAGAGCTGATCGGGGAAGTGACAGTAGAACAGGATGGGTGTTTCACCAGCGCACATTTTGATGACTGGCATGGCGGCTGCCACCTGATCTACAACAAAGCAGTCAGTGTCCGGAAAGGACCAGCATGCTGCGAAGACAGCAAAGCCCATGCGAATCGTTGCACACAACACCTTTGCACGGCCAAAGATGCTCGCCGGAAACCATCCACCCCGCACTACAACACGCAGTGTGCCGTCTGTCGTTTCCTTGAAGGCACGACTGGGGTCGTGGTGATTGGTAACAATGATCACCTCAACGGATCGGATTGATTGACGCTTCTGGAGGCCAACGGCAGCGTCAATGATCAGCCTCTCTGCGCCGCCGATACCAAGATCGGGGTGGAGAAAAACCACGCGTAAAGGCTCTTTGGGCAGCAGGTCAGCCGACGCATCGTACTCGGGGGAGTCAGCGCGGTCCTTTTTCTCTGTCCTTGAATAGTCGACCGAGCGCCCGTGAAGCTTTTCGTGTGCCTCAACGATCTTCCTGCGCCGTTGAATGCACATCTTTGCCGTCCGGATGCGCACAGACATAATCAAGTAGCCCATGAGGCACGCAACCCCGAACGCGTAGAAAAAACCGAGAAAAATAACTCCCATCTTCCCTTGCCGCTGCTCCTTGCTGTTGATGAGGATTATGTTATTCCGCGGAATGTGACTGTACGCGAACAGAAAAAAAAAGATACGGGGAGAGGGAAAGAGGGGGAGATGGGGGAACAAGGCGACATGAAAAAAAAAGAGGAGAATTGTCGAGTGACGATGGAGAACAACGTTTCACAGACGAAACAATCAGATGGCACCCCAAAGAGAAGCGGATAAGAAGTGAAGAAAAAAAAAGCAAAACAGCGCGGGGCGATATAAAAGAAATACAAAGAAAAAAAAAGCGAGGGGGTGAGGGATATTCTGTCCGGGGGGGGGGGGGGACAAGAAAGGAAAACGGAGAGGTAAGTGGAAACAAGACGCATAAAAAAGGGGGGACGCAAGTGTTTTGAGGGTGGGAGCGTCAGCGCGTAAGTCACGCGGTCGGAAAAGGGGAAAGAGTAGAGGCGAGAACAATACAACAGTAACGACCTCTTTCCCGGTCTATGAGACGACACCGGGTGTACTAATACAGGTGAGTTGAATAGGCTAAGAGAGAGGGGGAGGCGAAGGAAGTGATGGAAGAATGGCAAAATGAGCTGAACAACGCGCACTGAAACAACTCGGACCATTGTACGACAAGAAATAAAAATGCCCCGTCTCTCTACAAGAGCCACTGTTGCCCGGAACACCTCCCCAAGTGAAGACGGAAAGAGATAACAACAGACGAACAGCGAGAAGCCCGAAATCGGGAGGGCTTACTGAGACGAGGTGATCTATTCCGAGGAGTTATCTGATAGATACGAAGCTCCTGGAAAACGGCAGGTGCGACAAGGAGACGACCCTCACCGTGCTCCTGGAGCGCCCGCTGAAGACGCAGCCTCGTCAGACCTACTTGGGCACCAGTGAGTGAGAAGGCTCCATAACCCGGTCATACGCTCATCTAAGCATCACCAAAGGCTAAACGTTTCTTTCATATTTTTTTTTTATCTGCTCAGAGGCTCGCATTGTGGCGAGGTAGAATACAGGTGGCAGTAGGACCATGCCCACCCACTCCCCACTCCCGCGTAGAAGAGGAAAAGATGGGAGTGGGTCCCCCCCCGTGAAAGCCGAATTGGACATCAAATACGCGGGGGGGGTCTAAAATCTTTATATTGACTATGTTTGCACACCGAGAGACCCCCCCCCCTAGCACGCTGGGTCCTTCCAAAACCGTTGCACTCACTAGCTACCTGTGCACTCCTTACTCAGTCACACAGATGTCCTCCCCATTGCTTTTTTTTTCTGCTGGGTACGCAAATCACACGAACAAACCCCCAGCGCACAACACACAGCTCCTCATGGGCGCCTCTCACTCGAGCCTCGTACAACGAAGGCTTGCCGCCGCACGTGGATATCAACAGAAAGCCCACTCCTTACAGCTCGAAAAACAAACAAAAAAGGAAATGTGCTGAGACGATAGCAATGAGAGTGGCGGGGTAACAACATTGCAGAGAGAGGGAGGGAAGAGGAGAGGGGGGGGGAACAACCTTTGGCGAAACAAAAAAAACGGTGTGTGCAAGGGAGACCAGAGCATCACCGACGCTTCAGCGAGGAAAATGATGGTAGAACAGAGTGGCTAAACAAATAATAAGATTCGAACCGAACGTTCAGACAAAAAAAAAAACTCAAGACAAACCTGCGATCACATCCACAAGCAAAAAAAACATCGAGAAGTTAAATGACATATATATATATATATATATAGTATGTGTGGGGTGGGGGGGGGGAGGGGG
>CM007318.1:842468-870414 GCA_000333855.2 Endotrypanum monterogeii
GGGGTGGGGGGCGGGGGGGGGGGGGGGAGGGGGGGGGGGGGGGGGGGGGGGGGGGAGGGGGCGGGGGAGGAGAAAAAAATTTCTACGTTTTCCCTTTTGTCCCTTTCCCCCCCCTCCCTCTCTTCGCTCATCTCCCCTCCTGCACTCGCAGCGCAGGCGCGTTTTACACAACCGCGATAGAAACGCAATATGGAAATGGTAATCTACACTCGACGGGAAAAAAAAAAGGCGAGAGAGGGAGGCAAGAAGGGGAGGAAGAGAATGAAATACACCGACGACCCCACTTCGCCCTCCACAGACCGACAGAAACACCGCTGAAACGTTATCTTGGAAATACGCCCAATTTTTTTTTTTTTTGAGAGAGTACCAAATCACCACCACCACCACCACCACCACCACCCCGCTATCCACTCTATCCCCTCACCCCTTCCTGGCAACAACAACAACAAAAAAAAAAAGAAGAGCAAGTATGTATGCACACTTCCCATATAGAAGGAAGTGAAGAAGAAATGGAGAAAAAAAAAAAGAACGCAGAAACACGAAGAATTCTCCTCTAAATCACCAAATGGGGAAAAAAAAAATAATAATAATAATAAATAGAAGAAAAACGCACAAGAAAACAAAAATGAGGAGAGTGAACATACAAACTCCCTTCTCCAGGAAAGGGAGAGGAACTACACGCCGGATTTGCTCGTGAATGCACAAACCTTGCCCCGCGTAAGCAA
This sequence comes from Endotrypanum monterogeii, assembly GCA_000333855.2. Taxonomy (NCBI): domain Eukaryota; phylum Euglenozoa; class Kinetoplastea; order Trypanosomatida; family Trypanosomatidae; genus Endotrypanum; species Endotrypanum monterogeii. The sequence continues at coordinate 843,194 of CM007318.1, forward strand.
ACATGCGCACATCCCTCCTCCCTATAACATCAAGACGAGCAGACAGGGGGACACACAATAAATAAGCCGCTGCTTTCATGTTTGGTACCCCTCCCTCTGACCTGACGTTGAGCCTGCAGGGAAACGAGATCAATCGGTTACGTTGAGACCACAAGGAGAAGTGAATCGTCAAGGCGAAAAGCATACCCGCGAGGGAAGGGAAGGGAAGGGAAGGGAAGGGAAGGGAAGGGAAGGGAAGACATATTTCATAATTAAAGCTCAACAAAACAGGACACACGCTTTCGTTTCCTCCCCCCCCCCACCCCACTCCACCCCTCCTGCACGACATCGGCACGGATAGGTGTGAGCAGCCGATGAAGGAAAGTCGGTGGAAACTCTTCCCCTCGCCGTTGCACCCATGCCGTCTGGGCAAACTCAGTCCATACGAGCGGCTCTACCAAAATCCGTTTCCTCCAGTGCGGTGACGGCCCCGGTAGTAGTCACTCGATCCGCCTCCGCCGTACGTGGAGGTCAAGTTGAATGCTCCAGAGCGTGAAAAACGCTCGCGATCCTGCTTCGCGTCATACTCTCGTCTCCTCACGGTGTCGACCAAGGTGGCGTGCGCTTCACTGATGATCTTAAACTTGTGCTCAGCTCGCTCGCGCTCAATCTCATCAAGGCCAATGCACTTGTCGGGATGCCATCGCAGCGAGAGCTCTCGGTACTTGAGCTTTATCTCCCGCTCCGTCGCGGTGCGCGAAACGCCTAGTTGAAAGTAAAAGTCCTTTTCTCTCTCCGCCTCCTTTGCCAAATTTTGCTCAGCTGCCTTCAGTTCCCGGGCCAACTCACGATCTGTCGGATCGTACTCCGTTGCTTTCTGGAAGTCCCGCACGGCAGCGAAGTGATCCCCGAGGTGCTCGTGGCAACGCGCACGACGCGCGTACGCTTTATAAAACTCCTTGTCGATCTGAAGCGTCTTGGTGCAGTCCTCCACCCCTTCTCGGTAGCGGCCCAACTCTTTATAGGCGGCGGCGCGGTTGCAATAAAGCACCCGGAGCACTTGGTCGTTGTCCGCAGCGGCCTGGATGGCGGCAGTGTAGTACTCGGCCGCCGGGCCGTAGTTCTTTTTGTTGAAGTTTGTGTTTCCCTTTTGCTTGCCGTCATCCACTGCATCGATTTTTTTCAGCAACGCGTTGCACGCATCATCCAGCTGCGCCGCATCCAACACATACCTCCGCGCACGTTCGAAATACTCGAAGCCGGAGAGGTAAAGACACTCACTCACAATTCGGCAGACGGTTGGGGTACGCGTAGTAGGCGAGAGCACCTCCAGTACCTCGACCGCACGCATGTATTGCTTCTGGGCACGCAACGACTCGGCACTCCGTACGCGAAAGGGTACAGCATCGCTGAACTGGGCAACCAGCATTCTGTACTGCTCGTCGCCTTCGGGGGTGCCAAAACAACTTTCGGCGTGACGATACGCCTCCAGTGCACTTCTATACCGAGAGAGCTCCGCCTCCATGTCGCCAGTCATTCGACTGGCGGGTACCCCCTCCAATATCTCCACCGCACGCTTCAGATCGCCCATCGTACAGGCAGATCGAGCGGCTCGCGAGAGCATCTTCACACTGTTCGGGTCTAGTCGCACTACCTCCAGACAATCCTCAATGCACTCGTTGTATCGTTGCGCCATGTAGTGAGCAGCACTACGGTTACCGTAGAGAAACTTGACATTTGTCTGACGATCCACAGCTTGCAGCCTGATCGCCTTGGTGTACAGCTCCACCGCAGCCGTGTACTCCGCCTTCTCATATCTTTGATCTGCCTCTGACTTGTAATGCCGGCTATTGGGGTTGCTATTTTTTGCGGCGGCACCTGGCGGAGCGGATCGCGTGGAACTTTCTGTGCCTCCTCGATTCATGATCTCCGAGCGCGCCGCAGCTTCCGCTCTACTTATCTCATGGCGCTCAGCCGCCTCCGCTTCCGTCAGCTCGACTAGAACGGCTTGCATCGCCGCTGCGCTCGCAGCAGAGTCCTGCGAGCTGCGTAAGGTCACCGCTTCCTGTTCCTCTTTGGATGTCGGCCCCGCACTGCTGAGGGGGGCCGCTGCGGCAGCCTGGGCGGGTCGCTTTGCACGCAAAATACGGCGGTCAGTCAAGAAGCTGTTGTTCGGCTCCGGCACTCCCGCAGCAGCCTTCACGGCTCGCATGACCTCTCGCAACGGGCGCGGTAACTCTGTAATGGGGGTACCTGGCAGGACCAATGCGCAACGACGGCATGCGAGGGAAACCTGTGCCCCTATGAGCACCACATCTACTGCCACCTTGGCACACAGGACGCACTTGAGATGCTTCTCGGAGAGGTTCTTAGCAAACTCGACTACCGCTGGATGCTCCTCATTGGCGCATGCGCCACTCGTGTTGGCCGGAGTGCGCGTAGCTTGACCGCTGCTAGCAGCGCTTCCGTTACGTATGTTGCCGAGCGCAGTCGATGGAGGGCTCAGCTGCTGCTGTGGCGATGCCCTCAGGGCAGTACCAGCACCGCTCGGGCGGCGATTGAAGGCGGCGAACCCGTTTTCATCTTTGGGGTCGGCGAATCGAGATGAGACGTTTGCACCACCGCGATTCGTCGAGATACCGGCGCGTGCTTTTTCGGTCGTTGTAGACTGTGCACCGCCGATCCTGTTGAGGCTCAGATTACTTGGCCCGGACGGACTGCTCGGCTTGGGAAGCGTTGTGGACAGCGACATCTCTGGCGAGCGGTTCACCTCACCAGCGCCGACGTATTGTGGGCCGCTTGGAGAATCCTCTAAGATAAAGGAGGAGGAGGCGGATGAAGAAAGCGCATCAGGCGCTACTCCAGGAGCAGAGCTCATTGTTTCCATTGTTTTTTTTTTTTTTGCGGGCTGGTGTCAGTCCAAGCACAGAGACGGATAGAGGCTTGGCGCTGTACAGAAGCGCGTGATGCCCTTGTATCTGTTTTCCTGGTTTGAGTCTCCAGACGAACGAGCGGGTTTCCTGAGAATGGCGACGGCAGAAAAAGGGGAAGGTGCAAAAGGAGTTCCCTTCCAATGCTGTGCAGATCTCTCTCTCTCTCTCTGAATGACGGAGACGCGCACACAGCGCACCGAATATAAATGTACCCCACTGACTCGTAAGAAAACTGACCTGTATTCTCTAACAGACAATTTTTTTTTGTATCTATGAACGTCTACGAAACTGGGTTGAAAAGATTGTGGGGGGGGGGAGAGGGGGAAGGGAGCGCGTCTGATGACAGTCAAATACTTCCTCCCCAAGTGCCCGTCCACCAGGGTACCCTGCGATGTATCTTGTGTGTGAGTGTGCTGTGGAGAGGGAAGGGGCAAGACAGAGAGCAGATATAAGTCTGTACACTTCACGCGAGAACACGATAACTCTTCAAGTCCACACGATGCGTGACGACAAAGACAGAGATCGTAGAAAATAGGGGAAGGAAATGGGGAAGGGGAGCAATGGTTGCGCAGTGGTTAGCCGATAAGACTTTGCTACTTGTCTTGTGAGGTGAAAACACTCAGAGAAAATAGGAAGCCCCAAGGGGCGCAGCGCAAGACAGCCGATACGAGTAGCGGAACGGTGAGAATTGCCCGCCGAAAAAAAAAAAAAATACTGCGAAGAACACAAAAACGACAAAACAAAAAAAAAACGCGAAGAACAAAAATCCGTGGCGGTATGGCACAAATAATAAACGCGGCGAAGGTGTTGCAAAGAGCGGAGAAATGGAGAGAGAAAGGAGCTGATCTGCGCCACAAAAACACAAGCCAGAAACAAACAAGAGTGCATACACGAACAAAAAAATGCTACAGTCCTTCGGTGGGGGAGGAGAAGGTAATGTGAGATGATTCGGAGCGCAAGCCCAACGTCTGGGGGGGGGGGGGGAGGAAGGTCAAGGTGTGAATATATATATATATATATATTTATATGGTGATGTATGCTTTTATGAGCGTGTAAGAGGTATGAAGGCGTGAGTCTTGCGGCAACAGCATCAACAAGGCGCGTGGAGCTGAAGCAAGAATGTCCAGCAGACTTTGAAGGAAGGAAATGGGGAAGGTGTAAATCGTGTGTGATCACCTACAGACGTCAGTGTCTCTAAGATGCAGAAGGATTTAGGAGGAGGGGGGGCAAAAGGAAGACAAACGATGCCTTTTTGGCAGACCACCAAAAAAAATTACGGCGCAGTAATCCGGACACGTGGTGACACCAACGAGAGAGAGAGCGTGTGTGAAAAAAAAAAAAAACGCACAATGCACACCAGCTGAAGACAGGAAACCCCAAAAGTAAGCTGTGTCTCTGATAATTAACAATCACGGGGTGGGAAGAAGGCGTGAGAAGTCACTCTTCTCCCTCTATCACCCCTTCGCCGACGAGATGATGTTGATAGAAGAAAAAAACAGGAACGGGAGAAGGTGATCTTTTTTGTTGTTGTTGTTGTTCGAAACACCGCCGTAGCAGAGAAGAAAGAGGGACACACAAACGCGAACACAAAATATAAATCTTCCCTGGGTGAAAAACTTTTTTTTGTTGTTGTTGTTGAAAAGAAGAAGAGGAGAATTCTCCAAATCTGCAGAGTATTGCATGAAAAGAGGTTTCCCGAGAGATCGTGAGTAGTCGTTCATCCGTGTGAGAGGGGACGAGAGATGGGCGATAATAATAATAATAAATATTTACAAGACAGCAGCCCCGTATTGAAGATGGCCAAAACAGGAAAAGAGTGTATCGGGTACAACAGTGGCGTATGTGAAAAGATGGGGAAAAGAAAACAAGAGATAATGTAGTGATAGGAAGCAGCTGTGGATCCTTTGTCGAAGCTCCGCCAGAAGGAAAGGCAGCCGGTGGAGTTCCTTTGCGCCCTCATCGAATACAGAAACATTTCACATCATAGAATGATAGCTAGATAGATAGCGAAGCTGTCTCCATCTGAAGCTGCTACAGAGGAAGGTCTGTGCGAAAGAGAGGAAAGAAACAAACGGATCCATCCACCTCGTCAAAAATGCACTGCAATCTCGTGCGCCTCAGCACTGCCATCCTTTCCAAAACCCCTCCGCCCCTCTTGCGAATAAAATATCCTCGCGTTGATCTCTTTCAGTCTTTCTTCTTTGTTGCCGTGGTTGTTGCTGTTCTCAGTTGCAAACACACAACATACGGAGAGCACCGCATACATATGTAGAAAATACTTATAGCCTATGGAAAACACTATCCGTGACAGTACTTCCTCAACCAATTCACGCCACCCGACGTCATCGGCGCGGATGAGCAAGCGCACGACGAAGAAAAGTTCGTCTGTATCCCTCTCGCCGATTTACCTTATCATGCATACACACATACACACATACAGACACATACACACACACATGTGTGCAAGGAAACAGACAGACAAACACCTGGATTAGCAGAGCCTTCAGTGAAATAAGTAAGAGCCACTAAAAACACGCGCGATCTTCATAGAGGATGTGTGTTGAGAGAGGGAACAAAACAAAAAAAAAGAGAGAGACAATGAAGAAAAAAACGCTGTATATAATACACTCGACCATGGCACCACGAAACACATTGGCGTGAGTATTGAGAGTCAGCCGAAAGAAGCGAAACACGCATTGCGCGTGTAGACCTGTATTTAAGTGTGTGTGTGTGAGTATGTGTGTAGGCCCGTGTCTGTCGACACGCCCAGCGCATACGCGAACAACAACAAAAAAAAAAAAAAGCGCACACTAGATCCTCAAGATGAACGAAAATTATGCAATAAACTCAATGAGAGCGGTAGGCATTCCTTGTCTTTTTTTGCTTTGAATAAAAGTGTCGTAGGCGTTCAGAATCGATTCAGCGAAGCAGACAGGTGTAGTGGGCGTAACATACACAACACACAGATACGTGTATAAAGAGCACAAAGGTGTCACTATTCGCTTCCTCTATTACATTTCCAGAGCCTCTGCAGCTCGTGCCGTAGACGAGCATCAGACTTCTTTCCTTTACATTCTTTACACTTCCAGCCGTGTGCGCGCCGAACCATATTAGGAATATTGAAGCGGCCGCACACGACACACAGTCTTGGCATTGCTGACCCGTTTGCCAGAGATCGCCCCTCGCTACTCGATCTGGAGGGAAAGCTACTCGTCGTTGGGGTACCGAAGCTTCCCTGCAGATCAGATGATGAAGGGATGTGAAAGTCTTTCTCTGCCACTGGAACCATGAATTCGATTGGGATGGACATGAAAAGAGGATATCGATATCCGGCGGGCGAGAGACTCGTGGGGCGGAACTGAAGCATGACAAGATTCTCGCCTGTGTAGCGCACGACGACGCCCTCAAGCTTTCCAGAGCACACCTGATCCATCGCCTCGCACCAGTAGCTATCTGTGAGGTGCTTCCGAAGAGAGGCACTGGAGGCAAGAATACGATACGACTCTCCCGGGGTGGCGAAGGAAGACCTCAGTACCTGCTTCTCCCCAATACGGTATGACATTTTGAGGAGCAGTTCTGTAGCGTCAGCGTTTGTAAAAATGACGACAGCCTTCAGTAAACCCCCAAGCGTGAGAACGCTTTGTGTGTGTGTGTGTGTGTGTGTGTGTGTGTGTGTTGGCGTAGTATACAGCAACGCGAATACTCTCACTCATACACCAAGTAAATGTTATATTGAAGCCTGTATGTCTGCAGACTGAGAACTGAAAAAAAAAAAAACGGAAGAGAAAAAAAAACAGGGCCTGCGTACGAACGGTTACACACACATATACACGTGTACAAACACACAGATATATATATATATATATATATATATAAATCAGTAAGCGGGGAAAAACAAAGTGAACGGGAGGGGAACACCCTACGGGCTACACACGCGCGCGCGGAAGACGAAACAAAGGAATACTCCGTTTCACGTGCCTCGTCCCAACGTACAACGATTTATTCCAAAAAAAAAGAGACCAAAGCACTTACAAAAAATTGAGCAAATCGACCGAAATATTCAATTCGATACCTCTCCCCCCTTTGCACGGCATGAACATGAGAAATGAGGAGAGTGTAAAGCGAGAAAGACGTGCAACCCTGAGCAAACGCCCAAAAGCGTTGGTTTGTCCTTCGCTTCCTTTTCAGACTTTCGTTGACCTCTACGTGCGTAGGGATTCTTCCCTTCCTCCCCTGTTTAATTTTTCTCTTAGGCGCCCTCTGCTCTGCTCAGTGAACAATCGGCCGCACGACGGTACGAAGTGATACGTCAAAGTCAATCGACGAAAAATACACGTCAAAATGATGCGAGAGATGTGCGCGGTGTGTGGCAAGTTCATGACAGACGTTGGTTGAGATGAGGAAAGAATGCAAGCAGGAGGAAAAGAAAATATTAGCAGAACATCTGCTCAAGTGAGATGAGAGAGAGAGAAGAAAAAAAAAAAGAGGGAGAGCGACTCAAAACGAATTGCATGCGCACGTGTCTCTCTTGCTCAACATAATCGATTCCTTTGCTCCTAGCAACATGGCTGCGTCTCCCCTCTCTTCCCCTGAAGCCAACTCCAGCTTTGTTGGGCGCGGAAAGGGCGCTACCCAGCGATGGTTGTCTTGTGTATTTGTGCGGTTTCTCTTTTTTTGTACACACTACCCTCTTCTCACCCATATGGCACCGCGGCCTAGTCATCGAAGAAAGTATTACCGCGCAGAAAAAAAAATGACCCAAAAGAGCGAGCCGCCCCCCCCCCTCTCTCTGCTATTGATCAGTGTCATCACACACACACATATATATATATATATATATATACTTTCCCACCACCACTCCACAGCCAAGGACGCGCCTTGTGCACCGGGACAGCCTTCCCTGTCCAAAAGATTCCAAGGTCTTGAAGGAGACAGCGCCCGCTCAAAATGCGCGATTGAAGTGATGCACTGCAGTGCTAAGAAACACCGAGAATCCCGTCAAACAAAAAAAAAGAGTAATGGAGAAAGACGACGACACAAAAAATGTTTGCAAACGTCAATGCGCAAGAGCAGGCACACTTTTTTGTTGTTTGTTTCTTTGAAACTCCTGAATCGAGGCGCAATGATGCAACACGTATAGGTGTAGGGAAGTCGCTTAGGAGTATGCTTTCATATCTAAATGAAATATTGAGGCACACAGCAATCAGCCATTTCGAGTTACATCACAACTGCGGAAGAAGAGCAGACCAAACAAGAGCTCTGTCCTCTCTGCCACAAATTTTAAATAATATATATATATATATATATATCAAAGACAACTCAAGGATGAAAGAAAGAAGACAAGGGTTCTGATCAGCCTCGTGCGGCAAGACAGCAAAAAAAAAAATACCAGTCCACCTCATGCCCCTTACAGATTCGTGAGCACTGCGCCTAGTGGTATCCAGCAGCCTACGCTGTGGACGAAAGGCCGAGAAGACTCGAGTGGTGTTCTCCATCTGTTTTGAAGACCGCCACATCTGTTTGCTTTGCTCGCGCGTCCCACAATACCCTGCCTCCTTCTTCTCCATATCCTCAGAGCTGAGTCACTATTTGTTTTTTTTTACATGCCTCCGCGAATATAAAAATAGAGTGCTCGCACCAACTCACATCCAACACATGGAAAAATATGACATAAATACTGAGGGAGCGATGAAAACTCAGCTCAACCACTCAGCTCGGAGACGCCTTGTGAAGCTTCGGCATGAGGACCAGCCTCTACCTGCGCTAAACCAGCCTGGACTATGAAGTCAATCAAAGGTGCCGAAAAAGCGAAGGGGTTCAGGAGGCTTATGGTGGCTGTCCAGAATCCCTCCGCGTGCATGGATGCAGCCTCGCTGGTGCCGCCTGCTTTGCCTGACGCCGAGTCGCTCCACGTGGCTACGATTACGTACACCATATTCTTCACGGTCTCCTCCACCGCCTCCTGTATCAATATTGCCTCTTCATAGAGGGCATTACCGCCGCCATTAGATCCAGCGGAATCCTCTATGATGGAATAAGCGCTGTATATCGCGTACAAGGTACCTAGAATCTGCTTCCATAAATACACTAACAAATCTAGCTGTGTTATCAGTGCTGCAATGTAGCGTAGAAAAACCTTGGGCACCAAGCTCAGCAATCGACATTTCACCTCCGTGGACACAAAAATCGACGATCGAGACCGCCATGACGCCAGGGAGGTGCCGATCGGGAAAGCTGTCGCCTCACTGTACCCGTTCCCCTCCCCCAAGGCTGGCAAAGAGTGCGAAGTAGAGAAGCTACCCATGACATCTGGACTAGCCATCAGTGCCGCATCATTCTTGGCACCCGAGTTACTGTGATTCGCCCTGGTCCACCGCAGCCCAGTCTGCACCTGTGCCTTCGGTACACACAGGCGCTCTGTAAGGGGAATAAGCATGTCTCTGTAGACAGCGGCGACCGCAGAAAGAGGAAGTTCGTGCGCCTCCGAGTCCAGCAAAGCACGCTGAAGGCAAAAGATCGCCTCGCTGCCGTCACGTGGGTCGGGACTGCAGAGGGCCAGCGCACCAAGACCCCGAAGGACATACACCCAAAGACTACACCACCACTCACCTGCCTCAGCACCAGCGCCACCAGTGGCCTTGACAACATTGTGCAGGAGCACGTTCCGTCCGCACAGGCCTAGGATCTCCGCCATGGTGTTTTCGCTTGAGAAAAAGGTTGCGGCAGCAGCGACAGACTTCGCACTCTCATCAGTCGCCACACTTTTCTCTGCGGGGTCTCCGATCCCCGTGCTCGTTGCGGCGGAGCGAATGTGTTGCTGCCAAACACTAAGAGCGAGGCACAGCGATACAATGCCCTCGGTGTCGTCGACGACACTGTAGCGACAGTGACGCACCACTTTTGAGAGAAGACAAGAAACCTGAAGCTGCACGACCGTATCGGAGATAGCGGTGGCGTGGGCTGCGAAGGGTGCAAGGAGAAGAGGTACGTCGTGGTGATATTGTCTAGGGCGCACTCCATCCCTTTTCCCTTCTTCGGAAGCAGCACCCATCTCCTCCCCACACAGCCCCAAGACGTGGTCGTATAGAAACGCTGCCAAAGGTTGAGCCACTACGCCCGCAAAAAGCACAGAAGAGAAAGACATCCAGGAGGCCCACAGCTGCTCGATGATAGTCGAGACGCACTCGCTGCGCAAGTAAGTCGACACAAGATACAGCGAAGCACCCACAACGCGACTGCCAATGGCGCACCAGTATGACCGCATACTGTCGCTCGCGCGGGCATCGCACAGGTAAACATCTACCTCTCGCAGAAGACGAGTAACGCAGTTTGCAAGCGGGGTGAAGTACTCGGTCAGATGCACCCCGGGTGACGGGACGGTGCTCATTATAGCACCAATAAAAGACAGCTCAAACGACGCTGCGTAGGCAGAAGCCTCGTCCAGGCCGCTAGGATGCCCATGGACCCTCCTTTCCTGGCCTCCCCCTGAGACCGAAGCGCCTCCATTTCCACCATCCTCGGCAGTATTCTCCCCGATGCTAGAAATGGCACAGAGGCTGCTCACAAACCGGCAACCCGCGCATGGGTCTGAAGCTATCCGCTGGAGGATGATCAAGAGCTGGCGCATATTCGGGACGCTGCTACATATTCGCCCTTGCGCATCCCTCAGTTCAGACAAGTGAGCTGTCGACACACGCGAAGAGTCATTGCCCCCAAATAAAGACGAGAGCCAGCCGCGCTCGCTCGAAGCTTTCTGGGTCAATTCATCTTTACCAGCCGCACTGGCGGCAGTAAGGGGTGCAAAGACATTCGCGCATACCCCGGGGTCCTGCAGGAGGACAGGAAGCGCATTCACCGGCGTCGAGCAAGAACCCTCAGCTGTGCCGCATCCCATCCCTCCGGAGTCTGTATGAGCGGCGTCGCACGACTTCGCCTTGTCCTCTGAGCGCTCCGACGCTGGCAGAGCCAACAGCCCCATCAGGTACATATCCAATATCAAGCGTGACATTGGCAGCCAGCTGTCCCCAAGACTTCCGTAGATGTCCACGAACAGCGCGAAAAGATCGCGTACACACAATAGTTTGGGGACGCTGCGGTACAGACTGCGCACCTCCTCCTCCGCATTAACCAAGTCGGGTATCATGACATATTTCAAAAGCCCCATGAAACACTGGTCGGCCACCGAGGGAAAACCAAGTGCGTTGGCGGCACGCGCGAGCGTGCAAATACCCTGCAGGCTTGATTGCAGAGCAGCCATCTCAATTGGCAGCAACCGATGCGCCTCCTCGACAGCTTGCATAACGGTAGAACCACTTGCCACGATCGACAGCGAAACCCCCTCCCCGGCGGACTCAAGCATGCCGTCGAAGACGAGAAAGCTACGCTTCCAGGTAGCCTCCAAGAGAAATGGATCGAAGGTGCGGAGAACGGCATTCGTAGTGGAAGCGGCGGTAGCAGCAGCAGTACCAGAATCATGAGAGGATATGCACGCCAACGACCTCACTACCTCGGCCTCGTCAGCCGTCATATTCGTGCGAAGCGCGTGATGTAAAAAATTTGTACATGGACACATCTCGAGTCTCCACGTCGTATCGTTGGCGAAGCCTCGATTCATCATGTCTGCCATAACTACCTCGTGCTGTCGAACATCATCATAGACGCTACCAAGGTAGTCGGCCGCGACATCTCGGCCATCGTCGATGCCACGGTTCATTTTTATGAAGTCCTCTTTTTTCATTTGCTGCGCCACCTTGCCGGAATGCTGATCAGTGTTGAGTATGATGATGGCAAAGGAAAGCACGAAGGCGCCAGATTGACTGTGAAAAGGATTGATCGCCTCGTCCTTGACCACAGCGCCGTGCTCGTTGAAAGCGACATTGTGCTCGTACCAGTGTTTTGCAAATGCCTCCATCACTCGGTCGATCTTCTGCGACTCGCCGGGCAGAGAAAGCAAATACACCATTTCACGAATGGCCTCCAGCAGTGGCTTGTTTTGGAACTCGAATCGATGTATAAATCCCACCAACTGCTCCTCGAAAAAGCGAACAGAGAAGAGCGCAGCCGGCGTCGCTGGGCCCCCCGGCGCGACGTCTCCCTCAGCACTGCTGTGACCCTGCTCGCCAATGTAGTCACCAAGCACGCGTTTGTTTAGAACAATGCTGAGACGGAAGAGAGCCTCGCCCACCTCTCGCCCACCACCGGGCTCGGCCAAGATGAGCGTTGTTGCACACCGCAAGGAGCCCTCGTCCTCCGCGCCAGCAGGCACGCGCAAGGCATGCTCCAGCAGAAACGGTATGCCCTTTTTTATCGGAGATTCCTCGAAGAGGGCGGCGAACTGATTCAGCTTTTTCTTCTCCTCAATACTTTTCTGGATGAAACGACGGAGCTCAGGGCAAAAGGAAGCAGTGATGTCAAGACTCAAAGGAGAGCAGGAGTCTTTGAAACTCGAGTGTGACTCTCCTGCAGCGATTGCTCGAAGCGCAAAGCTGGACACCATGCACGTCGTCGCATCCAGCGCGGTTCGTTGGGTGCTATGCAGCACACGCCCAGTCGCCGACAAGTTCCGTTGGTGTCTGTCCCTTCGGTAGTCTGCGGTAGCCGCAGCCTTCTGGCGTCGTTGGGCAGCTGCCTTGGAATCCTGTGCCATGCCACCACGGCGCTGGGCCCACGGGACTGTTGCCACCTCCTCCACGTTATGGGAAAAAACGGGGTAAGCATGGTTTGCTAGCACCTGGGAAAGTTGCGGCAGTACTGAGGCGTACCGCCACGAAAGATCGTAATGGATGAAGCAGAAAGCGGAAAACCGCGAGTCGCTACACAGCTCAGCTAAGCTGTCGAGAATGATCTCACGTCTTTCCTCTTTTCGGCGCAGCTGCTTTGGAGACAGGCGACCAAAGCCGCTGCTACCTGGAGAAGGGGCGGAGATAGGAGTGGTTGGGGACGCGGTCAAGCTCGGAGACGCGCCACGTACCACAGGTGACCTGGCCTGGCCCAAACCTACATCAGCAAGCTCGTCTGTAAGCGCTTCCAGCGGATTGAGATGCAGTACACGAATGAAGTTGTATATCTGTGGGACCAAATCCTCCGAGGAGCACTGGATGACAAGGTGAACAGTGCGCAAGGCCTGAGCCAGCACAATGGATTGCGTCGTGTTCACGCTGGCAATCAAGAGCGCGCGGGAAATCTTATTCCTCAACACGTCGAGAAGCGGCTCAGGGTAGGGACGACTAAGAGAAGAAAGCAAAAGTAAGCAATCCTGCGCCAACGTGAGACCCTCCAGCTGGATCGATGCGACAGTCCTCTCCATGGGGAACATCTTGTCGTCACCGCTTCCACTGTTCGATAAGATGCCCACCGATACCTCACTGTTGCCGAGGGCAACCGCCAACTCTATCTCACGGCCGTCGTTATCAAAGGAAGCCACCTCACCGCTAACGAGGCGGCTTATAAAACGCAGCACAGTCACACACGCCTCCACTACCGCCCCATGTGCCGCCTCGTCTGATGGTAAAGACGTCAAACGCCGAAACAAAACTGTGACAATGCACCGCATGTTTTTCTCAACCGTTCGCTTCAGCAACTGAGTCGATCCGGTATGCGTGGCCAGCACCATCATGCGGCCCAGGGCCCGCACATGTACGTCGCCGTCTAGCGTCGCCGCAGCGGGGTGACTCAACGCAGCTACGTATACGCTAAATATGCGAGAGAGTAGTACCTCATGCGAAGTGTTATCGTGCACCTCAGCACGAGTTTCCGAGGCGGCCTCGATCGCTGTGTGAATGCCCTCGGTTGTGAGAAAAGAACACGGGAACTCTAGCATATCGACCAATGCGGTAAGGGCAACACCAGTGACAACCGATGAAACGTTTGGGCGACGGCATATGTTGGCAAAAGTGTTCAGTATCGACATCTCGCTCACACCAGAGTGCCTTTCCTTCTCCTCTTGCAGGTCACGTGTCGCGTCATCCGGCAGCGCCTCAATGGAGAAGGTGCTGTTGGACGTCGCTTTTGATTGTGGCGCAGATGTCACCTGAGACGAACACTGCCCGGCTCCAGGAACGGGCACCTCCCCACCGAAAAGACGCCGCCGAAGCTCTAGTACCTCCTCTCTGCAGAGGTAATCCGCGCTTTCCTTCTCTCCCAGCGGACTGCTACGATGAAGAGGCCCGTTTCCCGTGCGCATTGCCAGTAGGGTCTTATCGATATGGAGAAGCACCATTTGCCTGTTGGCCTCTCCGCTGTTGCCTAACGATGCACGCAGATCGTACATTGGCGCGTACGACGATGTCATCTTCGGCCAGTGATGATCAAGAAGAAGTCAGCTCAAGAAGCGATGCGCGCAAAAACTGCTCTCTGGGGTGCAAAGGAGAGGGAAAATGAACCCCACGTACTGGACGAACCCACAATGCGCCTGACAGAGATCGCCCACTTGTGTTATGTAGCACAGGAACTTTTTATGCAATTATGGATAAAAAGGCAGCGACGCACGCTGGATTCAAAAAAAAAAATAGGGTAGGACTCAGCCTCCGTGGGAATTTTTAAAAGACAGACTTGGCTAGCCTCCAAGTGTCGGGCTGTGGAGATCCACCAGCACACCGTTCGATGTAAAAATTCGAAGACCAGTACAGATGATCCACCCCTACCCGTATGAACTAGAGGGGTACTCCCAAAAATTATGTGTATGTATCGAGTGTCCGTGAGCAGATAGATCCCTTTCCATCTCTGTCACAACAGCAATGATGATGTCCTCGCGACCGTTGGCCGGGACACACCACAAGGCACAGAAATAAGACGTCGAGGGGCACAGTGAGAGATGAATACACATAAAACCAAAGATTTTTTTTTTTTGGCGCGTTGGGCGTAGTGAGACGCTCCTCCACTTTTCCACGGAACTCGTCGCTCTCGTGACAGAGAGGAGGAAGGGCGTCTCTCATGGTGGAGTGTCAGGCGGGTGCGCGTGTCCCCTCCTCCCTGCTCGCTTTCGGTGGGGTAGGGATGGGGAAGTAGGGGGGAGGGGCCGGAAAGCTCTTATCCTGCTATCAATGCGGATGTGCTTGGAGTGGTAACAAATGCAGTGGTGAGGGACGTCTGTGCGATGTGTGTGGTGGGCGGAGTGTCTCGGTGGCTCGGGTGCAGTTGACGTGCTCCTCTGCATCTACTGGTGTAGCAGCGATGTGGGAAGGGAGTTGAAAGAGGAAGGCACGACCGCGAGGGATGCGCTGCAAAGAAAGGGAATAGAAGCCGTGAACTCATGATTGCAAGGGACGCCACCCTGACCAAGCGAGTTAACAGGGAACCTGCTTACCGTCAACTGCAAAAAAAAAAGATTTAATTTAAACGAAGTAATTACATCCACAGACACACATGTACAGAGGGAGACGCAAGAGGTCACCCGCCCCCCCCCTCCTTCTGCCCACCCACACACTGCCAATTTTTTTACATCAGCCGAGAATACATACGTACACCACCACCTCTCTCGTTCTTGTAAATGATAAGCAGAATGGGGAAACAAAACAATTGAAGCACACGCTTACGTAGATACACACACAAAAAAAAAGGGAAAAATATTCCTCACAGGAAAACAATAAAAGTAGGATAGAAAATGTTGAGCCTAACAAGCAAAAGTATTCTTGTGCATATGCAAGCACCTCCACCCTCAATGAAAGAGAAGTGGCGCCCAGAAAAAGAGAAGTAGAATAAAAGAGGGAGATGCAGGTCTGAGCAACAAAAACAACAACGAAAGGCGACACAAACCGATGAACGGGTGTTCGTCTATTAAAAAATGACAAGGCGATATTCTTTTTTAATCGATAAATATATGACAAAGAATCGGTAAGGTAACTTTAACAACGTAGCCAGGGAACAAAAAAACATCTGGCACGCGCAGACCCAATCCTCCACCCCAGCCAGAAGCTGTGATGCCTACCCAACCCAATAACCTGCCACACTGCTCCCTCTCAGTCCTACAATGGCCGGTGTGGATGCACTGAGGTTGCTCAGGTTGCTCAATTGATCTATTCCACGCCGTGACCAACAAAACTTTGTTGATGCATATGAAAACACAATTTGGAGGATCGAGGGAGGTGTGTGTGTGTGTGTGTGTGGTCACAAGACACGGGCGCCTATCCCTCCTTTCAGTCTTTTAATGTTGCTGCACTCTCTTACCATCGATTTGAACACACCATATCTTCCAGCGAGTAGACTCAAAGGAGGTCAATCTCTCGTCGGGTTACGTAGGGAAGACCATATCTCCCCTCACACACCACCGTCGTTTTCCCTTTTTTTTTTACCTGCTGCAGCGGTTGTAGGATGTATAAGACGACGCACCTGGGGTCAGGCCGGGGTGTCCACTCGCATACAATATTCGTACATACTGTGAAGGCGTTGGGCTGTGTAGTTTGGACGCGTACCTATTCAATCTATGATAGTGACTGCGGGCCACCTTGCCAGCGTCTCCGTGTCCACTGGAGAAGAGTGCCAAAGACGAGATGCATAGGCGAAATAAAGTGGCTAACAGATAAAGGAGGACGAAAGAACACAGGGTAGTACGCGTTAAAAAAAAATCGAATAAAGCGATCATAGAGGACAACGAATCCTTGAATGCAGTTTGTGCAGGGATGCATTAAGTGCACATGTCCCTCTGTTATAATCACGCGCAATGTCCTACACCCCCACACCCCCCCCAATGCCAGTGAAGACCGACATGTCAGAGGGGGATTGGAATGGAAGCTAGTCAGCCCTGCAGGGTACGTAACCTGTGCCCTGATACACGTAGGATATCCCTGAATGTGTGCGTCATGCTGAATGTTTTTTTTTTTTGAAGATCTGTTTTTTTTTTTCATTTCCTGAGTGAGAAGGGTAAAGCACATCAGTATCATGAAGCCTTATCAAGCGCTATGGCACATCCAAAACACCATGTCAAATTATCGAGTTTTTTTTTTTTTGGACGGCATACGGGAAAAGAACCGCCAAGAACGATGACCAATGGTGCATCCATCGCCGTGCGGTTGTGCCTGAATGCGGAACATCTAAAAAAAAAAAAAGGAGGAAATGTAACAGAAAGAGACCAATCAGAAATAAAAAGTAACAGTGACAAAAAAATATATATATGAAGAGCAGAAGAGAGCGAAGAAAAAAAATTGTATGTTCAAGCTTAGAGAATCAAACATAGTGCTATTGGAAGCCCTAGATGCCTTGGTTCACCCTAAGCTCTACAACATATATATATATATATATATTGTGTGTGTGTGTGTATACACACACGGACACCCAGCACAGCGACTTTCCGATTCCTGCTCGACCGATCTTTTTTCTTTTAAACATTCTTTAAACGAATGTGAAGATGGGATGAAAATATTTTTTTTATGGAAATGAGAACCTCGACCTCGCACCAACGCCGCACTATTCTCACATAAAGCCAAAACTTTTACGATCACAACAGGGCGTGGAGGAGCACGTGTACTGACACACGCCCGACATAGCCAAGCTGGCCGCAAGGCAAAAAAAAAAAGGAGTTCACTTTCTTGTTTTTCGCTGCTGACCACCACTTCCGTTGCGGTGCAAAACAGCTCCGCAGAAAAGATGGATGAAAAAAAACCTGAAACACACACACACACACACACATACACACATAGTTATCCACAGTGACACGTTGAGACGGAGACGCGTGGCATGCGTTGCGAAAAAAAAAAAAAGAGGGAAAGAAATGACTACGTATCACATTGTGCTAAAACAGTTGTACACACACACACACATACACACACACACACAAACGCAGAGGGGAAAAAATGGAAATGATAAGCAAAAGAGGACCTTGCTCTTCAGGCAAGCGGAAAACAGGAACGCATGCTGCAGACACCGAAAATGAATCCGTTGAATTACCAGCTCGGTGCATACTCCCCCGCTAAGATGCAAATGATCGACACACAGCTGGGGGATAAAAGAAGGGAGACTTCCTCCTCCGCTGCTGCTTCGCGGCCTCAAAGGGACCCTCCCCGACCATCCAACCGACGCCGGATCCAGCCACGTCAAAAAATAGCTCACTCTACCCCTCGTCGCTGTCCGTTCTCGGCAACAACGCCGCATACGCGATGCTTGCAAGACTTGGCCGGTCGGCAACACCTTCATCCAGGCGAGGCGTCACCAGCGTCCGCCGGGAGGGCACGCACAGCGGCGCCTCTCGTGCGGGTCGGCCACAGAGGGGTGGTGGACGACCGCAGTCGCTGAGCTCAGGGACAGTACTCGCCAGCCTCCAGCCGCAAGCCCCTCCGACCCTTGCCCCTTGGCATCGATGCCGCGCCTCCCCCTCTCAGTGACGCCAGGCCGCTGCACACGGTCAGTTGGTCCACCCCCCCCTCCCCCCCCGCCTCACCGGTGGCGCGTGCACGAGGCATCGCGTGACTCCCACGCACACGAAGCTCCTCTCTGATTAAACCAAAGACGCCGGGGCCGTGTCTCCGTGCTCGTGCAACACTGCCGCATCCAGAAAAGTAGCGAGGGGGTCTGTCAGGGAACCGCCAAAGAAGCAGCCAGTGGCATCCGTCACAGACAAGTGCTACTGGAATACGTGCACAGCGCAGATGAAAGCCAAGACCATGACGAGCATCACCGTAGCGCCAACACGGATCAGGTACCGAAGCTGGAAGCGCGCAGCTGTGGAGTGGCACACGCCCCTCGCGGGGAGCTGGGCAAGCCGCCATCACAACTGCGCGCATCTGTGACACAACACCAGCGCCAACCTGCCCGCTAACACCAAGCGCCTGGACCTGTATGGGAAGGCAGCCTGGCAGCTTTTGGCTTCCCTACAAGATAGGGTTCTAGTCTCCTCTGCTATACAACGGAGGCTAAGGAACATTCCTTCAACCGTCAGAGACTGACACCGGAAGAAAAAATACTCAAATGCATCATAACTTCAACTGCCAATTTTGAGTTGCGAGGTGCACACTACCATCAGCTACCATCCATAATCATTGTCCTGCAGCGTGTTGAGTGACCTTCTCCTTCCCCCCAATCCCTGCACAATGTTCAGGTACAGTGAGCTAACAGGCCAAGAGAAAAAAAAGGCGCTTTTGCCAAACGAGGGAGAAATCTACTGGATCATAGCGACTTTTCTGAAAACAAAAACTCCGTCTCCAGTGAACGCAATGCCGTCTCTTCCCCACCTCGCGCCGTCAAAAGGGTCTAGGTGCGTGGACGGCGCGATCCTCGGAATGACCGTATCTACGACAACCATTAACCCTCACCTCGTTTGAGTTGACGCGAATTGTCCGTGTGCACACTGAACCAGCCATTGTTTCTCTTGAAACATAAAAGATCGCGTACCCCCTCTCTCCACCACACACATAAACACATAAACACATACACACACACATATATATAGATAGATATGCATGTGTGTTTTTTCCCCGCTCTCTTAAGCGTTTGAATTCTGCGCACAACTTAAAAAGGTGTTCTAGAAAGAATGACGCACGTGCGCAGAAAGCATTTGAAGGAAAAAGGGAAGAACAAAAACGATTTTGTCGCACTCTGCAGAGTCTCGTGGTACTTAATGGGTGAGCTTCCAGGGAGAGGCACCCTAGTTTTGTTATTTTCCCATTCCCTCGCTCGGATGAGGTTTCGCAATGCTGGATTTGGCACCGGGTGCTCGACGAGTATTTCCATCTCCCTCTATCTGCCTCACCACTTCGACGCACGTTCTTCACATCTATGTGAAACCAGAAACGCACACGGAGCGAGACTCCCGTCCTTGATCTTTTTTTTCCTTGTAGAAAACTTGCGCAGGCTCGCCGCATCTCATTGTCCATTGTATCATCACCTTCCACTGCTGTCTACACCTCAGCGGGGCATTCTAAGGACGTGAAGCGGCCAACGGCAATGCCGCGTGGGGCCCATTGCAACACCAGAGCGTCGCCAGTGGTGACCACCTCTGGACGGAAAAGAAAACGGCACTGCACCACCACTCTCTCGCATTTGCCAGCCGCTGCACCCACCACATCGCTTTCCTTTTCGCGACGAGCCCCTGTGACAGCAGTCACACATGCGGCCTGTCGCGCATTACGAGTGTAGATGATCGGCTCCATGTGTGCGCATATTGACTGGGACAGAACCAGCACAGTAGCCTGGAATGACCGCGCCACCGTCTCCGGCTTGCGCACAAGCACTTTGCCTTTGTGTGAGACTGTTACCGCGTCTGGTAATCGGTGCAGTGCGAATGTGGCCTCGTCGCCAACCTGTGCAGCGTTTACGTGCCCGCCATCAACATGGATGCCACGCACAAGGACGGGGTAGAAGCTGCCGTCGCTACCAGGCCCAATGTAGCAGTTGCACCCTACTTCGACTGGGCCCCGCGTTACGCGACCGTGCACAACGTGACCAACGCCATCGACAGCGAAGGAGGAGTCCAAAAGCACTTCAAAGGGTGGCTTTGGGGCCCATGAGGACGGACCCAGGGGTGACGAGGACGGAAATCTCTGCAGGTGGGAAAGACAAGAGCGGAAGAGGTCCAAACCCTCCCCGCCTAGTACCGACGAAACACAAAACACCGGCAAAGGCAGCTTCTCGACGCCCAGTAGACTAAATGCGGTAGCCGTAGTCCCCTCAAAAGGTGTCAGCCCGTCATCACCCTCCGCTAGAGCGGTGCAGTGGCGCGGCAGCCATTCCCTGCAGTAGGCTGCGGCCATCACCATCGAGTCTACCTGCTCTGCCAGAAACCCAACCGTGTCCAGCGCCACCGCAAGCTCCATGATGAGGCCATCCAGCTCGAACTCCTCAACCAAGTCGCATTTGGTGATAACCACCAGAAAGGGGATGCTCATGGCGAAACACATCTCCGCGTAAAGAGGGACGCCGGAGACGTCCGCGGTGTCTGCGGCCACGCACAAACACACGTAATCTGGCTTGCGGCTCATGAGCCCAAACAGCATAGTTTTCGTGATGTCGCCGCCAAAGTCGAGAAGGGTGATAGAACGAGGTGATGAGCACGTGAAAGGCGGCGTTGGCGGCGCCTTCGAAGGAATGAAAGACCATGTGGAAGCGACGTTGCGCGGGGCCGTCATGGGGAAATCTGTGGGCGATGACAGCTGCGTGGAGTCGACAGATCCCATCGGAGCTGTTGACGCCTCGGACGGTCCCTGCAGCACTGTCCAAACACGTGATGATAAAGAACTAGTCCGCCCAGTGTCGAGTTCGTGCTTGTGGTTGAACAATGACTGCCGGGTTCCTCCACATCCGTCATCAAGGCGAGACGTGAGGAGCACGGCCATAAGCGTAGACTTTCCAGACCCTACGGCGCCACAGAAGGCGATGCTCAAATCGTGACCCCCGTTGCCTGCCTGGCGGCGAGAAAGCATGATCTCCCCACAGAGTAGTTCTTCCGTACGTTTCGTATGGCCTCTCCCAAGGTGGTCATCCTGTGGCTCTGTGGAGACCGTCACGGTATCATTCGATAGGTCGTTCGGAGAAGCAGCGCTACTCGTGCACTGGTTCCTGCTAGCCCTCTCCACAACGCAGCACTGGAGCAGCGTCGCCTCCAGCTGAAGTTGGGCAGCCATGCGGAAGATGTTTTGTACGGATTCGTTGAACTCCTGCCTTGTCAACCCACGCGGGGTGCCATCATCGGAGACGCCTAGCTCGTAGAGACACTGACCATGGCCTTCAGAGACGCGAAACTGCATTTGGGTCACGAGATGCTGAAAGCGCGTCGCCGAGAGGCCGGTGAGCCGCCATTTGTACTCGACATCACCCTCGTCATCCTCCGCGGAAAGCGGCTGATACGCAGCCCCGGTCGAGTCACCAACTACGGTTGCAATACTCGTTTCCGGGCACGAAGATGACGAACACCGCTGGGGCGTAGTGGAATCCATCACCGACCCACAACCGCACGTCCTCGACGCCGGGCCTGCAAAACCACCGTTGCAACTATTGGAGCCATCTCGCAGGAGCGGCGGCGTGGTACCCTTCTCCTTATGCGTCACCGTAGACGCGGGAAGCTCTAAGCACGCTGGCGAGTCCATGAGAAAGTGAGGCGAGTCGGATGTCGAGAAGGGGAACGCCACAACCTGCCCTGAAGTTATCTCACCGCGCTTCAGGCGGCGGTCGTGACGAAATGATGTGAGCGCCCGCTCAGCCAAGACATGCTGCTGTGAAAACCCCTCTGCGTGCGGAATCTGAGCTCCTGCGGGACGAGACACCGTCCCCGTGCCGTGTCTTGACGACGACTCCGAGGGGGAGAGCGTGGGAGGCACAACCGCGATCCCAGCGTATTGGGACATCCCTTTCGAGAGAAATCCCTTTGATGCAAGTACATCTGATAGCGGTTCTGAAACTAAATCTGAAGAGCAAATGGTGGTGGCGGCGGCAGCGCCATCCTTCTTGAGACTAGCGCTGGCGTTGGCGGTAGCGTCCCCAGCCTTGTGTATCCGAAACACGTCCTGTTCATTCATACTCATTCAAAGTGAATACAATGAAACCAAGTATTTATATAAAAAAAAAAGGAAAGGGAACCGGTAATCACTCGGGAAGATAAGAAAAAGGGAGGCGATTGAAGCTGCAAAAAAAAAAGCCTACAAGGTTCAAGCAGCAACTTGAAGTCTTACAAGCAGGTGAGTAGAAAGGGGACAATCAACTTTATGTTTTTGTGAGTGTGTGTGTGAGGTGGGAGCCGTGCTTCCTCCTCCTCTCGAATCTGTGGAGCCAGGATACAAAACACTCAAGGCGGCTTCTGAGAGCACACTTGCAGCAAAGCAATGAGAGCCCAATGTAACAAACTCTTGTGCTGGAGGCGAGATCTGTCAGCACGTGTGCCTTCGCCAGTGTGGTTGTGTACACCTTAAGAAGAAAGTGTTCAAGGAAATCTGTGAGGGAGCACGTGAAACCGAAAGCGAAAAAAAAAAGGAAGCAGGTGCCTGCTCACAGCTGGATCAGGCACAAGCAGTAGCTTGGTGGATTCCTCTATACTTTTGGCGTCGATGCACCGCGGTGCGAGCAAAAGCAAAGAGGCAGCAACACTGTACAGAGTACAGCAGCCAATATGAAAACTAATAAGATCGGGAATTGAGCAGATGTATATATACGAAAATTTCTTGTAGGAAGTGAAGGTTGCACCAGAAACGAGCAAAATAGTTTGGAAGATATCAGGAAGTCTCTTGTGTGGTATGCTTGTAAATTTGATGATGCGGGATCGTGTGTGTGTGTGTGTGCGTGTGTGTGTGTCAGAGAGCAAAAATAGAAAAGGTGGGTGCCTAATAGTAATAAAGAGGTCTGTCTGAGTGTCGTGTGCAAATGTGTCCGAGAAAAAACAGGTATTCCCAACTGGACTGAGTAACAAGAAAAAAAAACCAGCAAAGATAGAGCAAGAGAAAGATATGAAAAAAGTAAGGCGTGTGTGCTTGTGCATCGATGTGCATCTGCATGACAAGGGCTCCTTAGCAGAAAACGGGAGACATCTCCGCAGAGATGAGAAATACAGCAGCATACCGAGGCAGTGCGATGCACAAAGGGAAAAGGCGGCGTCAAAAGAAGAATTTGTTACACTACCACCCACCTCTCTTCTGCTGAAGACTCGTGCGCGTATGGAGCGGGAAGCCGGTGACGCCACTTCAACATTTGAGCGCGGATACACCCGTGGGAGCCCTGCCATTAGCCACCAAGATACGGTCCATCCCCGGAAGTATCTGCTGAGAAAGCAGGCACGTCACGAGATTTCCCTCCCTACACTCTCCTCAACTCACCAATCATCAAAGCGAGAAGTAGGTACTCTACTGTCCACGCATGTGTGTGTGTGTTTTGGGTCTCATAAAATTAAAACATTTTTTTTAAGGGGAGAGAGAAGGGA
Organism: Endotrypanum monterogeii; assembly: GCA_000333855.2. NCBI lineage: Eukaryota > Euglenozoa > Kinetoplastea > Trypanosomatida > Trypanosomatidae > Endotrypanum > Endotrypanum monterogeii. The sequence goes on from CM007318.1 coordinate 866,936, forward strand.
GGAGACGAAGAGAGATGGTCGGCGATAACGGTAGCAAAAGGTGCGGCCACCAGCATTCCCACCCCCATCCTCGACACACACCCTTACCCTCAAATGAAAAAAAAAAAGGACTAGTCAAATGAAATGTCGGAGAAAGAAAAGGGGAGGAGAGCTTCCCCGAGAAAATACCCTGTCTCTTTCCCTCCTCGCCCGCCTACATCCCTTGCCGCCTGCTCTGCCTCTTGCTTTACCATCTCGATGGAAACCGAATCGCACCCTCCTCCTGCGTTAGCTGACCGAGAATCAGTCGAGGGAGGGAGAGGACCTCACAAAAGAAAGAAAAAAAACGCTCTTCAAGACGGGCGCGAAATCCTTCTACGGTCGTCCGTTCCACTAGCGCCCCAGTCTGTTGCATTTGGTAGGTCCTTAGATTTGGCTCGGGTACAGGTACACACGGATGCGACGGCCAATAGCGGAGGCAGGCACAGATGCGCCGTTGAACTTCACGCGCAGCATACCGGCGTTACCGTGCGGGCGTGTCACTCGACCCCAAAGGGCACGGGCGGTGCTGCGACGTGCCGGCGCCTTGCTCCAGCGCACACACCGCTTGACCTTCTTGCCGTGGTAAACGTAGCAGATACGCTTTCCGACGTACCACTTAGCATCCTCACGGGTGTTCACATTCTCGACGCGTACCAGAGCGGTCTGCTTGGTCTGACCATAGAGACCGCGTGTGTAACCTGCGAGTGTGCCCTTCATGTAAAGACGCGGCGCCTTGCGGTTTCGGCTCACCTTGCTCGTCTTCGCTGCGAGCTGGTGCAGCTTCTTGCTGCGCTGGGAATGAATCTTCGAGGTGGTCATCTGCGCTAAAGTCAATCCGAACGAGAACGGCTAAAAATAGACGCCAAGACGTGTGTGTGTGTGTGTGGGTGTGTTTATGATTGTGTGTGATTGTGGTTACGAATATAAAATGTTTGCAGCCAAAATGGAAAAAAAAAAAAACGAATCGTCATTTAGAGGAAAACGCGGGGCTCACAGATGGGTGAAAATCAGGCACTAAAAAAAAAAAATAGGTGGTTAGCGTAGCCTCGCCGCCACACTAGACGCACGGTACACCCTCTAACAGCGAACACACGGACATTTCGACTGATTGTGTGTATTTGTGTGTATATATTTTTCATCTTTGCAGAAGCGGGCATAACATCACATTGCCAGTCACTTTTCTTTTTTTTTTACTGCAGAGAACTTTTTTTCTCACTTTCTGTATTCAAGACTTGAAGTTGCAATGTAAAAAATATTGGTACGTGGAGGAGAGACGGAACCACGCGCATCGTCGACTTCCTCGATACTCCTCAAACGTAAACTCAGTCATCTTCACGTCTGCACCGTAGTGCCGAACATTTACAGGTGACCTGCTGCTTTACCCTCCCTCTTCCTGCACCCGCCCCCTTTTCTCTGATGCAGATGAAGTAGTCATTTGACCCACGTCCCAATATATCGACTCCATCCCTCTCTACACAAATATAAGGATATACGTGTATGTATGTGTGTGTGTGTGTGTGTGTGTGTGTGTGTGTGTGTTTAGAGAAGGGGGAGGGAAAATCGGTTTGTTCCCTTGGCTGTTTCATGGCCACAACATCCTCTCCACGAGTAGCATACACCGACATGTAAACACACGCCTGTGCACCAAAAATTGTTGCGGGCATGACTGTAATTCGAACAAACTGGAATTCGAGACTCCGTCACGGTGCCCCTCTTCCCCGTCTCTATGGTGCTATGTAGGGGGAAGGAGTGTAGTGAAGCAGGTAGGGAGGAGGGGGGGAGGGGTAAGAAGAGGGGGGAGACTCGATAATATTTAAAAAAACAAACGCAAACAAGTTACGTATGCAGGCGCGTGGAGACGTTTACGTGCATACAGGTATTCCCAAAAACCTGGGACGGAACTTTCCACAAATGTAGACGGCACACGCAGATTTATATAAAAAAGCGAACACAACCACAGTAAAAAGAATCCAAATATATATATATATATATATATATATGTATTTATATGCGCCTGAAGGACGTCTGTGTAACTGGATGCGTGAGCACCGACACACCAAGGCAGAGAAGTCACGCGCGCGCATCCCCTTCCTCCCCCCCATAGGCAAAGGCACTACCATAACCGCCCCTGCTACGTGAACCGCCACTTGCATTATTACTGCTGTGTAGACCTCCCCCTCTCACGTCAGCTGATTGTTGGAGCAGGGGTACCAACTCTGGCGATAGGTTCGTCCCGTCGGCAGAGTCGTAGCCTACCATGGACTGAGCAGCGTCTCTGCCCATGCGCCGTTCGCGACGGGTGTCCATCACATCTTTAACTGTCACAGCAAAAGCCAAAATAAGGTAGAGCACACCAGCATTACGACAAGCCCGCGCTTTCTCTTGTCGATCCCAATTGTTGATTGAAGAAACAATAGCCATCGAATTAATGCCTATGTTGAACAAGTAGCTAATGAACACAGCACAAACTGCGTTCAGATAACAGAACACCATGCAAGAGCGCGTGGCAACCCCCATGGTGAAACACACAGCTGGCACCTGTATGCTGGCGAGATATCGATATTGAAGACAAGGGAGAAAAAAAAGATATAAAATTTGTAACGCGTAGCTATTAGCGGCGAGGGAGAGAAGCGAGAAAAAAAAACAAGCAAGAAACAGATGACTCTGCAGCATCGACCTGTCTGTGTGTGTGTGTGTGTGTCTGTGTGTGCGTACTCAACAGGAACGGCTTTATTCCACGCCTTGTGGCATAGGTCGGAACGCGAAAACGTTGTTGTGTCTTACCTTGTCAGCTTCTGCATATCCACCGCACTTGGTCACGATCAGTATTGACAGCTGGTTGATGCTGCATAGGAAACCCATGCACGGTACGCGCGGTGAACAGGGAAAGGGGATCACAAATAGTCAGGGATACAGTGGTTTTCTCCAAGGGGAGCACGTACTACAGCAATTGCTCACTAGGGGCGACTTTGTTGCACAAGGACGTCTAACCAAATGAGGAAGACAGTCACGAGCTCCGCAGTATCTTCCTTTCTTTTTTTTTTTCACCTCCTCCCGCACTGGTGAGCTCCCGAAGATAGGGAGAGCACCGTTTCGCTTCCTTCTTGAGAGGCAACAGTATGGAGCCCGAAACTAAGTACCCAAATCATCGGCGCGAGCAAGACCTACCTACACCCTGCTTGCGCTTGAAGCAGACGGTTACCTACTACAAAACCTGCAATATGATGTCGTACCAGTGGAAAAGAACAACAGAAACACGTGGTGCAGCTGGTCACATTTACCGCCGTGTATGTGAAGATGAGTTGGAGAGGTTTGAGCCACGGAAAGTGATGAAACAATTCGCACCAGCCGTCTCCCCTGAGATGCACACACACACACACACAAAAAAGATTACAGCTGCTCTGGTGCGCTTGCGCTCGCTTCCCCCCTCCCCCGACCGTCAATGCGGGATATAGGAT
>CM007318.1:875001-893482 GCA_000333855.2 Endotrypanum monterogeii
TATATATATATATATATATATATATATATATATAGTGTGTATGTATGTGTGTAATAGTGAAACGGGAGTTGTCTATTGGACTCACCTCCTCCACCGCCTCCCCTCCCCTACTCCTTGCGGCTCGGCTCCACAGGTTGTGACTCGAATCATCAGGTGCGCAGTCCTTTTGGGGGAGAAAGTCATATCACATTCGAAGGGTCTTCGATGAAGGACTATCAGCACAGTACGCACCAGAGGGAAAAAGAAGAACAGCAGCCCACGCACAAAGCTACGTAAAACACTATGAGCACGCGGGAAACCGTGCACACACGGAGGCTGTGACTACAAAAAAAAAAAAGCGAATCGAAGTAGGAGACCCCCCCACTCCTTTGGGAAAGCAGCAACAAGAGCAGACCCGTCAGCAGAGAGAAGCTATGAAAAAACGGCAAGAGGCAGATACAGCTCTGCAATTGAGTCGATAAAAAAATACCCCGAGAAAATCAAGTAGATCAGGTCACGTGCTGGTCTCCTGTAATGCGAATTCCTTTGTACACTATCCAAAGACCTCGGAAGGATTGAGAACACGCACACACAAGTAGTGAGAAGTGTCGTCAAACACGTTACACCTTTGAGAACTCGCACTCGAATGACAATAATATGTCGGTCAATTATCAACGCTGTAAACCACTGATCGAGGCACTGTCCTTCCATTTGCTGGTGAATGTTGGGCGCAGGTACACTCCTCTCATGCACAACCGTAGCACACTTTTCTTTTTCCTTTCTCTCAGGAAGACACTCCCTCTGCCCTGCGGCACGAGACCCCAGCTGCAGCCTGCACGGCCGCCGTTTCACAGACCCCTCACATGGTGCGCGACAGCGGTGTGCATGTGCCGAGCCAGCGCCAAGCCAGCCAACTGAACGCAGCTTCTGCAAGATCCTCTAGCAACACCGCTTCCCAGATCGCCTTGCAGCAGCCCCAATCAATCAGCCACCCCTGCAGCGCGTCCCTCGCGGTCGTGCCTTCCTCTTTCAACTCCCTTCCCACATCGCTGCTACACCAGTAGATGCAGAGGAGCACGTCAACTGCACCCGAGCCACCGAGACACTCCGCCCACCACACACATCGCACAGACGTCCCTCACCACTGCATTTGTTACCACTCCAAGCACATCCGCATTGATAGCAGGATAAGAGCTTTCCGGCCCCTCCCCCCTACTTCCCCATCCCTACCCCACCGAAAGCGAGCAGGGAGGAGGGGACACGCGCACCCGCCTGACACTCCACCATGAGAGACGCCCTTCCTCCTCTCTGTCACGAAAACGCGTTCAAGAAAAGGAGGAGAGCAGAGGGGAGGGGGGGGGAACAGGTCAAAAAAAAAAAACATGCACCACAAGAAGACATCCAATTCATGTAGGAAAGCATGGAAAAGGAAAACATTTGGGTATCTAACGTGCATGCTAACCCTCGCCCTCTGCAGAGCGCTCGATAGTATTCAGTACCAAACATGGGCGAGTGATACGAGAGAAGCGGTAGGGGGGTGGGGAGTGGGGAGTGGAGAACACCAAGGGTATATGAAAAAGGAAATATGAAAGCACGACCCTATTACAGGGGAGAATTGACATCGGCAACGATTGGCCCGCCTGCGAGCAGAAAAGCCTTCATCGGTGCACTGACTCTAGCGTGGCCTCGTTTTCAGTATACAAATGCAGACTTTGACAGTGTTCGTGGAGTTCGGGAACAAAAGACTGACACGAGAGCGACTTCATTCGTACTGTACCCCTATCAGTGCGCTCTCTAAAGCGCCGATACGGCTCAAGAGAAGAGAAGCCGTCCTGTCATGTGAAGCGGTGCGCACGAGTGTGCGTTTGTCGGGCTTGTTGAGGGTCTCCTTATCCTTGACACCACTCTGTGCGGCTGCCCAATCGTTGCGAGAAACGTCGGCATAGGTCGCCCAAGAAGTCTGTTCAGTACCCAGAAGGCGATAGGAAGTAGCTTCACCTCCTTGCTGTGTCACGCCTTTCTCTGCGACCGAGTCAGGGGGCCCCGCTTCCACTGTACAAGACGGCTGAATTACGTGAGCCTTTGGAGCGGGACCTGAGGACAGAAATAAAAAAGGACAGCAACAGCACATTGTCGACAAGGGAGTATGGACTGATGGCGATGACTGCACCAAGTCACGCTCGGGGCTCAGCAGCGAGGGTAGGCTAGGGAGAAGCGTCACGAGGGTGCGGGGGTGTGCAGACGCGAGTCTTTCATTGATTTCTGAGTTCGTATCCAACACAATCGGTACGTGGGCTTCACTCTCAGCAGCATCAGACATATACCCTCTGGTCTGCACGTAGTGCCCACAGACGCACCTATGGACCTGGCCTGTCAGACGAGTATCATGTCTTAGAGAACGAGCCGTGGCGAGGTCCGTAAACCTGTAGCGGTAGAAGTTACTCCACTTTGCGTACTGCTCCACGTTCGACATGATGTTGTACAGTTGGCTTTCATCCCCATACGCATGGGCACCGTTTGCAGGCGTTCCCCCGTCTCCCATCGCGCCCTCGTTCCCGCTCGACGATGAAGGGAATGCCCTGATAGCATACGTGTAGCACTTTTTCCCGTCCCTGATGTGACTAGGTTGCACCGTTAGCTTGTCTCCATCTCGCAGGACCAGTGGACCTGTACCGTAGCTGATCCCGTTGACGCAAACTCGAATTCGGCTGCTATCCCACGGCAGTGCTTTGAGTACATGCGTGATTGGTGAGACGTCAGCAGCAGAAGTACTACTCACCTCAGAAACATGTAGCTCCACCACGCAGTCATCCGCGATCAAAACGGCAGAGTTCTCTGAAACCTCGGCGGAGAGGTTGAGCGTATCTGCCCGCGTGGCAAAACAAGCCTGCACCTGGAAGCGCATCCACTTGCGCTGAGGGCCCACCCAATGAATCAGCACGAGATTGCGCGTATAGACGTGGGCGTATGCTCATCAACGCCTGCGCCTCGACTAGACCCTAGACCTCCAGAGGCAGGAGAAATATGGGAGGATTTAAAAGCGCCTAGCTTGTGGAGGGGGCATTCGTTTTTTTTTTTATAAGAAAAGCACACGCACAAATATATGAAGAGTCAAAAGGACGGTGAGACGAGAAGCAAACATCTGCTACACGGCATTGTGCCCTCCTCAAGACGGACACGGCTGCAGTAGAAGAACGCAAGTCACAGTGGGAAAAGGGATAAAGGTTGGTGTTGCAGAGTTCACTCACTACACCGTAAGAGCACGTAGGGTGTAAGTGGGGCAAGGTCATCAGATCTCCCTATCAAAGTCAATCTGGTACAGCGAAGCTTGCCGGTGGCGACGCTGTTATTGCCACGAACCCGCCGGTGACGGATCATGCTACAGGAAAGCCCTTGTCCCACCAAGGCACAGTCTGCGAAATGACCCTCCCTTCCCTTCCCTCTCTCTTCACCACCACCCGGCAACCCCTTCCACACCTCACATCATTGAGGATAACCGTGACCCTGCGGGACAAAAAAAAGGGGGGGATAACCGTCTTGTAGAAGACCTCGGACGTTGCCTTCGTTATCAGCTATGGCCTATCAGGTGACACGGACTACCCCTGTATGGATACACATACGCGTATGTTACTGTGTGTGTGTGTGTGTGTGTGTGGTCTTCGAAATTGACAAGCCGTCTATGAGAACGAACACGGCAAACATGAGCTAAAAATGTAGACATTCTTCAACAATGTACATCGAGTTTGGCAGTCGTCTTCCTCTGAAATCGTGGCGACATTTTTGGCTGGCAAGCTGCTCAAGAGAAGAACGAAAAAAAAAAAAAAAGATGACGTATTGAAGCACACAAGAAATCGACGTAGGCCGCGCACACGCAAACCCCTACATGCCCTGGCGCGACACGTCTATCCGGGGATGGCCCACTTCCCTCGATCTCTCTTGCGCAACAACAGCGACGGCAACAGCAACAACACACGGATCATTTATACATCACCACAGAGGAAAAAAAGAGAGAAACATCAACAAAAGACTGAGGGAAAACAGACCAGAGACTGTAGCGGCGAGAAATGAGAGAGAACAAAATTGAGGAAAAAAAATAAAGGGCAAATGCCAACAGATTATTTTGTGTGCGCATGAGTATGTATTTGCGTCTGTTTTCATGTACCTCTGCTGCTTGCACCACCGACGCTGCTGGAATTCGACCGCTGGCTAACACGCACCTGCTCTTGCGGAGCAGCAACCATGTTACGTTGATGCCCCTCTGCTGACGTTGCTCCGCTGTCGTCAAAGTCTGTAGAAGCGCGTGATTCATGCCGCGTCGGCACAGAACTACTGTAGGAGGAGATGTTCGTCAGCTTCGCAGATGCCCTCGTAGTAAGTGGGGGGATAGGTGGTGTGGAGAACCCACGGTTATGAGACGGGGCCCCAGCCGAAGTCCCCGGCGGGGAAGAAGACGCCGAGAGGGGCACCGTTGCACCGCGTATCTCTGAAACAGACTTCAGTGCAGGCGAGGGCTGTTGAAGAGGAGTGGACCCCCATGCCTCGGCACGAGGGGGATTCCCAGTCACACGGTGCACCGCTCCTTTGAAGGGTGCGAACGGCCCGTATGGCCGCGGGAGGCCAAGGTCATCGTCTTGTGGTACATACGCGTTCGGACGCGGAACCGCTGTCGTGGCGGTCACCTGCTTTCCAAGGGAAGCCTCACTCTCCCGCGCTGCCAAGCGCTGCCGTCGGCGGGCGGCCGTGTAGCGCAGCTGGCACTGCCGCTCCCGCTCGTAATGCGTCTCGGCTTCGGCGTAAGGGGCCTCACCGGCTTCCAACCGATCCTCGGCCTCCTCCACGACCGCCTCCAGGCGCTGCACCTCCTGCTGAAGCTGAATGCTTGAGGCCTGAAAGAGGGAGAGCTCTGCCACAGTAGACATCATTTGCCGACTTTTCGACCGTATGTTGCTGTGATACTTGTTGATCTGCCGCGCCAGAGCCAGTGTGCACTCTTTGCCAGAGTCCGCCTGACCCCCCACGCGCTCCGCCAGCTCCGTCACCTCTGCAAGAATCAAATTTTTCTCATGGAGTTTGGAATTCAACCGCTGCACGCGTGTCTCCAACTCCTGGCAGCGGGCCTGCAGGCGCACGTATTCCTCGGAAGGACCGCCAACCAACGCTTGTGCCGGCGCTGCGCCAGAGTCGTTGCTGCTCTGGTCTGTAAGTACTGTATCATCAGGGCACGAGGAGCCCCCACGCGCAGATGACTCACCCACTGCGTTGGCTTGAGTTGCTGGTGATGTTTCTGTGGTAGCGTGAGCCCCACCGACGGCTGGCAATGAGGTTCTGTCCGAAAACACGAGTGAAATTCGATTCCACCGATGGGGGTTCTTGGGATCTGTAAGGTCATTGTTGAGAACCTGCGAGCGCCACTGCTCGGCCTCGATATCCTCCCTCACACGAATCAGCTCCAGCTCCATCTGCGTCACCTTCGGGATGGCTTGTTGACATGCCTCGATGTCGTGAAGCAAGTTGCCCATTTTCACCTTGAGGGCACGCACCTCTTGAGCGCGGTCATTTGTCATACGGGTGCCCTCGGCGATGGCGGCTTCCTGCGCCTTTATGCGAGCCACGAGCAGCGCCGCCTCGTCGTTCCGATCAATGAGCTGAATACCTGTATGGTTTCGACTTTCAACCGCCACTGCGTAGTCGTGGCGCAGTCCAGATATCGCGTCCTCGGCCGCGGCAATGTCTGCGTTCAGGCGGCGTACCTGGGCCTTCACCTCCCGGTCGCTGTCGAGTGCTTTCTCCAGGTTTTTGCGATGTCGATTCTTGTCAAGCCGTAGGTTGGAGCACAGATTTGTGAGCTCATGCACCTGGACTTGGGCCTTCACGATTTCCTGGTCCTTCATGGTGGACTCGCGTGTCAGCACTGCTATCTCTTTATCAAGCAGCTTCGTCTTCTCCACTACCTGAGACATGACCTGTGCAATCGTTTGGATTTGAGCAATCTTCTTTGCACGATCCTGTTTCACCTTGTGAAACAGAAACAATACCTTCTTGAGTCGTTTCTCGAGCTCGCTGTAACGCCGTTGCGCTTCTTTCACGCAGACATCACGCCTCTGTAGCTCGCGCTGAGCCAGAGACAAGCGGGTCGCCTCGCGCGCGCAAGCTCGGGTGAACTCCTCCTTTTTCGCAATGATAGCGCCCAGCTCACGTCGCCTGACGTCATCCTGCTTCGTCTTCACAGCGATCGCCTCCTCCGTCTCCCGGATCTCCAAGAGAATCCGCTCAGCCTTCTCTACGAATTCCTTCGACTTGGCCTGCCCAGCCAACAGCTTTTTTGTTCGGGCCTCAGCGTCCTTGCGATAGTCTCTGATCTCTTTCTCGACATGTGCCGTGGTACGCGCCACTTGTTCTTGTTCCTTTTGCACGAGGTGGATCTGTTCCTTCAGGAACTCTTCCTCGCGATGCGCGTCCTCCTTCCCTCGCTCCAACGCGTTGTACTGTCGCACACACTTTTCCCGTTCACGCTCGATGCGCTCAAGGCTGTCCTCCTCCTGCTGCAGGGCTACCTTCGTCGTTAGGATAAGCTGCTCTAGCTCACTAACGCGCTCCTGGGCTGCCTGGCGCGTCTCCAGCTCCACCTCCAACGACGTGTTCATTGTCGCGAGTGTCTTACGCTTCGCATCGATCTCGCTACGTAACGTCTGGAGACGCTTTTTGGCGGACTCGTAGTCCTCAGCACGGCTGTTGCGCTGCACTTCCAGCGTCTGAATCCGCTCCGCCTGCGCAGAGATCCTATCCTCAGTATTGGAGAGCTCACGCTGTGCAGTGAAAAGGTTTTCGAGGACAAGGTCAAGCTGCTTCCTTGCACGCGCAGGCTCGCCCTGGACGTGCGCTAGCTGATTCTTGGCCTGCGTGAGGATCGCCGCAAAGTTTTCGATTTCTTCCTTCTTCTCCTCCTCTTCCTTAATGAGAGCATTCTGCTCAGCGGTACACTTGTCCACATCCGCTGCAAGCTCTTTGATATGGTTTCCCATGGTTTTAATTTCTTCTTGCATGGACTCCATCTTGGGTCGCAGTCGCGCCTCCTCTGCCGCAATCGCATCCTCACGCTCAAGAATAAGGTGCTGCTTACGGCGGTCATATTCAAGAGTCTCGACTTGAAGAACACTCTCGCGTTCTAGAGCAGCCGCAAGATCCCGCTCGTGCTCCATGAGATTGTGCTTCAACGCTTGAATCACTTCATCATCTTTCCTCGCTGTGTCACCGAAGTTGTAAATGCGTTGCCGCTCCTCCTCAAGCCAATCTCGCAGTTGTCGCGCGCGCTTCAGGAGGACGTTGTCGCGTTTGTAAATCAATAGAACACGTGTGTGCAAATCTTTGAACATTTCCTTCAAATAATCGGCACGTTCCTCAGGGATTTGGCCCTCGTCGACAAGGGTATTGAGGATCGTGTACGCCACCGAATTTGTCACATCGGTGACTTCGACCTGCGGTGAGGCGGCCTCCGCCGCTGAGTTGGATGCAACCCCCTGCTTCTCCATGGTGAGAAGAAAGAAAACCAGCGGGTAGCAAAGGATACCGAATAAAGCAGCCGCGGGACGATAGGAGCGTGGAGACAGCAACTACACCCCACATAAGAACCCCGTCGCCACGACTTGCTGCTTCGTTTAGAGTTAGACAATAGTGGACAATGTAAGCACAGGTAGAAATCCCGTGCCCGTATATATATATATATATATATATATGTGTGTGTGTGTGTGTGTGTATTATTGATTGATTCATATATGAGTGAAGAGAAGGGAGACACAAGACAGTGACCATGGCAAGAAGGTAAACCCCAAGCGAGTGAGAGGAGGAGGGAAGGTGAATGTCTTGGAGGCACAAAAACCAGCTACATACCAATAGAGAGGAGCCCACATAAAGGGGAAAATATGCCGCTATATAGATGCTCCTCCTCCTCCTCCTCCCCCCCCTCTCCTCCTTCCTCCGCGTCTATGGATCACTACCCCATCATAACCTTGGAGGCAATCCACTGTGTAGACATTTTGTCCTCACCCAGCACCACAACAATAATAATATGCTGTAGTCTCGATTACGCTCATGCGGCACACAAGCAGTTGATGCAACATCCGTACGCTGGTGAGGGCGAGTCAGCACAGGCCTACACACCGTGTGTGGGAATCATACATGTGTAAGTGTTATGCCGAACAAAAAGAAGAAGAGGAGGAGGGGGGGGGGGAACGCAAAGGATTTTTGGTTATGCATCGGATGCACATGGGCACCGAGCAGATTGTGTTTCATGTTTCCTCTCATCCTTGCCGCCAACAACCACACCAGCGAGCACTACATCTACACTCCCATCTTAAACGACATTAGGGGGGATGGCAGCCGACATGCATGAAAAGATAAACGCACACATCGCCAAAGCACAGAACAGCATCAAGATACTCAGTCATTATATCTAGCCGGAACCCCGAAGGCCGGCTGCATGTGTATCGGGAGATCCTCACTTCACCTGCGAGTGTTTTCGTTATCCACGCGCCGCCGCTTTAGGTCGCGTGTTGGACCTAACCGCTGTTTCGCCAAGGTAAGTGATACATGGTCTGGAAGGCCTTTTCCCAAAAGGTGCGTGCCGCGAGCACCAATGTAGTTTTCATTTAAGTTCAGATAAAACTTGGTGGCAGAGGCGGAGGCCGGACGTGGCAATGCAGGTGTGCTGGATGACTTGATGTGCAGAGATGGCTCTGGCCAACCACGTAGTACGTCAGAAATGATATGTGCGCCATCATCATCGAGGCCGACACTCTTCATTATCACTGCACGTATGGATGGACAGTGCAGCAAAGCTCTGACGACGTGAACGACCCCATCATTACCAACCTTTGAGTTGTAACTGAGGTCCAAGAGCTCAAGAGAAGACGACTGTCGTGCGGCGGCTTCTGCTTTCGCCGAAGCTGTAGTGCCAAGTGATGGACATCCTGCAGACGAGCTCACGGTATCCCGCGCAGTTGAGGTATCCCCGGTGCTCCCCAACCCCAGAGTGTTGCAGAGAAGAACAACATCGTCGGCGTTCAGCCGATTCCGTGAAAAATCCACGACGCGCAGGGTGTGACGATGTGCGACGATGCGATTGAAGAACAAGTGTATTCCTGTAGGACCATCACACCCGATCTGGAGACGCAAATGACGCAGCGGGTTTTTCATGTAAGAGAGGTCGAAGTAAGCCGCAGCACGCTCGCAGTGCACCTTGGCAAAGCGACTGCGCACCACCTCCAGCATATCGGAGCGAGGGAGGGCGTGCATGATGCGGTAGATAGAATCCTTTCGAAGCTCCTCGCGACTGGAAGCTGTGGAAATATTTGCCTTGATCGCCTCAACCGCCTGCTCTTGCTCGGATATACTGAAAGCCACCACACGTGCAGGGGTTGAGCAAGAGACAAAGGTGCTCGTAGCTGGAAGAGGACCAGAAGCTGACAAGTAAGAATCTTTCGCCAACGTGTCAACACGCGTTATACTGCCCGAAAGATAACTATTCGTGTTCATGGTGTTCAGTGCACGGCGCTTGCTTGCCAGCGGATTCAGATAGCTTGGCAGCCGTGCTGCTAGAGGAGCGACCAGAGAAAGGGCACCGATTCGGAAAATACGACTGTGCATGTATATATATAAAGATATATATATATATATTTTTTTAAGTGTAAAAGAAGAAGCGGGGAGCAGGTAGGAAGCGATCGAGACACAGAACAAACATGGGTTAGTCGTATGACGAGGAGGACTCCGTGAATCAACGGGACGGCCAAACACCTTTCGAGATAGACGAAGTCACCTGCAATCACTCTGGAAACAGACACAAATACACACATACGCACACACTGTGTGCACGCATGCACGTCACGCTTTAGTGTGCGCCACAGAACGAGGCACGATCAATTATTATAATCATTATTACAATAACGTCAGGCGCACAGTTGGGGGGGGGGAGGGGTCCTTTCCACGTAAAGGACCCTCTTTTGGGTCAAGGTGAGGGATGACTGGACAGACAGAAGCCGTATTGCGTATGGTAGCTTTGAAAGGAGCATGGGCGACTGCCTCTTCGCCAAGCAATTCAGCAAGAATAACACAGAGATGAGATGAGAGAGGAACGGCAATGGACAAAGAAAAGTAGAGCATATCTAAAGGCTTCACACACTGGCCGACGGCACGAATGCATCAGCTTTCTGTCGCTACCCTGCCAAATCCTTCACCTAGGCGGTCTCCCTCAGCGTCTAAGCACGCCTCTTTCGTTGGTATTGACGCCTCCTCATTCTTTTGACTTTCACGATAAAGCAAGCATAACACACGCTTTCACACACACCTGGTGCCCACGTTGAGTCTCCCCTCGAACATGAGAAGGGGCAAGCTACGCTAGGAGAACCGAATGCAGAAAATTGGGCATCACATTGAGACAGCGTGGTATGGGTGGACAGCGGACGTTCGGCGCACGGAGACAATAATACCGAGCTTTTTTCCGATCACCGTTGATGGCACGCACGTCACGACATGCCCACCCCCGCGCGTGCTCTCGGCGCTGCTCACTTTGCTGGCCTTCTCTCGAGAGCCAGTTGCGCTCGTCCCGTCCGCCCTCGAGGAATGCTGGTACCTGAAATCAACAGCCCAGTTATTTACAGAGCTGTCGAGGTGAGCCGTAACAAATCGCGTGCCCGTGTTGTTCCACGACAACTTGGTGACCTCTTCACACAGCACCTGGGTCGACGCAAGCACCTGGAGTGCACCGTCAGTATGAGGCCCCGCGCTACCCTGCATTCCCCCTGTCCGAACACCACCACCACCGCCGCTGGAGCTGTGTCCCACGTGGGGCAAACCCGCAGCGTTCATGAAGCGGGGACGACCGAAAAGCACCAGCCGAACACAAGTCCCAAAGACCATCGCCAGACACAAAAAACTGCGACCCGATGAGGGTGACCAGGAAACTTGTCTACAGAAACCGCTTGAGGGGAAAGGCGGTTGGTGATACACTACCTCACTCAGCCGCGAGCTGTCTTGGGTCGCCGCCACGATGTACACAGACCCTCCCTGATCACCGGCGGCCAGGAGGGCACCGGACTCATCCCAGGACAAGCTGAGTACGTCTCGCAGACGATGTGGCGTTTCAGCTGCACAAGAGGAGCTGATACCCCTTGTTCTTACATCATCATGTACCCGAGATTCGCTTTCGTCATCCTCGATAAAGGGAAGCATGAAAATCGAGCACAACCCCCAAGCTGTACCACTCACACCATCCGCGCCACCTGACACAACGCAGTCATCTGCACTAGAGCCGGGTGATGGCCCGGATGTCGCCCCTGTCCCAGGCGCGGTAGAGCCTCTCGCCCACAACTCCACCCGGCCGCGACTACATGCACAAGCGACAGTGAAGTTTGTAGAAATGGAGCAACTCACACTCTCTGTGGAGCGGATGCAGTCATCAAGCGCCCAGTGTCCGTGGGAGTAGCGATAGAGTCGAATACCGTGCCCTGGGCAGAGCCCAGCGAGATAGATGCCTTGCTGCCACGGCGCCCAGGACAACTCCGTGCAGGTGTATGGTAACTCATCAATCAAGATGGACATGCTCGCCGGATCCCACTTGAGCAACCGCTCATCCACCGGTGCGGGCTGCCCGTCACGAAACGGGTCTTCGTCCGTCACCCGCAGCATACCAATATTACCTATCACCGGCATCAGTTGCGTCCATGTGACAAGAATCTCATTTTTGGATGTGGCGATACCCAGGAGCTTGCAGTGGTTGTTGTGCTCCATGGACAAGATGGTTGCGTCTTCGGCAGTGAGATGAAAGATGGGACTCATGTACGAAACGCCAGCACCACCCGAATGAAACGTGCGCGCGGTGGAATTTATCATGTCCGCGCTGGCACCGTAGAGTGCACGCCACTCAGCTGCCGCGGCAGTGTCGGTGCGGTGAGCGGCGCCGTGGCTTGCATGAGCTCCGCGAGTGGGCATCGCATTCGTCCCGGAAGGGACTCCGTTCAGTGGCCCAGCAGCGCCTGACGTAGACGCAGTGTGTGACCCGCCAACAGGGAAGCCGCTCGGCACATACTCAAGCAAGGACCGCACCCCCGCATGGCGGCCGTCGCCCGTAAGCGACAAAGGCGTAGCATGCCAAGAAGACTCCATAACTACATTTATAACCTCAGAGATATGTATGCCCGTGGATGCATGTGTCCGAGCTCGTTTTTCTCAACAGCACAGAGCCGTGAACACGAATAAGACAAAAGGAAATAAGACCAGAGGAAGAATGAATGAGAAATCAAGAAGATGAACCCATGTTCACAAGATGTGTTACGTACACACACACAGCGAGCCCTGATCCCTCGTATTTGTTGAAAGTAGGCACTCGTCGCTAGAAAGCAGAATTCGGAAGAAAGAGAAAAAAACGGAGGGGAAGCTCCTCAGGCCAAGCGCCACCCCTTGTGATTCCCCTCTCCGTATTTTCCCAGAGATCTGAATTTGCCTTCACGGTTGCCATTCGTGCGACTCCCCCCCCCAGGTGGAAGGTTGATAAATGGAAATGGAAATTTAAAAGCAGTACCGTGTGTGTGTGTGTGTGTGTATGCTTTTGTGGCGCCTGTGCACACCTTTTTCTTTCCCGTGGGGAAGCGACGGGCCTCCGTGGCCTGTCATCTTTCGTTTTTCCTTCAACCGTATGCCGGAGAAGGGGTTAGGGGTTGATGCTATGATCGTTCACGTGCGCATCTGTGGCCTAGTGATGCGAAGCAGTAGACCACAACATAATCAGGAAACTTGGGATAAAGTGGAGGAAGAGGACGACGAGCTCAGCGCACCGCTTTCGCCTCATTGATGAGAGAATACACCGTAAACAAAAAACACTGCGATACACATGGACATAGCGATCCATCTTTCAGATGCACTCGAACGAGCGAATACAACAAATGAAAAAAAGAGCGCAAAGCATAAAAAGGAGAAAAATGCGGGGGCAACTTCTCACCGATTTCCTTACCGCAAAAAAAAAAAAATACATACATAGAAGGACACACACAGACGCACACACGAAAAAAAAAAAATTATGATAAAGCGCATGCCGCCATGAACGACTGGGGTGACTCGCCGTGATGAGTGAGCTCTAACAAATGAGAAGAGGGAATCATAAGGGGAAGCTCGTGATATCTTTGTCTTGTTTTCTCTCGAACGATCTTGAGCTTAGGCATGGAAGTGCGTGTGCTACTACACCTCAGTGGGCAGATCACCAGTGCATATAAATACATAATGGTAACATATCTCTGTGGCTTCATCTTTTCATGCATGCTTGACCGCCTTCCCTCCCCGTTGTCTGACAAAAAAACTCCCTTACAATTTTTTTTTTTGCAATTAAGCATCGGCCTGTTTCTCAAACATACCTATACATACACACATATCTATACATACGCGCACGTCTTCCCCTTCACCGGCAATGTTTTTTTTTTTTGTAGCGTGTGTGTGTGTGTGTTTCGATCCACCTCCCTCGGCTTGAACTAACTACAAGTCGATTTTTTGTGACGAAGTGAAAATATACAAATGCATCGATAGAAAATAAAATCCCTCTTTAAAGGTCAACACCGGAAGACGCTCACGAGATTGAAAAATCACCATGAAAGTGAGTCTGATAGCGTTAACCATACGCAAAGGCATGAGCACATGAGAAGCCCAGAAAAACAACAATTTTTTTTAACATCATCGTCAGAAAACCGTCATCGATATATTATAAATCCCATCAAGGCAGTTATTTACTTCACATTTAAATATATATATATATATATATATATATATATACATACATACAGAGATACATATGAAGACGCAGGGAAGCAATGCAATGGATGAGAAGTCGAGAAAACACATAACATACAAAGAAAAAAAACGACGGAATAATCAAGCACCGATGGGTGTGCAGGCGGGGGAAAAAAGTCGAAAAAGGAAAATTTGCACCCCCTCCCCTCCTTCTCCTCCCTGTCTGCAAAAAAAAAAAAGTTGAAGCAGATCATGAAGGAAGAGAAGCAAACACATACGAACACAGCCAGTGCTTCTGCAATCGTGGGAAACAAGAAAAGAATCGCCTTTCAGAGCCAAGATTGGAGTGATCTTGATGATTGATTTGCCCACACCACAGATTGGAGGTTCTCTCAGGAAGACACTCCCTCTGCCCTGCGGCACGAGACCCCCAGCTGCAGCCTGCACGGCCGCCGTTTCACAGACCCCTCACATGGTGCGCGACAGCGGTGTGCATGTGCCGAGCCAGCGCCAAGCCAGCCAACTGAACGCAGCTTCTGCAAGATCCTCTAGCAACACCGCTTCCCAGATCGCCTTGCAGCAGCCCCAATCAATCAGCCACCCCTGCAGCGCGTCCCTCGCGGTCGTGCCTTCCTCTTTCAACTCCCTTCCCACATCGCTGCTACACCAGTAGATGCAGAGGAGCACGTCAACTGCACCCGAGCCACCGAGACACTCCGCCCACCACACACATCGCACAGACGTCCCTCACCACTGCATTTGTTACCACTCCAAGCACATCCGCATTGATAGCAGGATAAGAGCTTTCCGGCCCCTCCCCCCTACTTCCCCATCCCTACCCCACCGAAAGCGAGCAGGGAGGAGGGGACACGCGCACCCGCCTGACACTCCACCATGAGAGACGCCCTTCCTCCTCTCTGTCACGAAAACGCGTTCAAGAAAAGGAGAAAGCGGGGCGCGGCCGATGGAAGTAAAAAAAAAAAAAAAAAAAACTGACTGAGAACGACTTCGCTAACGTCACTAGGAGGGGAGGGGAACACTATTTCGCACCACAGTCGATTCGAGAAAGCAATATATATTATATATATATTATATATATTATATATCGATATCTGCACCCCGTCGTTGGAAAAAAAAAAAAAAAAATAGTCTGGAAGTAAAACGTCATCAGCCTCCACAACCCAAAAACATGAGTTGAAAGGGAAAAGAGAAGGAATGGAAACAAAAACACGTGAGCATCATTCTCATCGACGCCCACAAGGAGGGGGTGAGATCTCCATTCATACAAAAAAAAAAAGCCGGAAAATACCAGTCACAAAGTGCAGATCAAACACGTGAAAAGATTTAAATAACTTAAAAGGAGACAGGAAGGAATGGGGGGGAGAGAGGCACCTCTCATACATACACCAAAACAGACACACACACACACACACACACACACACACACTCAGGAAAGGGGAGGTGGTACTGTTGACAAGTAGAAACGAGGTGAAAAAAAAAGAGTGGAGAAACAGACATGAACACGAAAGAAGTCGCCGATAATAACAAAAAAAACAGAAACATATGAAGTACCTCTGCGATCCATCAAAAGGGAGAAAAAGAGAGAGGGAAAGGGGAGAATACAAGACAGGTATGGAAGGAGTAGGCACAGATTAATCACACCCACAAAAAAAAAAAAGAGTACTGCCTGGGAGTGGGGAAGGAGTGAAGGTGAGAGGGGAATCAATACAACCCGAACAAGCAAACGAAAAAAAAAAACAGATGAATAGGATACGTAGTCATGTGGAAAAAAAGGGGGAGTGCAAGCGGAGGAAACGATGACAACCAATCAGTAGGAACGCACAAGAAGAAATTTGGTGACCAAGAAAGAGGCACTCGGCACATTCGCTTGATCGAAAATGGCGCATCTTGCTTCGAAGTAAACACTCGACAACGGAAACGGATTGAAACAACAACAGAAATAAGAAATAGATGCGGAAGGAATCGGTGTTTTCCTGTAAATAAGAGAGAACTAAAGAAGGCAGTCAACAGAGCCAATCAACAACCTGACGGCAGCACCGCGAGCATCTCCTGCCTTCCTCAACTAGATTTATTTTTTTTCCGTCAGTCATCAGATGCCTATTCCTGTACACAAGTGGAGGTGTATCGACATTTTATGGTTTAAAGTGAAATATTTTCCGGCATTTTACTTGTTTTGCTTCTTGTTTGGTTTAAAAATATATATTTTTTTTTTCCAAGCGGGGGAGAAAGAGGATGCACAACGAGGGACGAATGAAACGGTCAATCATGAAAGGAGAGAGGAAGAAAAAGAGGGACAAAATGCAACAAAGCGGTCGTAACCCAAATCAAACAACTAACACCACCGTCATGACCGAAAAAAAAAATTAACAGGGGCCCTTAGAATGCACATAAACCACGCACTTTTTGAGAGACAACGAGCGCCCTTTTTCTTTTTTTGCCGCTCTCGACACTGGCTCATGAGTTTCTTGAAAGCCAAAGAGGCACTGATCAGCGCACGGAAAGCCGTAGCGGTTCTGAGAAGACTCAGACGCGCACAAACACGTTCACACATTTTCCAATCATGACGAAACATTTCTGCTTAGATTCCCTTTTCATATTTATTTTTTCTTGCTTTGACTTCAGACGCATCTGCCTGAATGAGAACGTTTCCCTAATCTGCCCATTGCCACTCGATCACTCGACGTCAGTGGGCACAGACAGCACGTCGCCTATCGATGCAGCTGTGTTCTGTGGAACACTGGGCAAGAGAGGATAATGTTTCCTTTCTTTCTTATCGCATCTCTTCTTCTCACGCGTATCAGCCTCATTTCAGCTCCAGATTTAAACCCGTTGAACCGTCTTCTCCCTCCCCTCTCCTCCCCGCCGTTGTTGTTGTTGTTTTCATGATTCGGGCAGTGAAAGGGGTAACTTTTTAAAACATTTTAGTTCTTTTTTTTTCAAAGGGTCAAAAAAAAAAAATACAAGCACCTGTTTTGTCCTCCAATTCAAGAACAACACAAGACGAGGTAATCAGCCGAGAGAGATTGGGGGAAAAAAGAGAAGCCGCCGATGAAGAATGATTCACATGCCCTAAAGACGCCTGTGCGTGTGTGTGTGTGTGTGTGTGCATACGCGCTTTCGTATGCAAAGCTGTGTGTAAGATAAAAACAGTTTAGTTCCACTACACGGATCTCGTGAAGATCAGCACACGTTTACCTGAATAAAAAGAATCAAGGCAGGAATATATATATATATATATGCGCACGCGCATTCAAGACACACTGCACACGGGAAGAAAAAAGGGAGAGGCGACCAGACAACCCAGAGAGGCGAGCCCCACTTTGATCCTTACAGCTCCTACACACACACAGACACCTCCATTCTGTCGTGCCCGGGATAGGAGGGAGACGGAAAAAGGAATGCGAGCGGAAGGAAAAACAGTAAAAAAATGGAGAAACTCGAAAAGTAGAGATCAACACAGGACCACCTCTTTGCAAATGCACTATATAATAAATTGCAAACGCATAGGGAGTACACCGAATCGGCTTGCCAATGCAAGGGGGAAAAAGCAGAATCACGGTAATAATAAAAGGAGCGCTTCTGAGAGAAACAAAACGCCGGCAGTGACCTGTATACGATCAAGAAAGCATGGGCACACACACGCACACACCGACAAATGCCACGAGAAAACTAAAACAAATCCAAACATATAAACAGCAGCGACCATCCCCTTCGTGTAAATAACCTCATCTCTAGGGAGGTGAAAAGAAGAACCAATGCTTTATCCATACAAAAAAAAATGGATATCTTTCCCTTCATACTTATTTAAGCTGCTTCATAAATCCACCGTTTTCTTGCGCAAGTATCCAAGAGAGTGTCTTCGCACAGACGTTTGAGTGAGGGGGTCCAGGAGAAATCAGAGTGTACATCGTCGATAAAAGAAAAGGGGGAAAATAGGAAGAAAAATTATGCAGAATTAATGTCCAGCGAGGACACGTGGAAGGGCAGCAACAAGGAGATAAAACATAAGAAGTAAGTGCCACCAGAACTGAAAATAACCAAATGAGTGGAAAAAGAGAGATTGAATACCAAAACAACGCAAATGCTCAGATGCACACGTGCCAAGGCACAAAAATAAAAATAAAAAGAGAAGAGAGTTAAGAGGATCTCAAAGAATTTCTACGAAGACGAATCAAGAGCAAACATAGCCAGCACAGAAAAAAAAATTAGGGAGCATAAGACAATTCTCCAGCTAGGATCGAAAAGGGGGAATTAAAGCACGAGACG
Source organism: Endotrypanum monterogeii (assembly GCA_000333855.2). Lineage (NCBI taxonomy): Eukaryota > Euglenozoa > Kinetoplastea > Trypanosomatida > Trypanosomatidae > Endotrypanum > Endotrypanum monterogeii. Next base: position 893,035 of record CM007318.1, read on the forward strand.
ATCTGCAATCCCAAGAAATAATGATATAAGTTATGTATTGCACACATGGAACATCCATATATGTATATATATATATATATATATATATATATAAACATATTATACTACATATGTACATCTCTATATATATATGCTGAAACAAATAAAGGGGGTGGAAATGTATGAACGTGAAACCAGAAACGAAACAGAGCGGGTAGGTCATAAGAAGGAAAAAAAAACTGGGAAACTTATAGCACAACCAAGCAGGAAAAAAAACTCATGAAGTGGAGATGCTTGCTTCAACTGTAGCGCTGCAGCGACCATCAGTTTGAGACTCCCCATGTCTGGCGCCTATTGGCGTAAAGGAACCCACAAAAAAAACATAATGGGTGTGCTTTGTGCATTGCATTATATATATATATATATATATATATATATATGTGTGTGTAGGGACGATGTGCTGCTGTAC
>CM007318.1:896033-920382 GCA_000333855.2 Endotrypanum monterogeii
GGAAGTGTATGTGTATGTGTGTGTGTGTGTGTGTGTGTGTGTGTGTCTGTGACAACGCTTAGATTGTTTACATTTAGGAGTGCATTTTTTTTTTTTTGCGTCTTTCTTTCTTTGATCATACACACACACACACACACACACACACACACACACCAATGCACACAGACGGAAAGATACAAACAGACACGCAGACGCACATTTAGATCCGAAGCACAAGGGGGGGAAAAAAAAGAGAGAGATACTTGGATGTGAAGCTTCAATACAAAACCGTAGAGAACGCAAAGGCGTGCAGACACGAGAAAAGTAAGAAATATTTTAAGACATCAGGAGACTATACACTCACACCCAGGGTGGGTAGAGAAGAAGAACCAATATACGCGTTGGTCGGAGAAAGAGGGGAAAGAGCATAGTTTACATGAGAGAAAGAGTAAGCAACGAGAAAGAAAGCGACAGAGAATGGTTCAAATGACACACCATAAAACAAAGAAAGATATATATATATATATATAAAAGGGGGGGCTACAAGATAATAAGACTTGTAAAAAAGCATCATCCATTTTTTTTTTCCAACTCGGAATGGGAAGGAGAGGGACGACACCCTGTACACATTCACATGCGAAAAAAAACATCATCAATCGCTGCAGGCGGCGCGAGAAGAGCCTGGAGAATGTAAGCGTTCGACTAAAGAAAAGAACAAAAGAAAAGACACTGGGTAAGTGAAGTAAAGCGTGAAAGGGGAATAAAGACACCAAAATAAAATAATCCAACAGATCCATCAAGACAGAAACATTCACGAAGCCAAGAGCACTCGGAGGTGGACGAATGGAAGGGAAGAAGGGAAATGAGTGGAAAGAAAAAAAAAAAATTAAGAAGAGAGGAAAAGATGTTCTAAAAGAAATGCAATAAATGAAATAAAATATAATAAAATATAATAAAGTAAAACATAACCAACAGAAGATCCACATACTTCAACATAGACCGAAGATGAAATACAAAACGAAGATGACAATCACGCAAATAAATTGGGACAGGGGTGGAAAAAAAAAAAAAGATAGAAAAAACATATTTTCCAATGGGGGGGTGGGTGGGTCGAAAAAATGACGAGAAAAATTATACAAGAACTCAAATAGGGAGGGAAGAGGGAAGAAAGGGGTGAAACGACTTGTAAATATTAGCAAAACGAAAAGGAAATAAATAATAAAGCACATGAGGGAGGTAAAGAGGTGATGTTGACGGTGTTACGAAGAGAGAGAGAGAGAGAGAGCGAGCGAGCGAGAGCGACACACACACGTGCACAAACACACAGACGCCTACTCGCTCAATGGCGCTCGCAGACACATTGTCTATCCATCAGCAGGTATCTTAACCCAACACACAGACACACACACACGCAAGTATGCATATACACACAAGTAACGGAGATGAATAGAAGATACATGTAAATCTCTCCAGAAGTATGCATCGGTAGGCGTTTGCTCGCTTAGGTGTGGGGTGCGAGTTCTTTTTTTTCCTTTTCTGGGGGGAAGGGGAGGGGAGGGGAGGTAGCAACTCGTTCCCAGTAAGCCAAGTCCTCCACAGACCTGCAAACCAGACACACACACACACACACACACACGCAGCTTAACCATTATCTTTTCCTCATACCATGCATGTGGTTTGTCTCGGAATGAGCATTCCCGTCTCGGAAAAGAATGAAATGAATAATGTGGCATGAGAAAGACCAGAAAAATGAGCAAGGAAACGCTGACGACACGCTTAGCGCCCCTACACGCACATACACCCCCCCCGACCAAGAAAAAAAAAAGGAGGGACTATGAACTCATCATGTGTGCTTTCCTATAACGTAGCCCCCGCCCTCATCCCATCCTCCGTCGCCCCGGTATTCCCCCCTCCTCGTGAACAGAGGAAAGGTAAGGTATTCAAACTCAAAATGCTTACAAGCATAAACGTCAAAGACGCGGAAACAGACGAGACAAAAAAAAAAAAGTCATCCGACTATGACACACACACACACTCACGAGTAAGCATATGCGTCGTATAAAATACATCTTAAGCTTTGGGAAAAGAAGACGGGGAAAATCTCCAGGAATCTCATTTCCGAGCGCCACTTCCCCCCCCCCCCCAAAGGCAACAAAAACCTCTGTTGTGCTTTTTTTTTTTGGTAGGGAAGCTAAAGCTACTGCTTGCAGTTGGTCACATTCCCCACATGTGTAGCACCGAAAAGACGCAGATAAGCTCGAGGGAAAAGCCGATGTTCACCAGCACACTTTCCGCTACCCTTGACTTCAGCTTTCAGTCTTGCGAGGCTTCGCTAGCGGTGTGTCGCCCAACTGCACAAAGATTACGGTAACGTTATCGCGCGTACCCCGCAGTAGTGCCTCTCTCACTAGTCGGTCAGCAACGGATGTAGCGTCAGCCCCACTCGCCACGCACTCGGCGGCCAGGTCGACTGCCTCCGTGTAAGTCATAGTGTCCCACAATCCGTCACAGGCAAGAATGATAAACTCATCCTCTTTTACAAGCAACACTTCGGCAGTGTCAGCCACAGCGATAATACCTGACGGCTTCCCGTTCGTGTATTCATCTAGCTTGAAGCCTGCATCCCCCACTGCACGCGAGACGGCAAGACTACACGCTCGAGGATTCAGAAACGGGTGTCCCACCCTACAGTTGAAGATACACCCTCCAGCCTTCGTAATCCGCGTTGCCTCAGCGTCGTTACAGCCGGGATTATGCTTCACTGTCAGCAACACTGGCCGCCCTGCGCGCGCGAGGACCACCTCACAGTCACCAACATTCCCCACGGTCAGCACCGAGTTCTGGACGACGGCCGCAGCGCACACGCAGCCAGCGGAGCACCTGTCCTCGGAGCTTATCGCGAGAAACTCGCTCTCGACCTGTGCGAACGCGTCGCTAATCGACTTGCGCGGAGATGTTTTGAGACTTTTGTGGGAAAGTGTAATTTCGTGCAATCGGCCACGAACGTACTCAGCACACTGACGGCCGCCGTGGCCATCATATATGCCGAAAAAGCAGACGTCTGGCCTCACTACTGTCACGTGCTCGTCCTCCATGCTCGAGCGGATGCCTTGATCGCTCGCTACGCCAACACCCAGAACCGACCGGTGCTTTTTCTCACCACTGGAAGGAAAGAAGACGCTGCGTAACGGCGAAAGAGGAGATTGCGAAATCGGTGGGGTGGCGAAGCGCTGCTGTGAGGTTCGCAACTCGCGAAAAACCCGGTGGTATGAATCCAACTGATCACATGTGGACGAATCCGTGTAGGCGTTCTCCGTCTTGGAGTTCGTGTCACGGCCCTTACTGTTGAGATAGTCGGATGAAAAGCAGCTTGAGGTACCTAATACGCGTGAATTGTGGTGCTGCGCTCGACCGTCGTGCATCATATCAATCGCAAGAACAGCTGCAACGGGCTGATGCGAGGGTCGGAGGTCCATTGCCACACAGCGTCGGCCGAAGATGCTCTTTGTGGGGAGGAACGACAAGGAAGAGGACTTAAGAAAGGGAATACCAAAAGGTGCAAGCCAGGCACTCGCGCACCTTTTTTTTTCTCCTTGAAAAGGAGCGGAGGAATTGTGGATAAAACTGTTTGGGGAATGAACCTTTCCCAGTGTTCTGAGAGGGAGTCACAAGACGGTGGATTTAGAGGGGAGAGAGGGTCTTCTGTGAAGCGCCCACTAAGCAAAAAGAAAAGGACACGATTAAAATGTGCAAAAGAAGAGGGAGGGGGGAAACAATTGAAGAAACAATGAGTTCCTGCAATGCCAGACGTGAAAAATAATAATAATAATAATTTACACGTCGAAGGCAGACGAACCTGTCGCACTCAGGGAGTAGATATACAATATATATATATATATATATATATATTGTATATATATATATATGTGTGTGTGTGTGTGTGTGTAGAAGGGGAAATGAAGAACAAGGTGAAGTTGAAGCACGAAAAGAAAGAAAAAAAAACAGCTATGTACAGAGCAATAGCTGGCAGGAAGAGAATGAGGGGAAGAAGGAAAGAGAAAAAAAGATTCGTGGGGAAGAGGGAAAAGAGCCGGGAGGAGCAATCATACAAAATAACGACAAAAGCACAGCCGTGGGGATGGAAACAAGAAGCCAAGAAAAAAGGGGGGTGCACACAAACACGAATATACGGCGACGCGAAGGTAAGACCCCCCACACCTTTTCTTTTGCTTGACTGCGAGAGGGTCGAGAGAGATGAGAGGGCGGATGGCAGGAGAAAAGAAAACGAAAGTGGAATGACAGAGCACGGTGCGGGGGGAGATTAGAGAAGGTAATCACTATTTTTTGGGGGGGAGACCGGAAATGAGAAGTAGTGGAAATAACAGCAAAGCTGTGTACGTACAACCTACTACTGTGGCAGGTTGCGTTCCATGTGAAACCGGAGCGTGAGAGAAAAAAAAACGTCCGTTGAAAGGAGAGGATCAAGAGAAGGAAAAAAAAATGGGGGAAGAGAGAGGAATAGATGGTGAAGCGTCATTGCTCGATGGTATGTACTGTATGTCTAGGAAGACAACAGCTTCACAACCGTTAGGAAATAATGCCAGAGCGGTCATCAACGGTGTAAGGGGCGTGGGGAGAGGGAGGCGCTAACCGCCTGTAGAAGTCAGCATGAACGCATATCGGTGTACACTCAGTGTAAGCATCCCTTTGGTGGAACAGCAAGCAGAGGTCTGGTGAGCTTCAGGTAATACTCTCAGGAGGGGGAAACTCCTTTTCGGTTCTCCAGAAAAAGGAGGCACTGCGCCTTCAACCACTCCGGCTCTCAGCCCTATCACACACACACACACACACACACACACACACACACACACACAAGAGAGAGAGAGAGAGATACGAAATAAAGTCCTGTGTATATGACAGCGACTGGTCTGTCGTCTTCTCTATCAAAGGAGCTCATACTCTCGAAACGAAGGATAGAAGCATCGCGAGGCGTGTTCCGTCGAAGAGGAACAAAAACATTTCCGTTTTTCTCCCAACAAGGGCTAAGGTCTCCCCCACATCGGAGGTGATACAACGATGAGTATTTGTCCGACGGCTGTCGGCGTGGCGAAATTACTGTTATTATAATAGGGGGGACGGGAGATGGGAGTATATCTGCGCGTACGTTCTTCGAGCCCCGTGGGAAAACGGTGACTAGCATTTCACACTAGATATATATATATATATATATATCGCCCAAGATAATGAGAGGTAGATAAAGAAATGAGAGGAGCCGCAGCAGCACTTAGGCGAGATAGACCCAGAGAAGTGCATGAAAGAGAAAAAAAAAGAATAGAAAACCCGAAAAAGACTTATGGTGCACGTTTTCTTCTTTGTATTTTTTCCCCTTTGCCACCCCCCCCCCCACATACACACACACACACACACATACAGCAAACGGAAGGGGGAAGGGGGGAGGGGGGGCAAAGGGTGCGCCACCCCTCTCTCCCCTTCCTTCCATCCCCATTTCTGATTGGTTTCTCTTTTCTCCGTGACGCTGTGTGATGTCGACGTCGTTCCTGGGGGTGACCTATGAACAGAAAAATAAAAAGACAAATTGACGGAGACATATACACGCTGACAGTAAAATAATAAATAAATAAAAAATCAAAGCGAAATGACAAAACAAACGCACCGAGAGATCGGAAAAGGGAAGAAACACAACCGCAGGAAAGGTGCAATCACACACAAACAAAAGTGTGCCGAAGTCAAAAGCAAACTAAACAGTGAGGTGGTGGGAAGACACAGAAGATGAGAGCAAGCGGAATCGCAACGATACAGAAAGACAGAAAAATAACGCAGGAATAAGAGATGATGCCCATAGCAAGCATAGCCCTGCATAGATATGCAAATAGGTGCACTATATAAGACAAAACAACAGAGCAGACACACACAGCACACGAGTGAATCCCAAACCACTATGTCACCTCTGTTCGGCCCTCCCCCTTCTCCCACTTGTGCGCTGCAGACACGAAACCAATACATCTGTACGATTGTTGATCGATTTTTCTATTACTTGCCTCCCAATGTGAATGTCAGACATCCTCCTCAAAGGCCTGCCTACTTCTTGTAGAACCCCACTCGCAAGCCGAAATGGGGAGGCGATATATAGATATACTATATAGAGAGAGATATATACTATTTATATCATGAAACGACGCCTTTCTCTCCGCATGGATTCATCAATTTCGCTTCAGGCTGCAGCTAAGCCGTCACTCCACACAGGGAGCTAAAGATATACAAATCGAATAGCGATTACCTCTTTTGACAAATACGCCTTGAAGCTCTCTCTCCCCACTCCCCCCCCACACAAAAAAAAAGGAGAGGGCAACGCTCTTGTATCGACATCGCTGTCAAACTCGGTATCGCGACTGCTGCAGGCACACACACCCGAAAAAAGCCTCGAGGAGGAGTGGGAGTCCCGCCAGCACCTTATACTCGAGTAACCAGTGCCCACTCATGAACACTTTTTTTTTTTTGTTAAAGCATGAACAACGCCAGATACAAAGACGCCTTCAACCCGAATGCGCAAAAAGAAAATCACACGCCGATGTACTCCTGATAGAACTGCAAAAAAAAAAAAACGTACACAGCCTCCTCTAGCACAGCGGCATACAAGCATCGCCGCGCAGATCTACGAGACAAGGAGGGAAAGGGGGAAAAAAGCATGCGACAAGTAAACAGCTGAAACGGGTTAAATATATTTATTTATATAGAAAAGAGCACATACGCTTCGCTTCTCTATCATCTGAGCACGGACATACATACATACATACATACATACACACACACACACAAAAGTACACAACTCCACAGGCATCGAAAAAAGGGAAAAAAAACAGTGCGACTGAAGGTGGAGAAAAGAAAAGACATCCCATGAGCGTGCCTCCTCCCCCGCCTCGAATAAAAATATAGATGCCAGTACACCTCTCTGCAGATCTCCACCCCGCCCCCTCCCCTCGCCCTAATCCCCTGAACATTACAATTTTCCCTCTTCACATTCACCAAACGCTCTCCTTTGCTCAGTCCTCCGTGTACCCGCTGTCCCTTTTTCGCCTGTCGCCCTCGATTACTGCAGACGAGGAGTCAGAGGGGGTGGTAAAAAGAAAGAAAAGGGGGGAAGAAAATCTGCTCTAATACCAACTAGAGGAAATGAAAAAAAGATACAACAAATCGACGCGTCGAACAAAAGCGTTGTGTGAGGAGGGCAGAATTCGCGAGAGGTATTACAGTGTATTTGGGAGGGGGCGAAATATAGTGTGCCTCTCAAGGAGTAACATCATGAGAAAATGTAGTTTCAGGCCATAGCCGCCTGTCGCCTTCGCCTTTTTGCGGGGTTCGCTCGCATGATGCTTTTGATGTCGCACCGGTCTTTTACCGGGCGTCCCTCGCGCACCTTTTACGTTCGATACTTTTTTTTTCTCATGAACCGGTATCTCATCCCATACCGACTTGCGCTTCGACTCATGTCGCCCAGTCATGGCTCAGGTGCACATTGCTAAAGAAAAATAGACACTGACGTGTTACTCCTCCTTTCTGCTGCCGCTGACCCGCTTCTCGAGGTCTCATCATCGGTCTTGGGAAATCTTCTTTTTTGCCCACTTTTGTTTTTTTTTGTATCAAAGGTGAAAAAACTCTAGAGGGTCACACTGCCGAAGTTTTAAGAGGTCAGTCGATAGCGCACGTTCGTACGCGCCTCCTATGAATGCATGCGCGGGTAGCACGACACAATTACGGCTCCTCGGTGAGATTGCACGCTGAAGTTGACACAGCGGCCTCTGGCACAAACTCGCGGGTGCACATCGAACCCTCTCGGCACGTCAAGTGCACTAGCATGGCAGTTACATTATCCGTGCTCCCTTTCGTGAGAGCGGCCTGAACTAAGCTCTCAGCGATGCACTGAGCTGGTTCACCTTGACAAAATTTCCGGTAGCAGAAGGCGACCACCTCCGCGTACGTCATGACATCCCACAGTCCGTCGCAGCCGATGACCAGGAACTCGTCCTCCTTCGTAAGTCGGGTAACCGACGTCTCAGGAACAGCTATCACCCCAGAAATCTTGCCGTCTGTGTACTTGGCAAGCTTGAAGCCTGCATCTCCGATGGCACGCGTCACAGCGAGACTGACAACCGCTGGGTTGTAATTAGGGTGACCTACGCGATGGTGGCACACCTTGCCACCAACAGACCGAATACGCTCCTCTTCACTTGGATTACTCGAGATGTTGTGTCGTACGGTGAGAACGACTGGCTTAGCATTGCGCGACAGCACAACTTCGGCGTCGCCCACATTACCTACTACAAGCTTGTCGTCTAGTATCAAAGCAACCGCACAAACACTTCCAGACTCGTTCGTTTCAGACTCTGAACGCGTGAGGAAAGCACGGTCAGCCTCTACGATGCCATCGATGATAGCCTTCTCGGGATTCGTTCTTACCTCTGGATGGCCCAGGATGAGCCCGTGCAGGTGATCGCGGAGATACTCCGCGCATTGAGTGCCACCGTGTCCGTCGTAAACGCCGAAAAACGGAATTCCCTCGGAGAGCATTATGTGCTGGTCCTCCATCGTTTTTCGGGCGCCCTGTTCGGCCCTGGCGCCGTAGTCCACGACAACAAATGCCGTTTTCCGAATGCTACTGTTACGACGAAAGGGTACGAACGTTGTTGAGCTCTGCCGTGAAGGCGGTGTGGAGCTCATGCTGGATGAGACAAACGTGCGGCTCTCTTCGTTCGACTTTACATCAGCACTAGGGTTGGCCGACGGTGGTTTTGAAGTGTCAGCGATGCCCGTGGAAGGAGACATCGCCTGCGGGGGCACGACAGCCGTCGCGGAATCGCATGATCTGGTGGGAGAGCCCATCGGAGGAGGTGAGAGAAAATGGGGGTGTCTGCCTAAGGACGCACTACTAATTGTTGAAGTGCTCTTGCTCATCTGAACAGTCGGTGGTTTGTTCTTGGGGCGTAGGATACTTTTTTTCTTCAAAGTAGTGAAGGCGTTTGAGTTTGCGGAAGGTGGGATCTTGGGGTAGCGAGAAGATTCTGACTTGCGCGTCGCTGCCGCATCGCCCTTCTGTTGCGCTGACATGTTTCGGGCTCCCGATGACGGGTAGCAGAACGGTAAAACTAGTGATAAAATAGATGTCTCAAAGAACGGGGGAGAGAAAGGAGGGGAGGGGAGGGGAGGGGAGGGGAGGGGTAACACACACCACTGGTTCCAGGGAGGAATAAAGGAGAAGCAGACAAACCCCGGGCAGAACAGATAAGAAAAACCGCAACGTCAATAGACAAGATGTTTGAAAAAAAAAAAGATGCGGTGAACAACGAAGATAAATAAATATATGCAAATATATAATATATAGTATATAATATATAACTGTGTGTTCGTATAAGCGTTACTGGGGAAGGGGACTTTTTTTTTTGTGTGTGTGTTCGTGAATGCAGGAAAAAAAAGATGAAATAAGATTCGAATCGAACGCCGCACGAAAAATAAGCGCAAACAGGACAAATAAAAATAAATGGAGAAAACAAAATTCGCAGTCACGCAGCCAACAAGAACGGACGACGAAACCCCTCACGCAGCATGCAGATAAAACACCGTAAAAAGGGAAGAGCAAAAAGAAAAAAGCGGAACGGTGGAGAGCGCCAGAAAGTCAGAGGCGTACGGCCACAGACAATAAAATCTACAAGACACGCTTTCGCTGAACTACTTACCCGCAGTGCGTGTTAACGTGGGCAATGTACGTCCTCGATAGAGGTCGTAGGAGTGGAATGTCGCTGAACAAGTAAATATATAGAGAGAGAGATGAGAAACGCAGAGACAACGCGCACAGTGGAGAAATCGGTGACAAAGCGGTCGCGGTGATGCTGGCAATATCCCGGTAATACCTGACACGAAAGAGAAGAAAACAGCGAGAGGTGTGCGGTCGCGGCTTCCTGATCGATAATGTATACGTATAGTTGGAGTGCTAAGAGTGAATGGGAGAAAGATAACCTCCAGCTTCCGTCCGTTCTCAAACTCCCGCCGTTGCAATCCTCGAATACCTCCGGCCAGGAGTCGTTGCTTACTTACTACCTTCGTCCTTTATAAGAAGATCGATCGGAGTGTGTGCGTCGCCAATGTCGAAAGGCATCGAAAGAGAAAAAGAGGAAAAGAAAGTGAAAAGCGTTTTGATGGTTGTTGTTTTTGTGTGTGCTCACGGATGGAAACGGAAAGACGTCCTTGTAGTCATACTCGCACTGCCCCCCTCGCCTCAGCATGTTCGCTTGTTAACCCCGCCCCCTCATGGCTTGCTTTCTTTTCTTTCGGATATGAGCCCCCCCCCGCATTGCTCGCCTCCGCTCTTCCTCCTCGGTGAACGATGCTCTTAGGAGACGGGACTCTGCCCTCTCTACTTGCCAGCCCCCTCACCTACCCCCCCCCTGTCGATGCCGCGCACGGCACTTTTTCCATTTGCTTCCTCAGCTCCCTTCTTGATGGGAGACTTCTTCTGGGAAAAGGACTTCGAACACTCGGGCCTGTCAAGAAGATAAAACAGCGAGAGAGAGAAAGAGAGAAGGCGGAAAGGATCAACCTTCGCAGCAGCTGCAGCCACGCTGGGCGCACACACGCGCCCACAAGCAAACCTGCTTGCTCGCAGCGGCACTACAGATGAAACAAGTAATCGAAACCAGAGAAACACCATCGGTGTTGACTAGTCACAGCACATAATAATATTTGTACGCGTATCAACAACGGGATCATTTGTACAGGATCACACACAGACACCTAGAGACCACAGCGACACTGAAACCAGCAGTGATTCTTATATATATATATATATATATACTCATATGACTCGCACAGGAAAACACGAGAACGAGGTCAGGTTCGATAGAAAAGTAAAGCAAAAACATTTCCCTTGTCTCCACAAAGATGATGCGACCAAACGGAAGTCTTCGAACAATCATGGATCAAAAAAACACAAAATAAGAGCTCACGTACGCCCCGGTCGCCACTTGCACTTGAGCGTCTCGATACGCACTGACTCGAATTCTATACATTCTCACGCATTCTTTTGTTCAGCCAAAAAGCTCTTCTGGAAGAAACAACTCGGATATTAAGCACCTCCTTGATACGTGCATCCACGGGGACTTCCTCCTCCGCTGCTGCTCCGCGGCCTCAAAGGGACCCTCCCCGACCATCCAACCGACGCCGGATCCAGCCACGTCAAAAAATAGCTCACTCTACCCCTCGTCGCTGTCCGTTCTCGGCAACAACGTCGCATACGCGATGCTTGCAAGACTTGGCCGGTCGGCAACACCTTCATTCAGGCGAGGCGTCACCAGCGTCCGCCGGGGGGTGGGGCACGCACAGCGGCGCCTGTCGTGCGGGTCGGCCACAGAGGGGTGGTGGACGACCGCAGTCGCTGAGCTCAGGGACAGTACTCGCCAGCCTCCAGCCGCAAGCCCCTCCGACCCTTGCCCCTTGGCATCGATGCCGCGCCTCCCCCTCTCAGTGACGCCAGGCCGCTGCACACGGTCAGTTGGTCCACCCCCCCCTCCCCTCCCACCTCACCGGTGGCGCGTGCACGAGGCATCGCGTGACTCCCACGCACACGAAGCTCCTCTCTGATTAGAGCATAGACGCCGGCGCCGTGTCTCCGTGCTCGTGCAACACTGCCGCATCCAGAAAAGTAGCGAGGGGGTCTGTCAGGGAACCGCCAAAGAAGCAGCCAGTGGCATCCGTCACAGACAAGTGCTACTGGAATACGTGCACAGCGCAGATGAAAGCCAAGACCATGACGAGCATCACCGTAGCGCCAACACGGATCAGGTACCGAAGCTGGAAGCGCGCAGCTGTGGAGTGGCACACGCCCCTCGCGGAGAGCTGGGCAAGTCGCCATCACAACTGCGCGCATCTGTGACACAACACCAGCGCCAACCTGCCCGCTAACACCAAGCGCCTGGACCTGTATGGGAAGGCAGCCTGGCAGCTTTTGGCTTCCCTACAAGATAGGGTACTAGTCTTCTCTGCTATACAACGCGCGGGGAAATGACGTGGTGCACAATATCCAACTTGCGAAGAAGGGAAAACGTATTTACGGGATGGGGAGAGGGGGAAGAATGAGGGGGGTGACTCCAACTTTTTCTTCACCTCATCAGAGAAGTCACCTGAAGCACCCATAAATAAATAAATAAATAAATTGCCCTCCCTCTCGCTCACCACGAGATGTCACCCATTCGCAGAGATGACAGGGCAGCAGCTAGCACAGCGAGCTATACAAGAGACACATGCGTTGACTTTCTTTTCCTCAGTGTTTCTCTTAATGTGCTGCCCCTCGTTGGATTTACGTTGAGTGCAAGCGTGTGAAGCGCTGTAATGGAAACAAATAGGCAACACTGTCAGGACCCATCGCCCCACAACTGTTCAACGCCCTAGACTATACACGATGATCAAGGACCCGCTCATGCAAATAAGGCAAGAGCAACAAGTTCGATGTGTCACGCAAGACTCCTTAACCCGAAGTCCACTGGCAGAGGTGAGATGATGCGTGTTGTCTCTGGAGAAATAATCCTAGACCCACCCCACGCCTGACAACAAAAAAGCGGAAAAACTACACATATATATATATATATATATGTGTGTGTGTGTGTGAACAGACGTGAAAGAAAGTCGAGCAGGGGTCGACTAAAAATAGTTGCAGAAGAACCTCTCGCTACAGAAATGAAACCAACCGAGTCTTTCTTCCAAAAGGGGGAAAGTCGATCCAGGAAAGCACGAGGCCGACGAAAAGATGCATCGACTGGAAGAAAGATACAGACCAGCCACAGCGAAAGTCAGAGACAAGTATCAACACACACGTAAATGATGAGGTGCATGGAGATAATAACGATTGCTGGTACCCCGAACATGGCTTCCGTTCTCTAGACAAGACACGTATGCACTAACGTTGATGTGCTTCTACAAGGGATCAATACTAGAAACACCTCCTAGTAGCGCAATGAGACACCGGCAAAGAATGAAGCCAGAGCTTTAAAGCTTTGCGGACATCTTCCTACGGTGGGGATCAACAACCCAGACTCCATGGGTTGGTGTTGGGTAAGGAAGGAGGGGGGAAGACCAAACAAAAGAAAGACACACAGGCGTGATAGTTTTGAAAACGCTGAGCGGTGACTCCGAGGAACGTATGGTGATAAAACAGAGAACGAGAGGGCCCCGCGGTGGACGAACTAATTTAGATCCGCGACTTGAGGATTCCTGCGCATAACTCTACAAATGTCTCTGGCGGCATGCGGCACTGAAAGCCCATTTCTGCCCAGCAGCTATTGAAGTAGACGCCGGCCGCCTCCTCCTCCAAAGTACTGGGGATCACAGACAGCAAATCAATCAAATCAGGGGTGGGAAACGACTGTAATAAAACAGAGCCAGAGCCAAGGATCGCCGAGCACTTGAGAGCGCAGATGTGGAGAAGGTAACACCACTCGTTGAAGACGCGTTGACGAGAAGATGGATCCGTTTGGGCGGTATAATAGTGAGTGCGGGCTGCGATCCCGTAGCAGGCAGAGGGGAACACGTCGAAGAAACGAAATCCTCTGTACTCCTTGAACTGGTGTGCCTCGGGCTTGGAAGGAATGCCGGCATTTGTTGGTGTCCCCGGCTCAGCGTGAGCGCTGGCCTGCTTCGCTCGCTGGACCTCTAGGCAAGCGAGACGACTAATCTTGAGCTCTTCCACATGCCGACCAAGATGAGCCCACAAATCATTACGCACACAGGTGTTGTCGTCCTCCCCGAGATCGAAAGCAGCCACGAACTCGATCAGCACACATGCGTAAGGTATCAGTAACAGTACCTCTGGCACGGCCTCCGAGGAGGCTACGACGAAAGCTGGCGACGCCGTCACAGTGGCTGAAGAATCGCACTTGTCCTGTGGAACACGACCAGCGGAGGAGGCATCTGTGTCAACTGAGATTCTAGACGGAGCTAAGTTCGTATAGGGCACTTGGTCGGACGAAGGTGGCCCTACACGCTCGGGCGATGTAGCAATGACGGACTTAAGAAGCCCCACAGCACGGGCATCGCGGGTGACTAGAAAATAGTTGCTCAGACCAAGCAAGACACGACGCATGGCACCAATAACTTCGAGGCAGAGGTCCGGATTCATTTCACATGTGCTGAGCAACCGCTGCAAGTTACACAGAAGGCCCTGTGTCAGACAACTATAGATAGTGGAGCGTATCTGAATTAATATTGCGCTCACCGACTGCACTGAGGTAGCAGAGAGGCTGGAAAGAGAGACCTCCACCGTAGTGGTGTGTGCCGCAGGAGTCTGATGCAGCTCCGTCCACCCCTCAGTACGCTCACAGCGTACTGCGTCTACTACGCCAACCTGCTGCATCTCATGCAAAAGACTCTCTATAAACAGATTTCTGTTCCGATTCCCCACGGGGATCCATTCATACAGCATATCCGCGTACTCCGTCGCCCTTATAGAATAGGGGGATGGTGAGGGGGATGAAGGCAATGCGCTCGGAGAGCGGCGCAGCCTGCTCAACGCGTCGACGGTCGCCAGTGATGGTGCAGCCCAAGCGAAGTCGTAGCACACCTGCAACACCACCTCCACATAGTCATTTCGGAGCATGCACAAAGTTATTTTGGTAGACTCCACTAACTCGCTGAGCACATTGCAAGCCAAGCAAAGCAAGTGCGCATGACCTTTGCATGCCAGCAGCATTCCTTTGAGGGCAAAGGAAATGAGAAGCCGATAATCAAACCGGTCGAACTCGACGCCGCCAGAGATGGGTGGAGACGTCGCATCTACATTCTCTGGAACATGCGCCAGAAGCGTCGTCAACATCGGTCGCACCATGCCACTGAAGAGAGACCCCTGCACCTCCGCATCGAACAGACCGGCATACTGAGCGAGCAGACTCCAAATGGACGACAAAGCATGCGCTCGAACCCGTACGGAGCTGTGCACAAGAACAATTGGCACCATTCCCTCGAACAGAGACATCCACAGGTGGTACTTGCTCTTACCAGTGATCGCAGTTGGTTTCTGAAGAAGTGCCTGAAACGTCAAAGGCTCGGCAGATAGCGTTACACGCGATAGCTGCTTGCCCAATGCGTGCAACGCCGCCAGCTCCTGCTCTGCCGTGACAAAGCGTGTGGCCCATCGCGTGACAGCGTCTGCCGAACGTACTTCCAGTGGCGGAACCTCCAGACCATATTGTAACCAATGGCCACACGCAACAAGGTACGATATGGCGCGCAGCGGAATGTCTTTCTCTACCCCACTGCAGGCGAAGGTAGTCAAACAAAAAATTAAGTCGCTAAAGCAATCCTTCACGTAGCTGAGGTGTCGCAGCATCACACCCTCACAAATAGACCAGGCCGATGGCGCCACCTCTGGGATGGCCGCCGCGTGACTCAGGCAAGAAAATACAACTTTCCAGCCACTCGCCAAATGCTCAGCGCGGAGGTCGATCACCTCGGAGATGATCGACATCACTTTTTGTCGGCAGTCAACGTTTTGGTTCGACATGAGAATCAACTCAAAGGGTCTCAGCACCTCCTTTTGGAAGGAGTAGTTGAGCAACTCCTCACGCATGAGGTACGTGAGCGCGACAAGTCGTAGTCCGTCGAGGGAGGAGAGGGCAATCACGCTGCTCCGCCCACAGCCTGCCAGTGTGAAGACTTCACTCGCGTTCGCCCACAAGTCGCGCCACTGCAGACGGCTCGAGAAAGATGCACAAATGCTGACAAAGTCAAAAAGCTTCGTGAGCGAGAAGGTTCGAGTGTACTGCAGCTCCATCTTGCACACCTGCGCGAGGCCGTTGGTCATCTCCATCTGCACTCGCGGTGGGTACTGCGTGGCATCAAAAAGTCGATCCAACCACAGGTCAACGCGGCACGTGGGAACAGAACGGAGCGCCAAAAGTATAGATTTTCTATTATCGCAAGAAGCCCGGTCGGCGATGCTGGCTGGGACGTCATGAACAGCACCAAACCAAAGGTCTGCGAGCTGCTGCTCCACCGGTGCGATCCCCACGGGGACAGCGCTGTTTTTTTTTGAGACTACTGGAATCCAGAGACACAGCCAGCGTCGCCGCGGATTTTGGTTGTCTCGGAGAGGTAAGATGGGTGTCTTTTGTCATCTGTGTTGTACCCAGAAGCCGGCGCGCCTGGCGCTGCCACATGCCCTCTATGCCATTTGCCAAGGCATCCACGAGAGAGATTGCTTTGTATGCAGCCTGCCACCCACGAGTGTTGAAGGAGGAGCCGCATTGCACGAAAAGATTTAAAAACGTGGAGAGAATCTGCAAGCGCGTGAAAGGAATGCTGGTCTGCACGGCCACGCGTAAACTAGGCACGGATGTTACCACCACGGCGGTGGTCAGACGAGTGAGATCAAACATGCGCTCTAACAGCTGCTCGGTGTGGGAAACGTTTTCAAACGCGCAACAGACACGGATGGTGCTGTGCAAGCCAAGAAGGATCGCTTTGAAATGGTCAGCATTCTGAGTGTCGTCCATGTAGGCAGACACCCGCTCATGCATCGCCCCCGTCTCGCGCTCATTCACTACGGATGATAGCGACGATGAACCCTGCGGCGGCACGTAGTTCTCTGCGTCCTCCAGCATCTGCTGCAACGACAGCAAGAGAATGTCACACGCCACATCCACCGTCACTTCCCACATCGGAAGGGCGTTTTCAATGCTTGTCGCCGTTACGAACATGGCATGATGTGCCGCGTCGTTGGTGGAAGCCTTTTGGAGTGTGTCCATTACCTCCCTCAACGTCGCCCGTAGCTCTTGCTGGTACATTTCCTGTCGCTTGCGTTGAGCAGAATTAAAAAGTCCGATCCCGACCGCGTCCATCGGCAAGAGGACTTTGTCCGTTATGGCCGCCGCGATCGGGGAAAGGTGGCGCAAGAGGGGAAGGGAGTCCAACAGGTTTGTCGTCACCTTATTGCTACGCCGACCCCCGTCAAACTCTCCTGCTGAAGCCGCTGTAGAAGCGTGCATCGATGGTTGCGTGCCACATTTCGGCGATGGTCGCAGTACGATTTCTTCCTTGGTTATGCGATCATAGATGCCGCCGAGTATAGATGGGTCGATGTCGCTGCCCTCACTGATACCTTTGTTATTCTGCAGGAAACCCTCCTTCGTCATCTTATTTTTGATGTGCGGACTGTGGGCGTCAGTGTTGAGCATGCAGATAGAGAAGGATAAAATAAACGCGGTATCTGCAGAGCCGAAGATACTGGGGTTTTGGCGGTAGTACTGCGCAGCGAACAACTCCATTGTTTTGTCCACAACTTGCGCCTCGCCCAATAGCTTGAAACCGCCCAGGAACAGACGCAGTGCCTCGTCGAGAGTCATACCGGAAAAGTCATGCAAGCCAATCCACTCCTCGAGGATGACACGCGACAAAGGATGACGAAAGCACTTGGCAAAGTAATCACCCAAGACTATCTTGTCGATGTAGTCCTCGTGATCGCGAAGAAATACAGCGATCTGCCGAGCAGACGGAGGCGCCACGCCATCTGCGTCAGCTGTGGTGGTTGCAGTCGACGTTGATACCGGTGCCACGGGCGCAGATGAGGTGGGAACAGCATCCTCATGTTCGTCTTTTGAGACCTCGATGCCTCTCGAAGCTGTATGAGCACTGGAAGATGTTTCTGTTTTCTCACCACAGGCACCACCAGACCCGCCTGCGCTGCTAGAAGCAGTCACCGTAGTGGAGACAGGGACGATGTCCGCCCTGTTCGCCAGTGGAGCCTGTGCCTCTGCAGTCGTCAACAGCTCCGAAGCTGTATTGACTGTATCATCAGTGTTCTCGGGAATCAGCACAGATGTGCACAAGTACTCAATGGCAGCACCCGGGGTCGCCTCGCGATTGAAGAGGTCAAGGAACCTCTTGAAGGCATCCTTGTATCGTCGAGCCTGCAGGAGAGCCTCAACGTTTGCCGTCGTCACGAGGCCACTGTCGGGGCCACCACCACTCATCGATGAAGTAGTCCATCTGGCACTGGGGAGTTGGGGCTGAATGATATTGCGACCAGCCCCGTCATCGCTCGGCTCATGCTCAAGTGTCGATGCACCAGCCCCTATATAAGGTCCTTTATTGTTCGCGTCGTCTTGAGCAGAGGCACCGTTCCTCGGCATCTTTGTATGGCTTTCCTCCTCTTGATCACACTCGAAGCGCTCGATCCACTGCAGGTTGGAGTCGGAAACCTGCAACAGGCTTACAAGTGCCTTGCGGCGGAGCGCCAGTGGTCTGTCGTACTCGAGCCGCACTGTTAAAACTCTCCTAAGATCAGCAGCAAGGCCAGAATTACACACCTGCTGAGCAGGGGGCATTGCCAGCGCACCAAGGTAGTGGATCATCATTTCGTAAATACTCTGCGAGTGCGTGTTGCAGTCGTAGTTAAGGAAGAGTCCCAGCAGCAGCTGCGGCTCCTCAATGTATGACCCAAACGCATCGAGCACCAGCAGCTTGTGTTCCAAGGAAGTGAAGGAAGAATCAAGCACACGGAAATATACATGACGAAAAACAGTGCTCGTCTCCATCATCATCTGGGGAGCAAAGCGAAGACAGCAGCTCAGCAGCACATTGACGGAGAGTCGAAAAACGTCCAAATCTACGGAGATCGACGTGCGAATCACAGCGGGGACTACCACCCTGCGTAGCACCTGCACGATATCAGAGCACTTACGAAACTGGGGACCACCGTTCACGATGCTGTACAAGAGAAAATTTAGCGCTGTTACTAATGTGTGCACACTCAGTGACGCAGAGGGGAAACTTGTTAGCGATGAGCCCTCCTCAGTGGCAGTGCCAATATTTTTGGCGGACGACGACTGCTGTGCCGTATGGTGGGCCGTTACATCTCGGTAGTGCTCAATCTCCAGCACAGCTGTGTCGCCCGACTCGAGACCGCCACTGCTGCCCGACAAGCTGCGCGAAATGCTGAACAGTGGGGTCAGGAGAACAATGCGACCGCACAGCTCCAGGAGCAGAAGCATGTCCGTCACACCACGCAATCGCAACGGCGGCGAGGCAGTGAGCGACCCAGCAGCAGCGGGCGTTCCCGCTGAATCAACTACACTTGTAACCAAAGTTTGGGTCTCCCCAAGAGCGCCAGTGGGAAATGTAGACAAGGGAAGTTTACCGACTGTCGTGCCGC
Organism: Endotrypanum monterogeii; assembly: GCA_000333855.2. Taxonomy (NCBI): domain Eukaryota; phylum Euglenozoa; class Kinetoplastea; order Trypanosomatida; family Trypanosomatidae; genus Endotrypanum; species Endotrypanum monterogeii. Next base: position 915,220 of record CM007318.1, read on the forward strand.
ATACTTTTTCCAGTGCTGCTTCCCCACGTGCCTCTGCGCAATCCAAAAGTGTATCACCAAAGGATGGAAGCGCTGGCGCCGTCTTGGAAGTCAGATTTGGAGTAGCCGGCAAAGGTGTAGGCTTAGGCGGCGTGACGACTGGGGCATTGTTTTCAGAAAGTGGAGCAGTGATCTGATCGTGGAATGGCACACTGATGTCACCTCTGTCGCACACATCAGCATCCCCTTGCTCAAGACAATTGGATAAAGCCCGCGTAATCATCTGCAGTGCCTTCTGTGCCTCGTCAATGAGGATGGGTGAAAGCCCCGGCGGACGAGCGCAGAGCCCAAGCAGAGTACGGAAGATACCTACAAGACGAGCGTCGTGCACACACAGCTGTTGCGTCTGAAAAGAAGAGGGTTGAGTATCAGTACTCGTTTTTCGACTGAGGCGCGGTGCAGCAGCAGCCTTCAGCGCCACAATCATTGCGAAACACAGTCGTTCACTTGACTCCTTCAACTGCACTACGTCAACCGCCGCCAGCACCGCGTCTACGAGGCAGTCACGCATGTTCTCCCTTGCCCCCACCGTTTCGTCAACCACCAATCTTCCGTCCTTAGATGATGCAACCTGGACGCCATCTCCACTTGTCGGCAGCGCATGCTTCTTACCGCCCAAGAGCTTCGAAAAAAATAGCTTTGCCCCACTTGCGGTCGACTCCGCCACCGCGAATGTGGGGGCCGGCGCCACCAACTCCAACGGCAAAACCCCACTTGTAAGGACGACAGCAGCCAACTCGAGTGCGGCCGTCAGCATTCGCACCGAGTAGCGAGCCGTGCCTCCGCTTTCGCCAACGATCGCCATACGACAGGCATACACTAGCTTGCAGATTTCCTCGTCATTGCAGAGATACTGCTGGAGGGGACTGCTGGAAGGGGTCGGGATAGATGGGAAATCGGGCGAGCTGGAAGGTGCAGGTGGCAATACACCAACAGATCGTGACGCTTCAACGGCATTCATGCTGGATACTGACATCACCCGGGACGCCTCAGTCCGTTCAATTGTGGCATTCGTTTTCGCACCGGGTGACCGTGGTAGCGACGCGTCGAGGTACGGAGGGAAAGCGGAGGATGCCGACTGCGAGGCACCTACCCGCTTGGACGGCGTCGATTGAGCCGATAGATGAAGCCGATGCTGATGAGTCTCCTGTAAGCAGCGTTTTAGTGACTTGTTGACCGCAATCAAAACTCTACTCTCCTTCGCACCGCTCTTCATCTCCGCCAAAAGACGCGTGCATGCGTCGAGTATCTCCTCCATATCCCTTTCCATGACTGTTGGTGGTGGTGGTGGTGGGGGGGGGGAGAAAACTGAGTATTAAACTAAACAGCCGCTGACACCGAGTCACAATAAGTGAAAGAAATGTGAAATAGGAGAGAAAAATGTCTGCATGTGACGCACCGAAGGACTTCAGTCGTTGAAAACGTATAGCGTTTCAAATGAAAAAAAAAAGCTAGTGACGACACGCACACCACCCTCAGAAAAAAAAAGAAAGAGGGAAGAGAAGTTGGGAGACGCCACACCTCCCACACACATGTAGAGGTGCTCGACAGAGGGAGGGTACAGTTGCTACGGGAAGCAGCAGAAACCCAACCCACCAATTCCTCAGAAAAGATAAAACAGGAAGACGAGAAGAAAGAGGAAAAAGTAAAGACTTCTGGGAAAACAGAGAACACTGATAAAAGAAGACAGCGGTGCACAAATATGATCCGGTGCGCCTACATGCAAAGTGGGGAAAATGAAACGAAAAAGCGCATGCAGGGGCTGGAGACATGATGCGAGCGGCAGTCACCACATACACGCACACATTTACACGCCCTACTCCCACTCCCCTCTTTTCTCTATCGTTAACATATTTGTCACCAGTCGAAAGCGAGCCTCCCTGTCGCTCCTATGCATGTTAATGTGATCCTCAAAATTCACTGATGTATGTTGACACGAAAGGAAAAAAGGGGAGGCACATACACCTGACGCATATACCCTACGAAAACCTCCCATAGAAGAAAGTCTGCATCATCGATGTCATTTGGGTTCGGTGATCTGATCGATGTTGACCAGAAGAAAAAGAGGGAGTTGGATATTTGTAGAGCGAGGAACTACAATGAGAAGCAGAGGACAGCTGTCTTTTCCGTGAAGGAAATAGGACTGAATTCAAACCAATGCATTTTCCCTGACAGCGCTTTCTTGTATTGTGAATGCTCGACTCTAGATACACACTTTGTTTTTTTTTTTGTGGGGGGGGGGAGGGCAACATTTAGGAGAGGATATCACACCTCCTGCTTTTCGTATTTGTTTTTCTTATTTTGCGCACCTACCTCACACCCCCTTCTGTGCATATATGACTGTACAGATGTGTGTATCTATACGGACGCAAGCTGAAGAAAATATAATCTTTAGAAAAAAAAAACACCAAAAAACGAAAAAAAAAAAGATGTACCTTCATCAGAAGTCAACTTTTCTCAATGCCTCCTCGCTGTAACACATACGCACACGAGACAAAAAAAAATACCTGGTAAAGAGTAGTACACAACAGAAAAACTGATCTGGCTCTATTGTAGTATAGGTCTCAGTTCGTTGCGGAAGGCGTCTAGCGAGCCAGCTGAGTTGCTCATGGTGTCCTTGGACTTTGAAAGCGCAGCCATGGTTAGCTTTAGCATTCGGCGAAGGTCATAGTTGAGATCTTCGGATTTTTTTAGCTTATCAAACCACTCCCTCGACTCTGCCAGCTCAGTATCTTTTCTGTGGATAGCAGCCTCTGCATCGCGCAGCTGACCCTCAGTTGCTGCGATGTGAGCAAGAAGACGTCCCCTATCGTCGCTGGACTCCGAAAAAGCGCTTTGCAGCTGCTTCACCTTGTCGAGTTCCTTTTGCATCCGGAACACTTCCGCGTCAGAGTCAGCCCGTAGACGCAATGCACTTTCCTCGCCCTCACGAGCCTCTTGAAGCATCGATGACATTTCCTCCAGTCGCCCCAAAGCATCAGAAACCTCTTGACTCTTGCCTTCTAGAACCTGCTCCATCTCCCGCATCTGAGAATCGTGCTCGTCAATGACGCCCTCCATTTCCTCTTTCAGATCCTCGATTTCGGCTGTCTTCTCCTGCAGCTCGGCAGTAGTATCGGCGAGTAGCTTGCGCAAACGTGACAGGTCATCCTGAAGTCCATTATGTAACGTGTTGTCCTGATCTGTTTGATCCCGTAGGCGGATAATCTGGTCTTGAAGTACAGAAAGTTGTTTTTCGTGCTCATTATTCTCGTCCCGGCGGACCTCTTGCAAATTGAACAGCTCTTGCTCTCGAGCAGCGAGACGCTGAAGAAGGTCCTTTTCGTCCTCACGACTTTGATGCTTAGCAAAGTCATCTAAATCTTTGATAACCTGATTGTACTGATCGGTCTTTTCCTGGAGCTCTTCGAGGAGGTCTTGTATACGATAATTGAGGGCCTCAAGATCCAACGTCATGCTTTCGACCTGACCTGCCTTCTCCGTGGCCCTGTTCTCAGCAGAGTATAAATCGTGCCGCAGGTCACCCAACTCCTTCCGGACCGCACTTAGCTCCATCTCAGTAATATCCTTCTCTTTGACGAGTTGTGCAACTTCATCCCGAAGGCTTTCCATTTCTTCTCGAGCTTTATCATCCTCTACAATACTGCGTAGCTGCACGAGCTCTTTTTCCTTGGTCTCCAGCAACAAAATAGCATCTCTTTCTGCAATGCGCGCAGCACCTAGCAACTCAACAAGATCTTCGAGCTTCGCAACACCCTCCGCATTGACAGCATCGGCATCACCGAATATTTTATAAGCGTCCTCCAACTTATCTGTTAGCAAGTCCAGCTCAGCCTGAAGTCGCTTGACCTCGTCCCGCGCCTCTTCCAGATCACTGCTGAGACGCTCCTCCTCATTTCTGAAAATTAAACTCACACGTTCAAGCTCTCGTTGCTTTTCCTCTGCCAGTTCGAGAGCCACCCGTTCTGCTTCTCGCGCGTCTTCGTAAGCTTTCAACAGGGACTCCAGCTGAGATAAAACATCCTCACCTTCCTCTCTGTGACCACCATCCGTGTGCATACCATCCACCATTCGGTTGATGAGACTCTCCATCTCCTGAGCCCTCTCCACATTCAATCGACTCTCCGTCCTCAGCTGCTCCACGGCAGCACCACGGTCGCGGTACTCCTCCACCGTCACGGCGTACAGCGGCTCGTCCGCGATCTGCTGCGGCTCCAGCGCCTGCGCCGCAGCCTCATCCGCGGGCACCGGCTCGCCCAGCGCAGCAAGCGTGTCGTCGGCGTCGCGCGCCTCCAGCGCAGCGTTGCGCTTCTCGCGGAAGGCAGCCACCTCGGCTGACAGCGCCTCCGCCAGCGCCCTCTGCTCCTCCAGCTCCGCCGTCAGCTGCTCCACGGCAGCACCACGGTCGCGGTACTCCTCCACCGTCACGGCGTACAGCGGCTCGTCCGCGATCTGCTGCGGCTCCAGCGCCTGCGCCGCAGCCTCACCCGCGGGCACCGGCTCGCCCAGCGCAGCAAGCGTGTCGTCGGCGTCGCGCGCCTCCAGCGCAGCGTTGCGCTTCTCGCGGAAGGCAGCCACCTCGGCTGACAGCGCCTCCGCCAGCGCCCTCTGCTCCTCCAGCTCCGCCGTCAGCTGCTCCACGGCAGCACCACGGTCGCGGTACTCCTCCACCGTCACGGCGTACAGCGGCTCGTCCGCGATCTGCTGCGGCTCCAGCGCCTGCGCCGCAGCCTCACCCGCGGGCACCGGCTCGCCCAGCGCAGCAAGCGTGTCGTCGGCGTCGCGCGCCTCCAGCGCAGCGTTGCGCTTCTCGCGGAAGGCAGCCACCTCGGCTGACAGCGCCTCCGCCAGCGCCCTCTGCTCCTCCAGCTCCGCCGTCAGCTGCTCCACGGCAGCACCACGGTCGCGGTACTCCTCCACCGTCACGGCGTACAGCGGCTCGTCCGCGATCTGCTGCGGCTCCAGCGCCTGCGCCGCAGCCTCACCCGCGGGCACCGGCTCGCCCAGCGCAGCAAGCGTGTCGTCGGCGTCGCGCGCCTCCAGCGCAGCGTTGCGCTTCTCGCGGAAGGCAGCCACCTCGGCTGACAGCGCCTCCGCCAGCGCCCTCTGCTCCTCCAGCTCCGC
>CM007318.1:923203-944786 GCA_000333855.2 Endotrypanum monterogeii
TCTCGCGAAGGCAGCCACCTCGGCTGACAGCGCCTCCGCCAGCGCCCTCTGCTCCTCCAGCTCCGCCGTCAGCTGCTCCACGGCAGCACCACGGTCGCGGTACTCCTCCACCGTCACGGCGTACAGCGGCTCGTCCGCGATCTGCTGCGGCTCCAGCGCCTGCGCCGCAGCCTCACCCGCGGGCACCGGCTCGCCCAGCGCAGCAAGCGTGTCGTCGGCGTCGCGCGCCTCCAGCGCAGCGTTGCGCTTCTCGCGGAAGGCAGCCACCTCGGCTGACAGCGCCTCCGCCAGCGCCCTCTGCTCCTCCAGCTCCGCCGTCAGCTGCTCCACGACCGCGTTACGGTCGCGATATTCTGCCAGCGTGACGCTATAAATTGGCTCCTCGTCAATTGTGGAAGGACTGACAGGCGTAACCCCGGCATCTGCAGGTGATGTGGAGGATGCGTGGATTGCTAAAATGCAGCTGGCCTCGCGCTCTGCAAGGACACTGTTACGCTTAGTGCGGAAGGAGAAGAGCTCCGCCCGGTGCTGTTCATCGAGATTAGTGAGCGCTTGAGTGCACCCCTCTTGGGCCTTCAGCTGCGTCACAATGTCAATGAGCTCAGCCTCCAGTGCACTGATGTCTGCCTCAGCCTCTCGCGTCTTTGCAGTAAGTGCGTCTTCCAGAGCCTTGTAAGCTTCTGCCTTCTCAGCGACCTGCCGCTCCAACACCTCTAGCTGCTCACGGAGCGCATCGTTTTTACTCCTCTCCGTCGCCAGGGCTTCATCAGCTTTGCTCTTCGCCTCCGTCTCACGAGAATACTCCTCCACCGTCACGGCGTACAGGTGATTCACGGGGTCAATTTCTGAAGGAGAAAGGTTTTGTAGAAGACGAGCTTTTTCAGCATTTTTCTGGTGTAAGCGGCTGCTTTCAAGTTCTCTTTCCTGCTGTTCAGCAAGGTCCGTAAGTTTGGCAGTTATTTCCCGCAGACGGGACACTTCCGAGTTGAGTGCATCTCGATCTTTTTGACTGACAAGTATTTGTTTCTTCAGTTCGGCAGCAGATTTTTCGAGTGTGTACTGGAGAGAGCGATTTTCGTTGTTGAGCTTGTCAAGGAGAGTGAGCAGATCACCAATTTCACTTTCGTATGCATCCTTGTCGCCAGCTATCGAATGGTTGCGCAGGGTCTCGACGAACTCGTGAAAACGAAGACCCTCGTGTTTCCCAACAGGAATTCCTAATGCGTTCTCCACTTCCTCAATGGCCCTATCTAGCCCATTTTTGGGACCCAGAGGCTCAGTGTGGAGGCGATGAATGGATGGGAAAGCGTAGGTCGCCAGTCTGTCGTCTATCTCTCTTGTTGTTATAGCAGGCGGATGGCTTATGGAAAATTCTGCGGAGAGGTTTTTTTCGGTAGCTTTGAATTGCAGATTTGACACATATTGAATAGGCACGCAGCATGCGAAAGCGACCTCCGCAACACAAACAGAGTGTGTTTCCTCAGGTTTGTGATGCAGGAGGGTATCTCCATCGTCCCATGGAAATGTGAAAACGTGGTTGGTCATTACCAAGGAAACCTCTCCGTCCCATCCCCGCCGAGAATCGAGCTTCTCGCCATCTTTCAGTTCCTCAGAGCAAGTTGACCTTTTCGCTACGCCTTCAGAAACCTGTAAGGGGCAGGAGGTAGTCTCTAAAAACATCACCTTCTCCTCGAGATCACTAACCTGTTGGCGCAAGGTTTTGTTTTCTACTTCCGCTGCCTCAACAATGACGCGCAGCTGATGCATCTCATTCCTGAGGTTAGAGCCGCTATGCATCACCAAATTCTCAATGGAATTGATCTCCTCCGAGGAAAGAAAGAGAGATGATTTTGGTACCTGTGAAATGACCTCCAGAACAGAGCTGAGGAGGACCGTTACAGAAGAAGAGGCCGGAGTGAACAGCTGACCTTTCGCCGGCAAGGTGGAAGATCCTTCAATCTCCTTCAGATCCTCCAGCAACGATCGAGAGTGGTTGCGATGCTTTCCAATAGCAGCCAGGCACTCCAGGAGGTCCTGTGCTGTGCACTCGTTCTCTTCTTTCGAAGTGTCAGCACCCTGTGAGTCGATTCGCTCTCGAATAGCTAAAAGACGCTTCTGATGCGCCTTCGCCTCAGCATTCGAAGAAGCGACCTCTCGTTCCACATCTGCTTTCATGGTGCTATTCATGAGCGTCCCCACCCATTGTTTAAGCACGCAAACACGATCGTCAGAGCGAGTAACGATACCAACTCCCCAGACCCATTTGCTCTTCGAGTCCAAATACTCGTAAGAGACGACGGACCCCTCTAATGGTACGCAGGCCATCATCGCTGTAACCCAAAAGAGTTTCCTTCAACAAAACGAAATACCGAATAGTAACTACTGGTCGAGGTAAGGAACTTCTTTACGTATTCGAGCTTCTCGTCTCCAGTTGCTACGATACTTCTGCTTTAAGCACCTACGACGCAGCGACAACAGAATTAATACTCAGCTAAAGGCTGGTCGAATGCGCGTGTTACACTGGGTAGTGAAGACTCCAAAAGAGAGAAAAAATACTCTTTACGTGGTAACCCTTTGAAAATGTTTGAGACTTCAGGAGACCTACTAAGAGCTGAGAATGATAAAGAGCCTTCAGTGAATCAAACTTGCAAAAAATGGGCTTCGTAGATAAAAAAACGGTAGGAAACACCAAATAGCAGTTTGGTACATGAAAGGGAGAAGAAAAATAATAATGTTTTTTTTTTCTAAGTTGAGAAGCGGATTACACACCACAGAATCAGAATGGTGAGAAATTGAGCAAAACTCAGAAAGGGTGTCAGTTACAAATTGAAACTGCTCTATAGAAATATTTTAAATGAATGAGCTGAGCTGCGTTTCGTCAGCGAGTGAGTTGTAGAACGACACAAATATACTTCTCAAGGTGAGTTGAGATATTTTCCCCAAAATATGCACAGGCGCGCACAATGCTACTGAATTCGATGTGGGCGGAAAGATAGGAAAACCGTCAATAGGATGTTAACAGTAAAAGGAGAAAGGTAGGAAGGGTACGAAGATGAAAGGCACCAGTTGACAAGTAAAAGCAAACGACACTCGCAACAGCTGTCATGTTTCTTCTGCTTCAAAAGCGAAACACTTGATTACGTTGCATTGAAACGAAGTATTCCAAGTCAAATGTTTCAACATAACTTTTAGGATACGGAAGTGCAAGAGGCAGTGGAGCCAGTGAGGTGACTTTGCTTGACGTAGCAAAAAAAAACTTCAAGGTCAATTATGTGGCGTCTGAGCAAACTACATCGCGTATCATCACTGGCAACCGGATCAGAGATGAAAGTGATTCGACTGTGGCTCCCCCAAATCGTACGCAAGCAGTAAACAAGAAAGAAAACGACCTTTGGGACCAAATATTCTCCTGCCACATCTGCCATCGGATATACAGGCGGAACTCCAAGATCATCAGTCGAAACGATTATAGAGAGACATCTATTTCTTTTTCTCGTGATGCCCAAACCCACCACCAAAAAGATCCTCATTCCACAACAAATTCCCTTCGCTTACTAAGAATAACCTAAATTCTCCTTCAACTGCACGCCTCGTACTCTCTATAGAAGATATGCATACTATGTACTCGGGCTTTGGGAGCGTAGGCTATCTGAGTTGGTCGGTGGTCTGTGCCCCTGAGGTCAGCCTACCAACAGAAAGGACACGTCTCCGCCAATGCCCTCGAATACAGTGAGCCTCCCATATGCAACTTAGTTCTTCATAATAGGGGCTCTGACACCACACCTTTCGCTCTCCAGATGATTCTGTTAGGTGATCATATGTAGGAGGTTTAATGACATTCTCACGCAATTCTCACCTAGTGGAAGTAGTAGGGAAAAAGTTTCCAAACTGCAGATTATTGAAACTTATATTCCTGAAGACGTCAGCTATTTGCAAAGGGGGTCCACTCGTAAGGATGCTAAGAGAAAAGTAGACAACGGTGCGTACGCATGAGAAGTTTCCAGTAAACGTTCTTTCTGCTGCTTCAAAAGGAGAATCCTTCGAGGCTTAGGGAAATAATTCACGTCAGTGCGCTTGTGAAACAGTTGAAAACACAAATACCCTCGTCAGAAACACCAACGGCAGTTACGGCCTTTCATCACCAGGTGATATAGCAGATACACACAAAGTGTGGAGATTTGTGGGGAAGTACAGCATTCATGTAATAGCGCCGTGCAGCCACTAGAATACATATGATCAGTTCTACACTCCATCAGAAAGTTTGGACAACTTACAGTAATTGTAGACATACCAGGTGCAGCGCACAACATAGGTTGACCAGCCAATCACGTTCCAGACACTTGTACAGAAAAGCGACTGAGCTCCGAAAACTTGAATGCTCTTCGACGCCGAGCGAGTGGGTGATGCTATAGTAGAAAAGAGCCCAATTGCGAGTTCCTTGCAGGATCAGTTTCGACTTTCTCTCTCATTAAGAGCATAGGCGCACTGTACATATGTCGCAGTGAGGAATCCAGCACTTTCACGGCATATGTTGGTGTTGTACCTAGTGATGAGAGAAAGGAGGCGGTAGCTCTTCCTATAATGCCTCTCGTTTCGCCTGAAAGACTCTTTAAAAAAAAAAAAAGATACGTCTCACAATCCTTCTTCTCAGAAAGCTCTTCTCACTTTCACAGCCCTTGAAAAAGCACACCATCTTCGCCAGTCATAAGAAAGGTGCTTGTTCGAGAGAGGACCTGGGGAAGTATAGCAATCATGAAAGGGGGTACTAAGTCGCAGCACGGCTACACTGTAATTTCTTTTTCTGTTCTAGCTTCAGTAAGGAATACCTCGTCTTCAATCTGTGGTGTAGATAATCCAAGAGAACAGAAAAACCCTTGTTCAAATTGCAGATGATTTAAGACTCACGTGTTACATTTGCGTAGCACAAAGCACAGTTGAGGTTTTGACAAGAAACACCAGGAAGCATTGCGCTGAAAAGTTCTGGATAATGGGCTTAGCTTACAGCGCTTTTGCAACCAGCCCACAGTGCTCTTCTTTATACCTTGTTCCAGGAGATTTAAAAATTTAAAAAGGATCGAGGGCTTCAGACACTCAGTTTTGTGGCAGTGAAAGCATACAGCTGACATTGCACGGGCTATGCGAAGCAGCGGAAGAGATTCTTCGGAAATTTTTTCTTTTCAAGATTCTCCTGTGTATCAGGAAGAATGGGGCAGGGGCCGGTTTACCAAATACGCTGCCGGTCTTTTGATGAGCAACGGTGAACCCCGTTCGCAGCGATGTCCAACTACTCATATCATCGCAGCCTTGATCTCCGAGCTTCCCCCCCCCCCCCTGCCTGGCGGAGGTAGGCGTGCCGACGTATGAAGAACACAGATCCTTCTGCGTTGATTTTCCCGAGGATGAGAACGTCAAGCCCTCTTCCCACCCCCCCCCCCCCACGTTGGCGACAAAGTCATGGTGCGACGCATTCGATTTACCCTTTCAGCTCACCCTTCTCATGGGGGCCGCTGGCGTGCTAAGTCTTTCCGGCGAGTAGACATACCGGTACAAGGACTGGCGTCAGCTTCAATATATTGTCTTGTTTACTTTGAGTTTACTATGGATGCCCCTATGGTTATTAGAGGTGTTTGAATTGGCAGCAAGGGTGCTGCTCAGCTTCTCGGAAAGGTTGCTGCCGAGCAGGACGATTCTGCGGTGGCAGTCCCGGGGCCATCGGAATGAAGAGTGCAGGAAATTACTCTCCGCGTCCCTTACCGGGCTGCGACTCTTCCGAAGACGCATAGAGGGACAGGTGTAACCAATGGCAACGCTTCAAATGAACTTTGTCGGCAGGTGTTCAAAGAAATACTCTTGAAGCCTTGGTGAGACATATCGAGCGCTCCTCCAGTTATAATAGCGACTCAATTGGATAGTGCTTTACTACTAGAAGGTGTTTTCTACCAAAGCCACGAATACTAACGGCAATATTTCTCCAGGTTTTGAGGCATGGGCAAGAAATGCTACCCAGTAATTAGGATATCCTCCAATTTTTCTATATCGACTGCTATGTTCTGGAAGGCAGCTTCCCACCTGATTGTTGGGAGGCAATTGTGTAGAAAGTGTGTATTGCTGAGAAAAGAATCGTTAGCCTAAATACAAATAGCTTGGTTTACCTGCTTTCGATTCCTCCAGCTCCGCTAAGCTATGTGGAATCTGTGACAGCGCAAGGCAGCGTGGAGCCCCCGGGCGTGGGTTGCGGTTATGTGACTCAGGGCAGTGGTCTTTGCTGTCGTAGTCCACCCTGGCCATGGAGAAGAGCTGAACTCTACTGAACTCGCAAAACAGCAGGGGTCGGTGCATAGCTACTAGCGCCACAGCTTCGTATCAACACTCAAGTTTACAGTGATATTTGATGCAGCTCATATAATACACAAAGAAAAGTTTACCAGTCTATCTCGAAGAAAGTAGTGAACTTTGAGCTCTTGTGAGGAAGGCTTTTACTGAAAATGTGAGGCGTACTCTCTCTGCAACAGCTACGTACCTTTCGAGCTTGCGTTTCCGTGACATGCATCTCTTTTTAAAGATCTATTTCTCCGTCCTTGTGCCGTGAAGAGCGGCCACACTCTATGTCCCTTACAAGTCTTCCTTTGAGAGATACTTGGTATTCACATTCCCATATCTAGAGCCATTGACTCATTTCTTTTTTTTTTCTAGACGAGACGTTGCTCATTTTTTTTCGTGTATTGTTGGTCAGTTTATTGTGTGGATAGCAAGATGCAAAAAAAGGCGGTTGGTATGGGAGGTCTTTTTACCCTTTGAAAAGTCATTTTTTAGGCGATACTGCTGTTTTTCTTTCAAGCGCTTACATCCCTTGACCCTGATCTGTTCTTGATACTACCAGAGTGTGCTGGGCTGAATTTCATTCAAGTATCTCTGCTAAAATAGTGGCATTTGCTTGTTACTGGTCCCCTGTTTGTTGAACAGCAAACGCTGGACCCCCTCACTTGGTTAAAATAATTTGGTCGTGATGCCTAGGGTGTACAAATATACAAGGGGTTAGTGTTATTTCGATTCTGTTCCTCACTCCTATGGTCTCAGGTTGGGCGAGTTTCTTTTTTTCGTGATGGAAAGCAGCGAGATTTATCATATCCCCTTCAACTTCAAAGGTATGGTTTTGAATCAGATGTCAGGGCTAGTGAAGTGTGCAGAGTCACTCTCCTGTTTAAGGCATTCGTATCGCTCCCAAGTAGTATTTTCAGTGACTTTCTCACTTCTTCGAAGTGGCTATTAAAAATAAATACTTCGCCTTGACGCTATAAACGACTTCCGGTCTGGAATGATATGTAGCCTGCTTTACTGAAACACATGGGACTATCCGTATAGGTATCGTGCAAGTTACAGGTGGATCCTCCGACGATCTTTGAGGGTCGGACGACCAAACGTCACAATCAGATTGTAGAGTGTAACGAGTTTTTAATAGGAAATAATCGCCTGGCTGATGGAGCCAAGGTCTTTCAAACATTTTTCCCCAACTTATTCTCTCTTTCGACTTTATTTCTCCGGTCCATAATGGCCCTCTGCTGCATCGCACGGCTGGTTCGGCTCATGTTCATCTGGCAGCGATATGGTTTAGGCTGCAATCCATGCTCATGCTTGCATTTTTATATTCCACATAATCAGTGGTATTTCTTGCAGCAGCCTTTTTTAAAACTTGAAAAGCGTGTGATACGGACTGATAAATCTTTTGCCAGTCAGTAGTGCTCGTTTTTCTAGTGTAATTCATTTTTCTGGTACACGCTATGCTGTTTTTGCAATTATGACATTGCAGAATCAACAGGTTGTTCCCGTTTGCTGCACAAAGTACCGTTCTGGATTCAAACAAGAATGTACTGATGCCCCTTAATATTTTTCTTTTGCGCTTGGCTTTACAGGGGGAATAAGCACATGTGGAAAGGTCCGAAGTCTGGATACATCAAAAAACCGTAGAAGTCTATATGATCACTTACTACAGAGGCTTTTGTACTTGTTTAGGGTGGTGCGCCCATGGCGAACTCTTAATTTAATGGTGCAGAACTCTCTCACTTTCGGCGTTGATACCAATACCACATTGGCTGTGGTCCTTGTTCAAGAGGAATGCTTTCCGTTATGGTGTGTTTTATAGCACCTAATCATGCACCAGCTTGTTTCTGAATTTTGAATCTCCTCTATGACGCTGCTCTCTCACCCGCACTTGACTACATGTGTTTTGTTGCTCTTATTTTCGCCTTCGCTCTTAACCCCGGGACTCTTGTGGTGAAAGTTTTTTTTTGGCGGAGCTCATTGCCGTATCGCACTGTATTTCGCTTACTTGATGTCTCGTTAACATTTAGAAAAGCACAGGAAGTTGACAACGTATTTGGACAAACACGCTATTTTGGTACGTTGAGTAAAACTTGTTAGCCTCTACCGAGGTGCCTGCATGATTGTTATCAGAAGGATACATCATAACCGAAGGTACCTTTTAACACCGAACAAAACGCTCTCGTTTCTTTTCAGTTTTTCTTCAATATCTGATCGACAGCCAAAATGTCTCGCATGGAAGCTGGTGACACCGTAACGTTGCTGAGGGAACAACTATCACAAAAAGATTTTCAGATAGGCGAACTGGAAAATCGTCTCAACGATCTCCTTCAAGAGGCCAAAGAGCTGGATGAAAAACTGAGCGTTGCAAACCGTAATGCTCGAGTCCTCGAGGAAGAAAATAGTAACTATCATATACACATCAAGAGTCTTGAAAAGGGAGCCAATGGTGTACAGATCATCCCATCGCAGAAAGAGGCGAGGAGGCTTATCCAGGAAAACCAGGAGCTACGACGATTGCTCGCCGAATCCGATGAACGCCTGAGGCAGGTTTCAGCGGACAGTCAAGTCAGCGAGCGCGAAGCTGAGAGGCGTATTCGAGATCTTCAGAACGAGTGCGAGCGAATGCAGAAGGAGAGGCTGCGTGAGTACAAAAAACTGGAAAGCACCCGACATGAGTGTGTCGACTTGCAAAAGCACCTCGATGACGACGAGGAGACACTCAAGTCTGCAAAGGAGTTGTGGAGCCAGGAGCGGGAGAGGTACCAGCAAAAGATCGATGAACTCCTGGATTTCAATAGGCGCGCAGAAAAGCCCGTTGTATTGCGAGCTACCCGGTATAGAGCTGATGGCATGGAGGAGCCGCTCGAACAATTTCTTCTGAAGGAAGAAGTTGCTGAACTGGAAAGGAAATTGAAAGAAACCCAAAAGAAAAGCTGGGAAAGGGAGAAAAATTGGGCTCACACGGAGAACGAGCTTCGTCAGCGCTGTAGCGAATTGCAGACAAACCGTGGATCAGAAAGTCGTAACGACAAAGCACTTTTCCGAGCTATGAGGGACCAAGTAAGAGCACTACAGGATGAGATTCAGACTCTACGCGGTGACAAGCGCGGTTCTCGTTTAGCACAGGGTGCGTCAGTTAACTCGGCAAATGTTAACTCAGTTCCGATACCGAATACGAGTAGCACCGTGTCGGGAGAGTGGACTGCACGCTATGACGCTCTATTAAAGGAGAACGATGACCTTCGGGATCAGGCAGATGCAGCCAAGGCGAAGGTCTTTGAGCTTCAGAATATTATTGACGATAGGGTGATAGCATGTAAGGAGATGGAGGTTCAGCTTGCTGCGGCCCAGAAGCTTCCCGGAACCGTTTTTCGTGCCCCAGTGACAGAGAGGCCATCTTCGACACGCTCGCTCAGTGAGGTCAGCAGTGGAAGTCGTGCTTTCAGAGCTTTAAACAGCCAGGATAATGCACATACAATGTCGTTGAGGCAGCGAGTTCGTGATTTGGAAGCTGAGCTGAGAAAACTCAGCAACCTGCAAGAGGAGAAGGAGGCTATCAGTCGTGCTCGTATTAAGGAGTACGAAAAACAGATTGCAGAGCTACTCGGAGAAAACGCCGATCTGAGGGATGCACGCAAAGCTTCAGATGAGGTGAATTATGGAGACACTGTGGTGAATTCGTTAGATGGTGTAATGCGTTTGACGAAAGATAAACGGGAATCCGTAGAAGAAGTGATGCGTCTCCTTGAGTTCGCGTGGGACAGCGATGATGAGGCGAAACGGCAGCTACACAGAGTCAAGTACCAAGGTGTTGCTCTCGCTGGACAGGAGGCCGCCAAGAGAGACGAAATTCAGCGCCTGGAGAAAACCAGCAGTAACTTGAAGAACAAGTTGCGTGACATGGAAAAGCGAGTCTTCGACAACGACGATTTGAAGGAAGCCGTGGGTGACCTGCGCAAACAGAACCGAGGTCTGGTGGGTGAAAATGAGAAGCTTCGAAATAGAATCGAAGACCTAGAAAGGGACAGAGAGGAAAATTTGCGACAGCAAAACGCTAAGGAGAAGGACGCTAAGCGGCGTCTTGAGCAGCTGCAGGGTGAGGTTGATGAGCTAATGCGCAAGCAGGCTAACTCACGTAAGGCGGGTAGTCGACCTGCTTCCCCACGGCTCACTGCGCGCTCCCCGCAACCCAAGATAAGGTCTCCACAACTAAGTGCTCGGCCTCGCACTCCTGAAGCGAATTCCCTGTCTCAGTTATCTGTTCGTTCTCTAGATGAGCAGCGTCGAAGTGCTGTCCCCGAAGGTGCTCACCTTGCCTTTACAGTAGTGGAGTTAACCGATGTTCTACGCAACGGTCGACTGATCACCGAGCCTGGTCACATCATCATCAAGCTGAAATCTATCAAGGAGAAATATAAGACTTCGGTGAAAGTGTTGTCGTCTGTGATCCGCTTTGACGAGACCTTCATGTTTTATCTCGCGCAGCCAGACCAGGATGTTATAACTCTTCATGTTTTCTATAAACCGCAAGGGGGCTCCCGCGAGTTTCACATTGGGGATGCGTCCTTCTCCATGGCAACCCTGCACAGGGGGGTGCCTCGCCAGCGCATAGCACCAGTAGTACAGAGCCCTGGTACGAAAGAAGCGCGTCGCGCGGCAAAGGTCGAGGTGCAGTTGCAAACCGATGACTTTGGAAGGATGATAGGACCGACGGAAGAGGAAGTGGAGGCAGAGAAAATACGCTTCGATGAACTTGTAAGGAAGTTGGAGAGCAGCGCTGTTGATAAGCTACATGCAGTGGATGTTTACATGGCCTCCAGCGAGCTACATTAGCCGTAGGCGTACACCGATTGCACACGGGCAAAACCAAAAGCTGCTGCATTCAATTTTTTTCTGTGATGTAGGCGTGTGGGTAAGTGCTTCAAAGTAAATGTCTGTGTTCTCAGCCTTTTCTCTCTTCAAGCTCGTGCTGTTTTTTTTTTTCTACGTGTCCATGTGGTCTCGCGAAGAACGGTTTGTCCTTCAGAGAAGGGCAATATTTCAATCTGCGTTTCAGTTTTTTTTTCTTTTCGAGGAGGATGAGGCGATTGCGGGTGTGCTCTTGAGTCTCTCTCTGAGTATATTTTCGCTTACAGGTTGCATCCGGTTTCTTAAATCTAGAGCTTTTTTTTTTTTCTTCCCCGCGAGCATTTCCTGCCCTACAGGAGTGTAGTTTCACATGTCTGATCGTGTTTCCCATCGCACAGGAACATACTTACATGAGAAAGAAATGAACATCTCAAGTAGCATTTTCCAGGCATGATGTGGGAGGATGCAGCGGAAAGAAATACTGCTTTCCCTTTTTCTTTCCATCCACACATTTCATAGCCTTTCTATCGATATGCTGTATTTTGCCGGCCACTGGGTTCATCTCATCGCTCGCTTATACTTGCTCTAGCTGAAGGTTGCTTTTGAACTCCAAAAGTGGGTCTTGTTGTATGTCGTACCCAACTCTTATGCTGTTGAGGCCGCGACAGAAAAGTGTTTTTGAAAATTTACTCGGCACCTTGGTGTTCACTTTACCGTCATCCTCTATATATATATATATTAAATGCTTTCCCGACGTTGGTGTGTTGCTTCTTGCTAGGTCTGTGCCTGTGTCTATGTGTGTGTGTGTGTGCTTTTTTTTTTGCTTGAGGTCTGCGCTCTAGAAGTGTGACATATTTCTATGCTGTGCTTCCCTCTAGACTTGTGTCTACTGTCCTCCATGATTGTCCCGGCTTGAATCCCTTTGTGTTTCATTTCTTCATGTCCTAGTTTGCAGTATGGTGGTCGTCATTTTTTAGGGCAATGCGTTGAGCGTGTGTGTGCATCGCTGCATTTTCATTTTTTTTTTCTCTTATTAGACCGAGGATCGGGTGTATCAATACATTTCTTCTTGGTGGATCAAGTCAGTTTGTATTTTGAACTCTGCGTCCCGGTGCAGATGTGGCATGTGTGGCATATTATGCAATTGAGCAGAGATGACAACGTCTCTTGGAAAGAAGCGGAAAAAAAGCTGAGAGGTTGTTTTTTTTTCGTCCAGCGTGCACTCTTTTATTCTCTCCTGTATGCCTCTTTCCCTTATAAGGTGGTATTGGCTCTGTCCTGATGTTTATGGGCATGCTTTGTTACACATCTAGGAACACCTCACATACACTCAGTCCTCGATACGCAAGCTGAAGGAAGCAAAGACACGATGTGTCTATCATGTTTTTTTTTTGACTGTTAGATTCTTCAATGTTGGAGTTGAATCTCTATTATTTTGGCTCCTTCCACATATTTTCGTTGAGGTCAGCAAACGAAAGAAGAGATCATATAGAAAAGGGAGAGGGGGGGGGAAAGGACACATCACATTTTTTTTCTTTGCACCTTTCCTTCATTTTTGCCTTCTTCACACCCACCCGCCTCGCCTCGTCCTTCTTCGAAGACTTCCTCTGAGGACGGCAGTGTGCTGATCCCTTGCTTCAACTATAGTTGGGGTTGGCGGAGAAAACAAAAAAGAAAAGTAGAAGTATCATCTTTTCGTACGCAACAACCATAGAAGATGTTCCCTTTTTTTTTTTGCTGAGGCAGGCAAAGAAAAAAAAAAATGACTATCATCCACTGAAACCCTGCAGAAAAGTAACCGAAAGAAAAAAAGCAACGATTTCTCTGGTTTTCTTTTCTCCAATTTTTTTTTTTACTGGAGAAACGGAATAAAAAAACACATGGCATAATGAGGTATCTCTCTTTCTACCTTCAGCTGAGTGCAGTTTTTTTTTTTTTTCGGTCCGCATTTTCTTAGCGTTTCTCTTTTCGCTTGGTTCTCGATGCTTGATTTGGTGTCCCTTTCCCTCGCAGTCTCTTCCTCTCTTGGCTTCTGTATCTCTATTTATCCATTCTTTCTCGTTTATTTTCTACTCGCTATTGTTCATGACCGAAAGGACAGTCGTGTGTGAGGTATGCAAGCCATAGGGGCGGATATGTGTGTGTGTGTGTGTGGATACGTGCTCGAAGACTTGGATGCGTGCTTTATTTCTGCAAAGCATATTCACGTAGCACGCAAGACGACGAGACTCGTAACACCGGGAAGATGAGTACCAGGATGAAGTTTATGAACAATGGGGGGCTCATCAGGAGGGTAAGGGGGGGGGGAGGATGGACGCCAGTATAGCCCCAGGCATACCAGTGGAAGCGTCAAGGGGCTACACTTAGGGTTAAAACTGCTTGCTTCCGCAGCGTTATCTTGGTGCAGGTCGTGTCAAAGAGTTTTGTTTTGTTATCGCACCGCCAATGCACAGATTTCTCCTCTTTTTTTTTGTGGCTCGTCATTTTTGGTTTCTCCTTTGCAGATTTGCAGCGAGCGAGGTGCATCTGTTCATCGCAGTGAGTTGTCTCCTCCCCACCCACAAACTTCACCCTTTCAGGGGGTTTCCGGCTGACTTCTAAGACATCAAGTTGACGCGTCATTAAACTCCAGTATCACTGCTGTACACCGTACATTTTCCTGGGACCAGCACTTTTTTTTTTTTGAGAGGGGGGGGGGTACTCAAATCATCCCTAATGCGTATTATTATGCGATGCACGGCAGACTCTCTTGAGCTTACCTTTACTCTTTTCTAGCCTTTCTTGTTTTGCCTTGCGCTAAAAAAAATTTTTAGGATATCTTTGGGCATCTTCTGTGTGTGTGTGTGTTTGCCTGTTGCTCTCCCCAAAATGTATCGCTCTCTTGAATACAGCCACGATCGGTCGTGTTTTTCTTATTCCTTTCCGCGACTGGCGGCACCAAAGCGAAGTGATTCAAGAAGAGCACCGGATACAGAGGTGTTGATGCTGCATTATCCC
Source organism: Endotrypanum monterogeii (assembly GCA_000333855.2). Taxonomy (NCBI): domain Eukaryota; phylum Euglenozoa; class Kinetoplastea; order Trypanosomatida; family Trypanosomatidae; genus Endotrypanum; species Endotrypanum monterogeii. The sequence continues at coordinate 937,370 of CM007318.1, forward strand.
TAGGATGAGGGCGGGGGGGGGGCAGTCGCTCCTTTGTCTTTCCCTCTTTGTTGTGATCTGCACATCGTTTGTGCGACTCTCGTTGCTCGTGATCATGGAATTCTCTCACCTTTTCCTCGTCTTTCTCCCATTCGATTCACCGCTTCGAAACAAAAAAAAACAGAAACGACGACATCGACGACGTTCACCAATATACAGGTCCCCTCTATGCATACGCGAGGAGCATCACTCTTGGGGTAGAGTATTTCAGCTTCAAGACGAATCGAAAAAAAAAATTACTAGTGTGAAGCGAATGTGTCTTGCTTGCACGCGTGACTTGATGCGCTAAGCTCCTGCAGATCTGACAGCTTTGGTAGCGGGAAGGGGTCCTGCGAGGCTCACTCGTTCTTGGAGCCACACCATCGACTCTTTTTTTTTTCTCCGATTTATACTCACCGTACGCACGCACGCACGCGCGCAGGCTAGGTGAGCTTAGGTTTGCACGACTGTTTTCGTGCGGTCTTCTCTGTGTATTGGCGAAACTTGCAATATAGAGGAGATTTTTGGATACAGAGATCGGGCGGGGTCTCGCATGAACTCGATAACGGATAAGGTGATAGCATATCGTCTTCCGCAAGATGGTGCAAAGGGGGAAGCCTATGGCGTGTGCCTTCGAAGCCAAGGAAATACACTGCGCGTGATTTTGTTGGAGGAAGGAGACAAGGAGAAGGCGCTGAAGTCAGTTCTCCGAAGATTGTCTGATGAGGATGTCGTCGTAAAGTCTTTGGAGAGCCGCCTTCAGCTTTTACAGTCGCAAAGGTTGGAGGAGCCGGTGGAGGGGAGGCCCAATCAATGCCTCTCGCAAGAGACGCTCCTACGGTGGGCTATCCACCATCTGGAGAAAATCAGGGAGGATGAGTGGGCGCTGCTCGTAAAAGAGCGGTGCCCCTCTGCTATCGTTAGTGCTGTCGGATGCACTCTAGCGTGCATCGTCGCTGGGAAGAAATTAGTCTCCTTTACGTGGAGCAACGCGCAAAGACTGCTGTGCAGCGGCAAAGCATTGGTGGAACAGCTGCGTCAACTTGGCGAAAAGAGGATGGAGAGATCTCTATATGACTTCATCGAGAAGACGTACTTGTCCGATGAAACCTTGTCTTACTCATCACTCTTACAAGAATCACCGTCTTTGGTTGTTCTTCACAAATGGATTACAGCTTTTATGGATTACCAGTGCGCTCGTTACATGGGAAACAGTGAGATGGAGCTACGGCGGCAGGTTACCGACTGCCAGAGCAGCCTTCGGGTCGCACGTGAGCGCCGCAGCTTACTGGAAAATCAGGTGGGATTGATCAATACGGGAAATTGTTACAGCCGCACCAAGATTGTACACAGTGTTCCCACAGAACACGTTCTCTGCTTGATGACAGCTGAGAAAGTTACGACACGGCAGTTTCTTCTCAAGGATCGCATTCCTCGCGAATCCCTGGGGGAGATGCTTGCGGCGTCGCTTGCCAGTCCACACAGCAACCGCAGCGATATACCGGGGGCTCGTTCAAGAATGTCGCCGTTTTCATCAGATGGAAGCGACCAGGCAGGTTGCACTCTCACCTCGGCTTTGATGCCCTCAGCGTCGGAGGCTGAGGCAGCGCATGCAAGGTCATATATGAAAGGGCTCCGCATGCAACGTTCACGCGCCTCCATTGGCAGAAATGATAATGTGGATAGTCTCGAGAGTTGCCACCCCTCGACGACGTTCTTGACTGACGCACTCAGTGGGCTCGATGTTGGGTCCCACTTCGCGAGGGCTCTAGGGAAGGCTTCTGGCGAGTGCAGCTCCTTTTTATCTTCAGATGGCAAGGCTGCTGTGGCGGGCGCCATAGCTACCACAACCACAGAAGCGCATACAGTCTCTGTTTCTTCTATTCAGATTGACAAGCGAAACAGTGCGGCTCTGCTATTGCAAGCGCCAAGCGCAGCCTCGGCCTCAGAAAATTCCCAGAGTTTGCTGGCAGATGTCAAGAATCACTTCGAAAACGTGCAGGAAACACTACTGGAATGCTTTGAGGAGTACAGGAAGCTGGAGGAGAAGTATTTGAAAACTGTAGAGCAGAGTAGACAGCTTTTGCAAACGCTGGAAGGGCGCGACAAAGAGGTTGGGCGGCTGCGTGACTCTCTATCGCATGCAATCCACGGCCAACTCTTGGCAGGGCGTGTAATTGCACGTTTGCAGCAGAATCAGCACAGTGCATCAAAAGGTTATCCTTGTAATGGACACCAAGGCTCTGCAAACGAGGCATACCTGCATCTCGACACCTCTGGCGCGCTCGATGCAGACAGCTTTTCGCGAAAGGTGGAGTTCTTGCTCGAGGATACGCTGGATTACCTGCGGGGGGCGGCTTCGACTCTATCCATGTGAGCGGCTACATTGTCCTCCCCCCCCCCCCCCCCACCACACACAGCTTTTGACAAGTACGCTGTGACGGTTCAAAAATGTTACACGTCATATCCCTCCTCTTGCCTTTCCGTATGCTCTCGTTAAAAAAAAAAAAATCATGGTGCTGGGGGCGTCGATGGAAAAGAAGAATCACGGATGGAACGGGGAGAGCCAACAACAAAAAAGCGACTAGCGGCTGAGGCGATCTGTTGTGTTGGCGTCTGGGAATTTTTTTTTTTCCACTCCATGTTGCTTCTGCTGATATGAGGTTGAGTGGTAAGTGAGTGAGCGGGTAGGGGTGGAGGGCGGGCGGGCGGAACGCAGAGTTTCCGGGAGTCACTAGCCAGGGGGAAAAAGAGCACAGTCGCGTTGGTACTCCCCCCCTCCCCTTCCCCTATAATCGTTTTTTTCGCATTCGATACAGTATGATATCAATGTACGCGTACACCCGCGTACACAGTACCTCCTCCTTGCCACGCAAGCATTAACGTCAAAAGCAGAAACATCGACGGGGACACGGCAAGAGTGAGCAAGCACTCCAATCTAAAATAGGCGTGGCGTGCCAGTCCCATGAATCGTGTTAGAGGTCTCACTCTTGCTCCTGTCGCCTCGATCTTCGTTTCAGAGGTGGCCGCATGAAACGGAGGCCAAAGAAGAGCTGCACTTACTAAGCCCTAGTTAGACGCTTGGTCATGTGGCATGCTACTCAAAGGAACCTTACGAGCATGCACTTTCTTCCTCCTCTTTCCCTGTGCTCCGAGCTGGCGAGTAGCTGTCTGCTCTTCGCACCCAGACTCGTGACCACTTCACTTCTTTTCTCATGCTGCTCTCGCTACCCATGGTGATCACTTCTCTCTCCTTTCCTGAAAACGAAATGGAATACATCCCTTCCACAACACATGCACATACGCGCACACACGTACACAATCCGGGTACAGCCTCTCTTATTCTTTTGCTTTTTGACAATACAGCATAAAACTGTTGATATATATATATATATATATATCAGTTTTCATTTTCTTTCTCTACATTAGACTTCATCTTTCACACTCCCTCTCTTCTTTCCCTTCCCCCTCTCGAATGCAAAGTAGACCATAAAAGGTCCCCGACCGTTTCCCCTCCACTCTGACTCCTCCTCCCCCAAGCTAAAAATAAGAAAGATTGACTCCTCCTGTCACCTATCTGCCTACCCCCCTCTTGGCTATCGAAAGAACAGAGAGCTTCTTTCCCTGGCTCCCCTGTTTTGATTCCGTCCAGTATATCGAGATATTTATATTATCCAATCATAGTTAGATTCACACTCCTGAAGATCATCTTTTCCCCTACACCTGGTGACTTCGAGTTTTTCTCCTTCCAAGCCCCGCTTCATCTTCGATTCTTTTACATTTCTTTTTTTTTCGTCGTTAGGTAGTGCAGTTATTTGCCACAATCACTAGAGATATCAACTTTCAACACCGATTGGCACAACCACCTTTGTTTCCCGACTTGAATATATTTTTTGAACTACGCAGTTTGTTACTGTGTACCTTCAGTGTGACAAAGACCTTTATTTTTCCTCTTGTTTTGGCCTAGCTCTGCACACAATTACTTTCTGTCCCCCGTGATCTTTCTCCGCCACGCGTCGCACGCAAAAAAAAAAAAAGGGTGTTTCTTTTCACTTGTGTTTTTTTTTTCCTTGAGCTTCCTTTACATTTCAAGATATTTTTGTTTCCTGTATTTCACTCTAGAAACTTTCTTTCACTTGTACTCCGTTTGGTGCCGTCGTTCCTCCCCCTGCTCCCCCATTGCATCCACAGGGCCTCCTCAGAGCTACAGAAGCGCGCCGAGGTATTTTTGGTTTTCTCTCGCGTTGCTTCACCTTTGTTCTCCGTACGCAAATATATATATATATATATAGTGTATCCGTCACTATTTCTCGTTTAGGAGCACAGACCATTTTTTGCCCCCCCCCCCAACTGCGTTTCCCACGAGAGCAAAAAGAGGTTAAAGTACGAAACAGAGAAACAGATTCGTTGGTGGTGTCAAACTGTTCTGACCTTGTGAGTGCTGAGCTACGCTTCCTGATCTAGTCTTTAGTAGTTGGGTCCTGTACTTCTGCTTATCTCTGTCTTTGTGTATCTGTGTGTTTGCGCGTTTGTAGTTGTCTCTGTGTCTTTTCCTTTTTTAGTTGCATCTCTTCGAAGCCCTTGGTTTTGCTGCTGTATTTCGTCCCTTATCCCCTTCGTGTACCCCCTCCCCCCCTCAGGTTAGAAAACGGTTTTCGTGTATTGGTCTGTAAGAAAACATCTTTCAAATCGAGCACGCTCCCCCCTCCCCCCCCCAAAAAAAAAGACCCTTGGCAGTGGGCGTGTTCTTCATTTCTTGTGGCGTGTATCCGTTTCATCTTTTTACCTCTCCTACGTTCTTCTCGGTGTGAAAAGCGAGGGTGCCTAGCTGCTTGCTGCTTTTTTTTTTTTGCAGACATTTGGTCACCTCTCAGCCCCACCCTTTTCTTTGGTTTTCGAGCTCCGCCATATACCGTACAAGGCAATATCTTGTATTATATATATATATTTGTAATTGGTGCTGTTCAAAGAAGTATATTTAGTGGTCGGTGTGCAAAAATCGCCTTGGAGAACGGAGCCCTGAATATAGCGAGCCCCAACAGCATCAGGTGAGTTTTTTATTCGCTTTCATCCCCCCTCCTCCCCTGCCGTCCTTGTTTTTCACGACACCTTTTTTTTTCTTAAACTATTGTCTCACCCACACACAGACGCGGTTTTGTGTGAAAAGCATTTTTAACAACAACAAAAAAAAGCGTAGAGGGTTTGTGTTTCGCGCAGCCGAACCACAGCGAAAAGCTTTTCGTTCAGAGTGTGGTTCAACTTATCGGCTTTTTTTTTACTATCCCTTTTTTTTTCTTCGCCTACGAACCCTCCGACTCGACTCCTTGTGAGAGGTCGGTAAAGCCAAGTGGGACACAGAAATGACTTCCGAATCTCCCGAAAATCCGTCGAGGAGGCAGCCCTCACTGCGGGTTCGCGAGCCTTCAGTCGCCAACGCATCTCATCAGAAGGTGGTGGTGCTCAAGGGCTGCTACGCTCGACAGGGTGAGATAGGTGAGGCAGTTACACAGGAGCCTGCTGAGTGCGGTGTTGCCACGGCCTCGGCCGAGGCATTCGTGCGCACGGACGCCGTTGCGGAATCCACGATCCCTACATCGTTGGTGACCAGAGAGTGCACCCCGCAGTTGGCAAACGAGACAGAGAGTGCTCTCATAGCCTTTCCCTCTGTGACAGGTCGCCACACACCATCGCGATCGCCACATCCGAAGTTGTCCACAGGCTCCCGCCTCAGTGCGAATCAGCTGGGCATTCTGACCACACAGTCTGTTGATTGCGGTTTGCAGACATTCACCACTGTTACTTCTCGCCGTGCGCGAAGCTCCGCCACGGACAAAACGGATGTGTCTTTGACAGAGCTGGCGCTTTCCGCTGTTCTGCATCCATCAAAGGAGAACATTGTTGAGTTGGATCGGCCAGACATTTTGTCTTCCGCCGAGGATTCCGATGCCATTAGGGACAGCTTGGATCGAGCGGCGGCCATTTTCCATCATACATGCAAGGGTTCAAGGTGGTGTGCTATCGTCTCTGCGAACCCAGAGGTGGTGCATCGCTTAGCAGCGACTGATATCGCATCTGCAACAGGTACGCAGATACCTGAAATATCTAACCTCACAATTATTGCTACCGAGTCCGCTGGGCTTCACATTTGCTTCCAGCTTGCCACAGGCTGTAACGTGCAGCGTGAAGCCACATTGGGACGATGTCTTGAGAGGTGCGAGCTGAAGCTTCTTACAGAATTCTATCTTTCCTCCACCAAGGTGACACCGAGTCAATCTGGTGATGAAACTACCGAATCGGCTGCGCAACCACGCGGAGATTATTGCGACACAATCAGGGGACTCTCAGCGACCTCTCACCACGGCCATCGCGGGTTCAGCGAAGACAATCGACAACTAGAAAAGGAACTTGGAACAGCACTGGAGGACCTGCATTTTGTTCAATACCAGAAGGAGGAACAGAAAGAGAGGTTCTGTCTTCAGTTGGAGGAGGAACGTCGTAGTCATGCGCAGCGGGTTTCGGATTTGGAAAGCGAAGTGTTTACCCTTCGCCGAGATCATTGCCGACTTGACGAAGAGGTCTCCAGCCTTTCCTCGATGCTCCTCGAAGCCGAAACATCATGCGATCAATTACGTAAGCGCATCCGGGACAGCGAGCGGGAACATCGTATGGCGCTAGAAAAGGCCACATCCGACAATATCGCCCTTCGCGACGAACACGCTCTAATAGTATCCAACTACGAAGCCCAGTTGGAATCGCTGCAGATCCAGCTCCTCCATCAGAGCATCCGATCCCCAACGGAGCAGAACGCCACAGGTCTCAGCGCCTCCGTCCCCTATAGCCAACACAAAGGTATTCACACGGGATCCCATACTCCTCTTCACAACCACCCAGTGAAACACATTCAGTCTCTTCCAAAAACTTCCCATTACTGCACCACCTTTACCACATCCGCCCCAAGACCGGGCCCCGATATCGTCCAGTTAGCCCACAGTCCTGGCCAGGGCACCAAGTTCGACAAAGCCACCTGCAACTACGCGACGCTAGAGGCGAGAAACAGTGCCGCTGACAGGGACCTCGCTGCTGCGCAGAAAGAGCTGGAGGTGGCGACGCAGCGGTGCGCGGAGCTGGACGCAGCCCGCTCTGCCGCCGAGGCGGAGCTGGAGGCGAGGAGCAGTGCCGCTGACAGGGACCTCGCTGCTGCGCAGAAAGAGCTGGAGGTGGCGAGGCAGCGGTGCGCGGAGCTGGACGCAGCCCGCTCTGCCGCCGAGGCGGAGCTGGAGGCGAGGAGCAGTGCCGCTGAAAAGGACGTCGCTGCTTCGCGGGCCGAGATACAGTCGGTTAAGGAGAGAGCCCGTCGCACCGTAGCTTCGGTCCGCAAGGAGTGGGAGGACAACAAGTT
>CM007318.1:947604-1007723 GCA_000333855.2 Endotrypanum monterogeii
CGCTGCTTCGCGGGCCGAGATACAGTCGGTTAAGGAGAGAGCCCGTCGCACCGTAGCTTCGGTCCGCAAGGAGTGGGAGGACAACAAGTTGGCAGCTGAGAAAGCCGAAAGGATGCTAGAGGTAGAGAGATGCCGCTGTGCGGAGCTGGAGGCGAGGAGCAGTGTCGCTGACAGGGACCTCGCTGCTGCGCAGAAAGAGCTGGAGGTGGCGACGCAGCGGTGCGCGGAGCTGGACGCAGCCCGCTCTGCCGCCGAGGCGGAGCTGGAGGCGAGGAGCAGTGCCGCTGAAAAGGACGTCGCTGCTTCGCGGGCCGAGATACAGTCGGTTAAGGAGAGAGCCCGTCGCACCGTTGCTTCGGTCCGCAAGGAGTGGGAGGACAACAAGTTGGCAGCTGAGAAAGCCGAAAGGATGCTAGAGGTAGAGAGATGCCGCTGTGCGGAGCTGGAGGCGAGGAGCAGTGTCGCTGACAGGGACCTCGCTGCTGCGCAGAAAGAGCTGGAGATGGCGAGGCAGCGGTGCGCGGAGCTGGAGGCGAGGAGCAGTGTCGCTGACAGGGACCTCGCTGCTGCGCAGAAAGAGCTGGAGGTGGCGACGCAGCGGTGCGCGGAGCTGGACGCAGCCCGCTCTGCCGCCGAGGCGGAGCTGGAGGCGAGGTGTAGTGTCGCTGACAGGGACCCTGCTGCGGCGCAGGGGGAGGTGAGGGGAAGGGAGTCGGTCTCTGAGCAGCATCCAACGTTAAGAGCGGACGGGGATGAGATTCGTAACGGTTCTTGTGAGGGGGAGGGAGTGTTGGAGGCTTTGCGGACTGAGTTGGCACTGCGATCTCAGGAAATCGTCGCGTGTATCTCACGCGTCGTTGCTGCAAAGGAGGCTGTCGATAGGGCGAGGGTGACCTGTGGGAAGATGGAGTTGACTGACGTGGGTGCGGAGAGAGGGATGCGGGGTGATGATCATATGGCAAAGGATGGTCTTTCACTTGCTCAATACGAAATGGGAAAGCTGACGAAGCTTTACTGGGATGCAGATGCTGCAGCGGAGGTGGGTGGGGAGACAGAAAGGAATTATCCCTGGCACGTGCTTATTGTGGAGCTTTCGAAGGACCTGAGCCTTGCAGACCAAAAAATTCGGACTATGCAGGAGGCCAACCGAGTGCTGCGCGAAAGACTCCGTTCTGAGATGACGGCATCGCTGTCGAGATGAGCGGTCAACAGTTGTGGATCATGCGTGAATACCTATATCGAAGAAAAGGGAGGGGTGTGCAGTCTAGCGGTTTTTTTTTCTTTCGCGAGAGACTTGCCGTGCCCTGTAGCAGATCGTTTTCGTATTGCTGAAGTTATTCACCGGAAACGCGATCGCAGTCGGTGGGCGCTTCGTCACCGTTCCTGAATCCACGAGTACTTTTTTTTTTCTCTTCATCAGTGTGCGTTAGGGCTTTTCGACGGTGTTGCAATCCGAGCGCAAAGAAGTGAGAATATACCCAGGCGAACAGTTAGTTCCTGGTCAGATTTTCTCTTGTCCCGCTGCCAAATGTGCCCAGATGTTCTGTAAGTGATCGCCCCCCATTTTTCAGAATTTTGTAGTGCTTCACATCTCGTCTCACAGATTCGGTGACTGGCTTGTTTTTTAATGACCAAAGCACCACTGCCTCAATCCCCTTTCGTTCCAAATACGATGATCACTTTTTCTCCAGTTTGCTGTGGGCTCTAGCGGGCGGGTGAGCTAGTGGGTGGGTGACTGTGGTGGACTGCAGTGCCCCCACTCCATGCCAGCCGCACAACGGCGTTTTCTTGTGGCACAGTTGTAAAAAGTACTGTATCCACTGATTAAAAATGAATTTTATTTTTTGTACGGACCAAAACAACAGTATGGATTCGTGTTTTTCCACTCTCACTGCTCTGTTTTGTGTTCCAAGAGGGAGGTGGGGTGCATGTGAGAATCTGCTGGAGAACTACTTTTTAATTCCTATCCCTCGCCTAATGAGACGTTTCCCGATGGTTGCAGGTTGGCGTAGCTCAAACAAAAAAAAAACTAGATGTGTTCATGGCACTTCTTGACGACGTTCACTCCCGCCCTTACTGCCATTCCGCGCTCATTTTTTTTTTCGTTTCATGAGAGTGTACTACGGAGGCCTGCGTGCTGTGTATTTGTTGATGAAGCTTCTCTTGCTCTCCACCGTCCATTCCCTTCCCGATCAGTGCTAGCGTTGTAGAGGATGCAGACACGTCAGATGATTTTCCACGTGAAGAAAAGGTGCGCGTCTCGCAGAAAGCGGTTACGTGGGTTAGTGTTCACGCATCTTTTCGCTACTGACGTGCATTATGTAGAGCACGAGAGACAGGCTGCAGAGGTGCTCCAGCGGCATCGTTTTTTAATATTTTATGCCTGAGCCCCTTTTGTTCATCGACGTATGTCTATACTCCTCCGCTCCTCTCCCTTTCCCCATGTCATATGCGTGTGTATGTTATCGCTCTCCGCGATGTTCCTATGCGTCTCATTCATTTTCGATGGTTATACTCCCCCTTTTGAATTTGTTTTTTTTTGCTGCGATTTTTGCACTCTCTCACAATTGAGTCTGTTCTCTCATTTCGACTCTCGCACCGGTTGCATCTACACTAAATAAAAAAAAAGCAGCACACGCTTTTAATTACGCTTCTCCACGCCCACGTGCGCAGTTTCCAGGGGAAAGACTAATCTTCTATCACGGAGCTCCTTTTGTTCTGCGAATTAAAAAAGAAAAGAAGGCAATGAGTACTCTGGAGCTCTCCTCTTGGGAGAGCATTCGCGGCAGTCGTTTCACAGCTTTAGAGGATTTTCCACAGAAGTCTGTGTCTGTGCATGCTCTACTGACTGGAGCGATACCATCAGTTTCCACCGTTCTCTCTCGTCTCACGAAGAAGTTCGACGGCGATGACTGGAAACATCTTCTCAACTCCATTCCTTCGCAGCTCTATCAGACTTTTGTATGTGAGGCGAGCAACGCGTTGGGGGTGGCTCAGGAGGCAATCACAAATGTCCAGTTCCGCCTTGGTAGTCTATACGTAACGTTTCATGTTACCCACGATGAGGATATCAGCCAGGAGGAGATGGATCACCGTATTGAAGAGTACCCGTTCCGTGAGATGTGGCGTCTTTACAACCAACGTGATGGCGCGCCGGATGGATTGGACGCTGCTCTGCAAAGCCTCAAAGATGTCGAGATGAGGCTCAAAGACAAGACTCGAGAGTTGGAGAAGGAGCGCAGTGAAAACGAGCAAAAAGTCAGAGATTTCGAGAGAAAGCTGCGTGCTCTCCAAAACGAGTTGGAGGGCCCTGTCGCCGAGCGCGAGCAGAGCTTGCTGGAGCAACTTGCAAAGGAGCAGAAGGCGCGGAAAAAAGCGGAAAGCGAACTGAAGGCTGCTGATGAAATGAATAAAAAGTTGTTGGAGTCTATGAAGCAAGAGAAGGTGCGCGCAGGGAAGACAGCTCAGCGTCACAACGACCTCATTGCCGCCATTATTCAGGAGAACAAGAAGGAAAAAGAGGCAAAGGAGCGCGAGTACAATGAGCAGATGGAGTTGAAGGACTATATTATAGAAAACCTCAAATCCCAGCTGCGCAACCGCACGAATGGCAGCGCGTCGCCGCGGAATAGTCTTGTCAACGCTGATCAGTCCGAGGATTTCAACAGGTTAATGAAGCGCATGGAGGACATGGCAGCAGTGCTGCAGCGCACGCAGGAGTCCGAAAGCGAGGGACGCGCGCAGATTGAGCACCTGTCCGATGCTCTCAAGCGGTCTGAGGAGGCTCGACGCTCGGAGTCTGTGTCATACGACAACAACATCGTTGCCCTGACTCGCCAAATCCAATCCTACCGCGACACCAAGGTCGCGGAAGACCACGAGCGTCGTTCCACAGAAGATCCCCAGCGAGGTCGTGAGTGGATGGGCGACGCATCGAAAGAAAACGCAACTATTGTGCGTCAGTACATCACCAGCCTCGAGAACCTCATCGGCTCTCTTCAGGATCGTCTGAGCTTCATCAGCGAGGAGTACAACAATAACGTGGCAGAGGCGGAGACGGACGTATCGAGTGTGCGCCAAATTCTTTCTGAGCATGAGGAGGATAGCAAGAAGATTCGCCAAACCTTCAGGTCCAGCTCGTTTGCCCTTCAGAAGATTTATTGGGGAACCCGCGAACTGGAGGTGCAGAAGATTATCCAGAGCCTCGACACCGCTGCCGCCGACTCTGAGAAATCGAGTGCTGCAGTACGCGTGGCGATTACCATGCTTGATTCTAAAGCGCGCGCTTTTGGGGATAACAAAGATTGGATGGAGCAACATCAAAAAATGATGCGCGAGATTTTGTGCTCACTTCGTGATTTGAATAGGCGTGCTTTTGACCGCCAGCGCGCGCTAATGGATGACAGAGTCACCAAAGCGTAGTCGCTACGTTTTCTGCCTGGTGCAGGTTCTTAAAGTTTTCCTCTCTCGGAGTGCGCGTACCTCCCTCTACACATATCCGTGTAAGTGCATGTGTGTGCTTGTTTGCTTTATCGGTTGTCATCATTTGTTTTTTCTTTTTTTTTGCTTGATTTCGTTGCTTCGGGTCCTTTAGAACACTCCTGCAAGCATCATTCGTTTTTGCATACTTTCAACTGGGCTCATTCTATTCCCTTGTCGTCTTTTTCACCCCCCACCCCCCACCCCCCTCCCCCTACCCCCCACCATACACACACACACACACACACATTTGTCGCTCTTTTAGCTTCGCTTAACATTTCCCATCCTTAGTAAGCAGAGGAAAAGAGAAGATGCGCGGTGTGAAAGGAAGAGAAGGATAAGGGTGCTGTCGAGCGGCGGGTTTGGTGGGGGTGATAAGTTTCTGAACATAATGTTCAACTTATGCACCCCCTGGTACGGGTGAATTGGGTTTTTTTTTTTTTGTCTGGTAATGACTCTTTTTCTCTCACTGACTCTTTACATTCCTCTGCCAGCGCACGAACACACCAACACGCACCCAGGTGAACAACAACAGCAACTAAGAACCCAAGTATATCGGAGTTGCATTCGCGCGTCCCCCTTGACACGTGAAGAGTTTGGGGAAAAGGCATTGATTGGATTTTGATAGTCTGGGGGAAAAACATGAATCGCAGGAAGTAGAGCGAAACTGATCTATCGCGGCACATCAATCCTCTACGTTTAGCGGTTTCATAAAGGAGAAACGGAAACGTAACTATTATCAATTCAAAATAGAACTGTGTTTTTGGACATCAGATGCCTCGGAGAGGATGACGGAGGGAAGGATGTGCAGCTCTGAAGTTGAGGGGTGAGCAGGGGGGGGGGAGAATACTCAAGGGAGCGTATGTGTGTTTAAGTGTGCTCGTGTGTGTGTGGGAGTCGATGGAAGATCTGACAGTCGCTAGTGCGAGTGTTTCTCTCTCTCTTTTACGCTTCAATGTCCTTTTTGATTCCCTATGACTCACATTCTCTGTTTCTAGGGATAGTAGGTATATTCGCGTATCATTGCATCTCCAGATATTTGATCTCCGTTTTTGTTTAGTGCTTCCCTGTAAGAGCTCGATATCTGCCTTTTTAATTGACAGTGTGTTGTGTGCTCTTGTTGTATCTGAGCGGTGCTCTCTAGGTTTCACAAAATAGCGCACTCATATTTTTCTCCTTTTTTTTTGTCGTGCTCCTTTGATCGCGCGGGAGGGGAGTGGGAGGACGAGAGAGCAACATCATCGATAGCTCCCACAGCGCCCTCTATATCGAATTTTCTCCCACACATCAGGTCTTTACTTTTTTTCCCTTTCACTGATGTGCATCTCTGTCTTTTTCTCAGAGGTTATTCTTTTTTTTCGTGTCTTGCTCATGTTTCGTTCACGTGTTGCTGTTACAGTCAAAGTCGAAGGTACATATCTGCATCGATAGAAAGGAAATAAGCAGACACACACACACACACACACCTGTTCACAGGCAGATAAACACGCACAGAGGAACCGATCCATTCGTTTGCTTTATGAAGGAAAGAGTGCTCAGAATGAAGTTACACAGGTATACTAGTCTACCCGCGTGCTTTGTGCCAACTATACAGTGGAAAAATGCACAGGATTGGTCAGCAGTTGCCTCAATCGCATACAAATACATACATATATATTTCTTGGACAGTCTGTCTGCCTTTTTTTTTTCGTGGTGCATGGCGGACTATTGGAGAATTCGTTTTTTTTTGTTAGTCAGCGAAAGTGAGGGAAGTGCTTCAGTTTACGCGAAGACGCTTCCATACCTTACAAGAGAGAAAGCAGACCATTGAACTTGAGGGCGAATCAAAGCACGAGATAGGTGCTATCTGGTGGAAAAAATCGTCTGGAGCACAGACTTCCAAGCAACGCTTCTCATGCAATGACCGTCAGGGATTAGGAATGGGTCATAGCTGTGGAAGATTTATCAGAGGAGATGGGTCGGAGATCAATCCTTCGGTGTGTGCGATTCTTTTTGAGCGCTTCTTGCCGCAAGCAACCCTCTGCTAATTTATCTTGCTTTCCGCCTTGAATAGGATCACTTTAATGTGTTTGTTTTTGTGCTTCGCATGCCATTGCGTGGCGCGCCATATATCTATGTCGAGACAGTTGTGAAGGCCTTTTATATGCAGTCCTTTTTTATTCTTTACCTCTCAAATAACTTGAACTTTTTGCGTGCTACTTCCGTCGTTTCCCTTTCCCATACTCATAAATATCCGCTATTTATGTGGCCCGGTATATATATATATATATTTTGGCCCACTTTCTCGCTACCTCACCAACACACAATCCTAAACGTGTGTATGCTCCCACAATTTGTTTACAATACATACATACATATATATATATATATAACCCCATATACCAACTTGATTTGTATGAAAGAGAATTAGTCCTCTTCTTCGTCAAGTTTTTTTTTGTTTTTCGAGCTGATCTCGTCGCTTGCATCACGCACGATTCCGCCCGCCTCTCCACCTCCGATTCTCTTTTATCACAAGAAATCATTCTTCTTTACAAAGCAACCATGCCGCCGCGTCCGTCCCGTGATGAATACCGCCGCGTCCGTGATACTCACCAGGGTCGCGAGCGCTCCGAGGGTGCTGAGAACGAGGTGCGTGTGACTGCCACTCACGGCCAGCACAGCTACATCTCGTACGCCATCGCTGTGTTAAACGGTGAGGATGGTAAGACGCGTAATGACACAGTGAAGATCAGCGGTATGGGCGGCGCCATCTACAACGCCGTCAACATCGCTGAGATTGTGAAGCGCAGAATCGCCGGTCTCCACCAGATCACTGAACTGGGATCTGAGCTGGTCTGCGATGAGTACGAGCCTATCGACCGAAACCAGAACCCTGAGAACGTGGTGGTGGAGCGCAAGGTGTCCACAATTCTCATCACGCTCTCTCGCCAGCAGCTGGACAAGTCCAACCCTGGTTACCAGGAGCCAATCCCGGAGAGCGAGGTTTCGGATCAGGAGAAGCGTGATCCCGCTATGAGCCACCGCGGTGGTCGCGGGGGCAGCCGTGGTGGCCGTGGTGGCAACCGTGGTGGCAACCGTGGTGGCCGTGGTGGCCGTGGTGGCAGTCGCGGTGGTCGCGGGAGCGCCGGCATTGACCGCCGCGATGACCGCGAAAACTAAAGCCATGGATGAAGGAAAAAAACAGAAGATCGGGGAAAGTATTGATTTGACTATGTCTTCTTGGAGTGTTGAATGGGTGATTGTGTTGGGGTCAATCCCGTCTTTACTTGCCCTCGTTTTATCTCCTCACTCGCTGCATCACCGGCCCGGTGTGTGTGCGTGTCTGTGCGTAAAGCATGTGGGTGCGTAGGTGAATATCTGAGAAATGGGTAAAAGAATTGATGAAGCAAAGTGGCACGTATTTGAGTGTCTTAGCATTCAGGCGGATGATGATGATAAGGTGCATTGGCGAACTCGTGGCTCGCGCTTTATTTTCTCGTTTCTTTTTCTCACAAGCACACACATACACACGAGTTCTAGTCTCCCTCTTCCGTACCCTATCCACTATTCTTTGGTTTGTTTTCGGCTTGCTGCTGTCGATCCATCTCATCGCGATGCTTCGGCTCACTGTGTGGTGATCTGAGCAAGTCCGAGCTAGACTGCCTCTGCTCTACCACCAGTGCATTTCTTTCCCCTTCTCTGTCTGTGTGACTGACTGTGGCGTCGAAAAAGTAGTAGCGAAGCGCACGAAATGCGGTGTGTAGAATAAAGGAAGAGGAGAAATGGGGCGGTGTCAAGGGCGGTAGACGGCGTGTGTGATCAATCAATAACGAGAGATGAGGAGGAGTAGCAGAGAACCGGTGGAGGGCATAAGGGGCTAAGCCTCGCCCTTTCCTTTTTTCCTCCTCGCATTTTCTATCTCTTCTTCCTCCTCAGCCTCAGGAATATTTATATATATATATATGTGTGTGTGTGTCCGTGTCTGTTTTTGTGTGTTTTTTCGTTTTCTTGTTTCCTCCTTTCCCTACGAATATATTTCACTTCTTGTCTTTTATATTAAAGTCTCTTTTTTTTTTTGGGGGGGGGGTGGGTATTGTCATTGTGCGCTTTTCTTTTTGGGTAGTCGTTCTTTGTTTCGGTGTGATAAAGCTTTCCTTCGTGAATTTCTTTCTTTTGTGAGAAGTGGGACTGGAAGATGACAGTTGGTTCTATGGTGCCGTTCGTCTTTGTCTCTCCCTACATTCGCCATGAGGTTCACTGCGATTCCTGTTTGTCTTGTTCACAAATATGTAAGTGGATCCGGTTGGATACCTGATATGCATTCCCAATAGTGACACGCGCGCAGACAAACTTTTCAACAACACATAAACAACACACACACACACACACACACACACACACACACACACACACACACACACACACACACACACACACACACACACACACACACACACGCACACATACGCACGCCGTGACGCAAGAGTTTGTCGCTCCTTCCCTTGATTTTTATATCTTTTTCCCCTCTGTCCTATGGTTGTTTCTTTCCTTTCTTCCCTCCGTCTCCGTCTCCGTCTCCGTCTCCGTCTCCTCTCTTTTCTTGGACAAGTGTTGAGTGTGAGGAAAAAGAAAAAAAATAAAGAGGTATTCATGGCGGCTGTACTACACACGTGTATCTTTTTTTTCAAAGTCCCCGAAAACCTTCCTTCCTGTGTGCCCTAACGATTGTGACGGAAGCAAACAAACAAGCAAGTAAACAAAAAAGAGGAATTCTCCCCATGGAGGGGCCACACTCCTTTTTTTCTTCTCTTCTCCCTTCTTTTATCTTCCCTCTTACCCTTTTTTTTTTCTTGGTGCTTATCATCTTGTTCGGATCAGATCACTTATGAGATCGAGTTTTCCTGAGGGTTTTATCCCACGTCTCCAGGTACAGCGCCTCCGTCTTTCCATTTGTTTTTTTTTCATCGATGAGCCCGTGGAAAACTTTCGGTGCGAAGGAAAGTCGCAGTGTGGGTCATGTTGAAAGGAAAATGAAGGAGGGATGGTGACAGCGAGTTGTTGAAAAGAACCCAGAGAGAGAGCAGTCTGTCTGTGAATCCGTTCCGAACGAGGGCTACACAAAACGGGGAGAAAGCAAGTGGAGGAGATGAGCGACAGAGGAAGGGGGAGGAAATAGGGATGCCTCCATGAGAAAGAAAATGGGGAGATCCCTCCTAACACACACGGCAAAAAAAAAAAAACTGAACCGTCTTTCTCGATCAGTAGTGAAGAATCATTGAAGTAAGGAAACACAAACACACACTTCTACCCGCTGAGACTTACTACTTGTCTATGAAAGAAATCAACTAACGAAGAACAAAGAGGTCTCCGGCCCCCGCCGGCCTTTTTTCCCGTTTTTCTGCGACTTCATCCGTGCAGGCGGCATCATGTTGGTTGTCTGTTTTTTTTTTTCACGCCCCTAAATTTTTTCCCCCCTTTTTTCATTTTTTGTTTTTTTCCTCTGGGCTATCGCCATATCATCTATCTTTGCCACCTGTTCGCTTTGACCTGTCTCTCTTTTTTTTTTCTTTCTCCAGCCTGATCTCTCTCTCGTGCCCTACCTCATACCCCTACCCCTCGCCCTTCCCTTTTTTGTTTCCTTTTTTTTTTGGAAGGGAGTGTTTTTTTTTGTCTCTGCACTACAAGGGTCCTCTTTATGGTCTTGTGTGTATAAGTACGCGTGTATGCATGTCGATATGTATACGACTCCTTTCCTGTTTCCCCTGTTCCCTATATATATATATATATATATATATATATGGTTTGGCATAGCGTGTGGAGTGGATTAGGGTAGAGGGGGCTCACGTGAACGATACTGTAGAGGTTGGCCGCTACTCTCGATCTACCTATCAACCGACAAAAAAAATTCCCCTCAAAAGAGATCATCAAATCACCAGGAAAAAAGGGAAGTAAGCATAACTAAGGGAGGGCGAGAGGTGGAGAGGAGGAAAAGAAAAAATCAACCCCAATTTCCCATACCCATCCCCTGATAAAAAAAAAAAGGAGATACATTAAAAACACGAAAAGTAAAAAAAAAAGTAGGGAGAGAAAAAGATGAACAGAAACACAAGAGGATACACCCCCTCACGCTTTTCCCCCTTCCCTTACCCCCTCCCTCCGCCACACACACCCGAAGAGGGGGGAGAGGTACATGTACCCGTGCGCACACTTTTTTCTTTTTGACAGATGCTCTCCACAGCATCAACAGAGGAAAAATAACTAATAGGCGAAGTGCGTACGAGGAGGGGGGGAGAGAGGTGTGGACGACCTACGTGAAATACAAGCGATGAGCAGAATAGGGTTCTCTGTGTGTTAGGCTGTTGATTTTTTTTCTCACTCTGTCGCTTCCTAGCACGACTCAGTTTATCTCTTGTATCTCTTTTTTTTTTATTTGTGGGATTGCACAGAGGACGTACATGAAAGGCTGATACGACATACATACATTTTGACGGAGGTGATAGCACTTGAGGGGGCTCATAAACGTGCGGGGTAGGGGGAAGGGGGGGGTGTCACATTTCATTTTTTTTTTGTGAGTGCGTGTATCCCTTTCAGAGGTTTACTTTTCATGTCTCAAAAAGCGCATTGAATTCTTTTTATTTTTCCTCTCGTGATTTGGCCCCCTCACCCCTCCTTTCTTTTTTTTCCTCCCGTGTTTCACTGTGTGTGGGTGTGTCCGTATTCTTCGTGTGCCTGCCTTTCTCTTTGTTCTCTTTTGTGTGTGCTTGCCTATATCGTGCTAATTGCTTGGTGTTGCGTTCGTCCGTCTGTTTTTTTTTCCTCTATCCTCTGCTCACGGCTGTTCATGTAGGCACTTTTCTCTAGGTGTTTACCGACGCATTCACACATGGTATATATATATATTTATATGTGCATTCCAATAAAAGAGCATGTGTTAGTTGCAACGGTGATGTCAAGTGCGAAAAGATGCGAGCGTGGGACGAGGCACCGAGCGAAGCGAAACGGTGCGCATGTGAGGTGGGCCGAGGAAAAATGAAAAAAATAAAACAGGGCATTTTTTTTTTTTTGAATTGGCGCTCAAACGCCGCCAAATGCCTGTAAGATGGCGATTTCTCAATTCCTACCGCAGCCACAACAGAGAGGGGGGGGGGAGGAAATATATTCCCTCGTTTCTTTCGTTTTTTTTTTTAATTTCGCTTGTTGGAGTTGTCTATCACTGAAGATTTTTTGACGACAATGACGGCCAAACAAACGGAAGGAGCGCACACGAACACGCACATACAATAAAAAAGGTTTTTTTTTTGCTGTAGGGAAAAGGAAAATATCAAATATATACACGGAGAAAAGCTGCAGAACCAAGAGAGAGATTCCCTAACAAAAAAAAAACGAAGAGGGAGGAGGAAAAGAAACCAATCAAAGTCTAATGCAAGGAAAAGAGGCGGAAGCAGAGTTGGGCGAAGAGGGGGGAGACATGAGCCGAGTAGCGATCACGCCGCCCTCATCTCCTCCATTTTTCTTTCCCTCTTTTTTCCTATCAGGAAGAACGAGAGGGAAACAAGCTTACGCAAAATCACACGAACACATGGACAGGCCTATCACTCAGCATCGTCTATTAAGGGCACTGTTGTTCATAGGCGATACCAGGAATGACAATGTGAGTAGAGGAATTAGATAAATCATATTTTTGTGTATTTGCGGAGAACACAAATGGGGGCCACCCTGCAGCTTAAAAAAGAAAACACAAACACACACAGGCACTTGAATAAAAAGGGTTGGATGCCTGTAGAGCGATGGTCAGGTGTGGGAGGATTTCTTTAGCACTTTCTTTTGTATCTTTGCCCCTCCTCTTCTAGAGCCGTGTTTTTTTTTTCTTCCTTTCGGTTGCTGCTAAATTGTGTGTTTTCTAATTTCCGACTTACTTACTCTTTTTTTTTTTTGCCATCTCCTTTGCCTACACACACACACACATATATATATATATATATATATATATATATATATATGTGAGGTTATATAGTAGAGTGCGTGTGCTCAGTTTTTTCTTGTTCGTTAATCTTAGCACTGTGTTGTCGAGTCTGTTAGGGTTGTTGTTGTTGTTGTGTGTGTGTGTGTGTGTGTGTCCGTGTGTGTGTGCGTGCTTTTTCCCCCTCTTTCGCTTCCTAATGTCGGAGTGTTGGCCTACCCTTTTTTTTTTCTCACGTTTCAAACGCCCTCTCCACTCTCTTGTGCCATCAGCATTACGGTTCATCGTTCACTCTTGTGTTGTCTTTTTCTTTTTTCTTCTGGGG
Organism: Endotrypanum monterogeii; assembly: GCA_000333855.2. Classification (NCBI taxonomy): domain Eukaryota; phylum Euglenozoa; class Kinetoplastea; order Trypanosomatida; family Trypanosomatidae; genus Endotrypanum; species Endotrypanum monterogeii. Next base: position 960,348 of record CM007318.1, read on the forward strand.
TGTAAATCGGTCTTGAAACATACAAAATTAAACAAACAAAAGACGAATTGATTACATTTCGCTCTCTCACCCCCTTTTTTTTTTTTCTGTAGTCCGTGATCTGCCTTGTGTGGATGTTTATGGAACGGGGAGGTCTTTGAACTCGTTCATGTTCACCTCGAACAGGCACGCCACTTTCGGTGTGTGACCTCAACAGGGTGAGGGGTTAAACGAGCGACACAGTGTCCAGTGTGTTGTCTCTGCCACCATGCTGTCGTCTTTCGTGTTTTCTGCACTGCACACGGTAGACTTCTCTCTGAGGGTGAGGGGGGTGTCACCCTTTCGCCCTCGGTACGCATCGCATCTCTGCCGCATCGATGGTGTCTTCGCTTCCAAGGAAAGCGAGCATGGATGGGAATGAAAAAAAAAATCAACTGATGCTCATCTTCGAGATAATCGGTTGAGGAGGAATAGAAACCTTTACTTTTTCTCCGTCCTCATTCCGGGTCTGTACTGGGCCCCCCTCCCTCCCTCCCTCCCTCCCTCCCACGTGCACACGGCTTCTCCATTCTCTGCCTCTTCCCTGCTTTTGTTCCTTCCTACCTTGACCGGCGCGGAACTGTCGGTGAATTGGGTCCACATATCATGCTCTCTACACCCGCTTCTTTGTGACATTGAGTCTGCCTACTGTGGTTGCCTGGATCGTAAGGAAGTTCGGTGGACAGCCACCGATAGGACGTCGCTCTGAGAAGGTGACGACTGCCACAGACAAGTCAGCCGCCGGCTGCCGCTACCTTCCCTTTCTTTTACCAGATTTTCCCACAGGGTTTGCACACGCGCGCAAAACAAAGAAAAAAAAGTGCCTTTTGGCCATTGCTCGCACCGTCGTCTGCAACCCCCCTCGGGCTTCTATCGCCGGTCACAGCGTAATTTTTATTTTTTTTCAAAAATACGCACACACACACACACACACACACACACACACACACGCACACACGCACCCTTCGCCCGTTCAGCTTATTTATACGTGGTTGCGTTGCCTCTCCTTTACCTCTTCACTTTTACTGGGAGCTCGCGCTGTGTGTCTATTTCCGTTTATCATCATAAAAAAAGAGAAGTGCGCTGTCGTTCTTCGCCTTTACACTCCTCCCGCCAGTGTACTAGTTCGACTTCCAGCAATAAGGAAAAAAAAAAGAGACAAAGTCGACTACAAAACATTTTTTTTTTTCTCGCCTGTTTCGTTCGGCGTGCTGACTATCGACGTTTTTTAAACCCTACGGAACGCGATGCTGTCATGCATTTTTTTAGTCAATGAGCATGGCGAGGTGATTGTGGAACTGCAGTTCGGGGAGAGAATTCCTCGCTCAACGCTGGAGGGGTTCTGGTCCACTTTCATGGCGCCCTGGAAGGGACTCAGCGAAGCGCCAGCGGCCATTGTTGCCTACGGTGGCACTGTGTTTTCGCATATCCACCGCAACAACGTGTTCCTCGTCGGCACATACCCTTGTGATGATGCGGCGTTGGTCGTGCTGGAACAACTCTCTCTCGTGGCCCGGGTCCTCACTGCCTACCTTAGTGAGGTTACAGAGAACACTGTTCGGGAAAATTTCTCAATTGTTTATCAGCTGCTACAGGAGATGTTTGATTATGGTTACCCTCTCACCACGGAGCTCTACGCATTGGAGGAACTGGTGCCACGACCGACGCTTGAGAACCGCGTGCGCACGATTCTCGACACGCCTCTTGTGAGCAAGGTGATGCCAGTCAGCGGTCGCACTGCCATCGGGGTAGGCAGCCGGCAAGTGAACAGTTATCTCGGAGGTGTGCCGTGGCGGGACCCGGAGGCGCGTCACAGCACGAACGAAATACTCTTCGACGTGATTGAGTCACTCGACTACGTCCTGGACAGTGAAGGCCGCTGTGTGAGAGCAGCCGTGCAGGGCAGTATCGAAGTGAACTGTCGGCTAAGCGGCATGCCGGACGTGATACTGCGCCTGCGCGATGTTGACGCCGTTGTGGACGACGTTGCTTTTCATCGTTGTGTTCGACTTGACCGCTACGAGCATGATCGTACGCTGTGCTTCATCCCCCCTGACGGCAAGTTCACCTTGATGAAGTATACTTGCAAGACATCCTTGCAGATGCCACTGCCCCCCTTTTACGTGACGCCGCAGGTGACATTCAATGGTTTAGGTGGCCGTTTTACCTGCATGGTAGGCATCCGTGGTGGCGGCACGGGTTTCTCCTCTGTCATTGAGAAAGACAAAGAGGTCCAGCGACTGTCGGTGCGCCTTGTCTTGCCGCCGAATACATCATCGCTCACGGTAACGAACTGCTCGAGCGGGACAACGGTTTTCGACCGCTCCAAAGGGACGCTGACGTGGAACGTGGGGAACTTAACACACTCTGCAACACCGTCACTCGGCGGCGAGTTTTTGTTTGAGCCCAAGGGTGGTAGCGGCAGTGGCGGGGGAAGGGGGGAGACTGCATTGTCGTCGTCGAAGCCGGCGCACGTGGAAGTTCGGGGGGCCAAAATCGGAAATGCCACCTTGGCCACTGTTTCCTTCCAACTTCCCAATAGAATCATGAGTGGCCTTCGGGTAGACTCGGTGCAGGTTCTGAACGAGATCGGTAAGCCGTACAAGGGACTCAAGTACCAGACGCAGTCTGGGAAGTACTTTATCCGAGGGGCATGAGGCTCCCATTCGTGGAATGCGTGGCGCCGAGTCTCTGCGGGCACGCACGTTTATGGGTGAAACATTATTCTTGGGTGCTTACGCTCAGCCTCCTCCTCCTTTCTCCCAAGCATGCTTGTTCTCGATGCAGCTGCTTCTCATGTACGACCTCGTCTACTGTGTGCAACATTCATTTCATGTTCACATCCTTCATACGCAGACGCATACAAGCTGGAACTTATATACTCACAGTACTTGTGTCAAGGCCCAAATGCCACGAAACAGGGACTTCAATATGCTGCGAGGATCAGTAACTGTGGTGGGGGATGTCGTCTCGACAACCCTGCCACATCCCCTACGAGCCATCATTCTTCGCTTTCTAGTTTGTCCGACTCATTCTTGCTCGTTGTCGATTGCCGAGCTCCACGAGGCGGCGTTCTCGAGTCCCTAAGGGTTATTTCTAACTCGGATAGCATCGACTGTTAACGATGGCAAGGGGATCCGCTTTCATCACAACCGACTTTGCCGCGTCCGTGTGACGAAGGGAGATCCACTATTCTTTTCAGGTGATGGTCCAGGCGGGGCATCTACAATTGCATTCTCTTTATTATTCGGGGGAGTATCCCTTGTCAGCTTTGTCTAGCCACCCCTCTCTGTTTTACGGCCACCCTCTTTTTTTCCGTAGTCGAAGACATGTCGATCCACTATTTCTTCTTCCATTTCTTCTTCCATTTTCTCTTCTTTATATTTTGCCTGTGATGTTGACTTTATGTGCATTGATGATACAGCTTTGGTGCTCCCGCCCCATCCGACGAACGCACACTCTGACGACACACACACACACACACACACACGCAGCGACCTTCTCTTCCCTCTTAGATTCTTTTGACACCTAGAGGTAAATTTTTTTTTTTGGCAAAGTCGTCATCTCGAGTAACTTTGTTCTCCCCCTCCTCACCACTCTCTACGCGTTTCATTTTGCTACCCCTCTGGTAGCACCGCGCAGGCACACTTTCACTGTTCGTTTCACTTCGAGTGCAGCAACAGCGCGTAATCATGACGACTGGGGAGTTGGAGAAATACTCCAAGCTGCTTTACCCACTGCGGTCAAAGATGTCAGTATCGCAGAAGATCGAAATGTATGGTTTATATTGCGTGGCAAGACATGACAGATGTACCCGCAAGCAACCAAGTCGTGTAAATCTTCTTGAATACGGTAAGTGGGCTGCTTGGAAGAAGTATGAGAATATTGGCCAGCAGAAGGCCCGAGAGCTCTTCGTAGAGAAAGCAAAGGCGTTCATAAGCAAGTATCCGTCCAGCCTGTGATGGAGCAGTCGCGGAAGAGGCATTGTCATATTTGTTCAATGGGGAGAGGGCCTCTTTTTTTTTTTTTTTGTACATCCCCCGTTACATTTTTTCCATGAGCGAGGTGTTGGTGGGATATACCATAGTGCTTGCTCGCAAATATCCTTCTTACATATTTTTCGATGCATGACGATGAAAGTTGCCGTGATGTAGCAATTCGTGGTTTTCTGCTTTTTTGGAAAATCTAACAGCGGTCCTTGAGGCGTTGTTTATACCTCAGTCTAGGAGTCTGTGAGGCGCAAGGGGAAAGGCAGCCTCTTCAGGTGCATGCAATAACGAAGTCCCTTTCCCCCCTTTTTTTTCCTCCTTTTCCATTTACCGTTTTTTTTTCTTTACTTCGCGAGTGCCCGTGCAGCCCCTGTGTGCCATCGCCCACTCGCTCTGTGTGGATAAACAATTAACCTGGCGCTAGACGCCTTACATATATATTTTCGCTTCATGAGCACCAGAGCTGCTGGAGAGGGCGTGCATTCCATGCGTGCATCTGGGACTGGTAACCTATCTTGTAGGGAAGCCAAAAGCTGCCAGGCTGCCTTCCCATACAGGTCCAGGCGCTTGGTGTTAGCGGGCAGGTTGGCGCTGGTGTTGTGTCACAGATGCGCGCAGTTGTGATGGCGGCTTGCCCAGCTCCCCGCGAGGGGCGTGTGCCACTCCACAGCTGCGCGCTTCCAGCTTCGGTACCTGATCCGTGTTGGCGCTACGGTGATGCTCGTCATGGTCTTGGCTTTCATCTGCGCTGTGCACGTATTCCAGTAGCACTTGTCTGTGACGGATGCCACTGGCTGCTTCTTTGGCGGTTCCCTGACAGACCCCCTCGCTACTTTTCTGGATGCGGCAGTGTTGCACGAGCACGGAGACACGGCGCCGGCGTCTATGCTCTAATCAGAGAGGAGCTTCGTGTGCGTGGGAGTCACGCGAGGCCTCGTGCACGCGCCACCGGTGAGGTGGGAGGGGAGGGTGGTGGTGGACCAACTGACCGTGTGCAGCGGCCTGGCGTCACTGAGAGGGGGAGGCGCGGCATCGATGCCAAGGGGCAAGGGTCGGAGGGGCTTGCGGCTGGAGGCTGGCGAGCACTGTCCCTGAGCTCAGCGACTGCGGTCGTCCACCACCCTTCTGTGGCCGACCCGCACGACAGGCGCCGCTGTGCGTGCCCCACCCCCCGGCGGACGCTGGTGGCGCCTCGCCTGGATGAAGGCGTTGCCGACCGGCCGAGTTTCTGTTGAACTCCTCAACCGCAGCGCGTAGCTGGTGTCAGGTCTATAGATCCTGCAAGATGCTTCCGCTTGTACAGTCGCCAAGGATGTTTTGTCGTAAGGCACGCGGCTAGGGGCCGCAATATAGCGTAGGCGATTGTTGTATAATTTTTCTTGTATGTTGTGTGTATTTTTAATGACTGACTCAAGCTGAAAAAAAGTTTGAAGGTGAACAGAGTGAAGAGGGTTCAATGGTAGCAGGCGCTCCATGAAACAAAAGGGTGTGTGCCCCTGAACATGTAGCTGTTTTCATGCTTGCGTCGTATATTTTTTCCGGGGATGATCAGAGGCGCGCTGTCGCCTCTCGCGCAATTCTTGGGTTTCATGGAAAGAATGTCGGAAAAGTCCCTGACAGCACTTCTCCTGTTTGTAGTTGATCTTTATTTGATGACGTGTGTACCCCCTCTCTCTAGCGGGGCAGGAGTGTTTTGTACACTCGACAGACTCAACGATTCCAAATGAGTTTGATTCTCGACGGATCTGTCAATGATCTCTCGTCACCCCCTTTTTTCATCTCCCTTTCTGCACTTCTATCCATACAATTCTCCAGCTTCTTTAGCTACACATTTGATTCCCTGCCAATCCACCGACTCCACTCTTTTCACAGGCTTCAGAGAAGAATTGCTGCAGCACGCGAACTGTGCACAAGAAATTCAGCACCTGCCCCTTTGCACCACCTCTGTGTATTTTCATCCTTCTATACTGGCGGGAACGTAGTGACCTCTTTCTGTTTGGTCTGCTTTCTCTCTTTCCTATCACCGCTGCTTCTCCCCCATTCAGTTCGCATCGCATCTTTTTTTTCTCACCTCCTCACGTTAACGCCTTTCTGCACGTAACCCCCTCCCCTGTTCTTGGTCTTCGCTTTTCTCGAGTATTGTGACGATAAGGCTTTTCCAAGACAGCCCTAACGGCCCTGCAGGCGTGACGAATACATTTCCAACTCAAACACACAAACAAAAAAGAAAAAAAAACGGGAGAGAAACAGTGATTTGCGTTTTTTTTTTAATATTACTTTTCGCTCTACCACCAGTGCTGGGTTATTTGTCTGGGTCACCATGGCGGAAGGCCCCATTCGTACTGCGGAGGCGCGTGACCTCACCCGCGTGGAGCGCGTCGGCGCACATTCTCACATTCGAGGCCTGGGCCTCGATGACACACTCGAGGCCCGCGTTTCGAGTCAGGGCATGGTTGGTCAAATCGAAGCCCGACGCGCGGCAGGTGTGGTGGTGCAGATGGTGAAAAAGGGCAAGATCGCTGGTAGGTGTGTGATGCTGGCTGGGGGTCCGGGCTCTGGCAAGACAGCCATTGCGATGGCTATGGCCCAGTCTCTGGGCCCCGAAACACCCTTCACCATGATCGCCGGAAGCGAAATCTTTTCGCTGGAAATGTCAAAAACAGAGGCGCTCACGCAGGCCTTTCGCCGCAGCATCGGTGTGCATATAAAGGAGGAGACGGAGATGATCGAGGGTGAAGTGGTGGAGGTGACGATTGATCGACCTTCTACGAATCCTGCTGAGTCTCATCAGCGCACCGGCCAACTGGTTCTGAAAACATCGGATATGGAATCTACTTTCGACCTCGGGCCGAATATGATCGAGAGCTTGCAGAAGGAGAAGGTTCAAGTAGGCGATGTAATTACGATCGACAAGGCCGTTGGCCGTATACACAAGCTCGGCCGCAGCTTCGTGCATAGTAAAGACTTTGATGCAATGTCCGCAAACACACGTTTTGTGCAGACACCGGAAGGCGAGCTGTCGAAACGTAAGGAGGTGGTGCATACCGTCACATTGCACGAGGTGGATGTGATCAACTCGCGTCAGCAGGGATTCCTCGCTCTTTTCGCCGGCGACACTGGGGAGATCAAGCCCGAGGTTCGCGAGCAGATCGATCAGCGCGTCGCTGAGTGGCGGGAGGAGGGTAAGGGTGAAATTGTTCCCGGTGTGCTGTTCATTGACGAGGTTCACATGCTTGATATCGAGTGCTTCTCGTGGTTGAATCGTGCCCTCGAAAGTCCGCTGGCGCCGGTGGTGATCGTAGCGTCCAATCGCGGCATTTCTCGGATCCGTGGCACACAGTACAGAGCACCGCACGGCATCCCGATCGATTTGTTGGATCGAATGATGATCATCACCACGAACCCATATTCGCAGGAGGAGCTCGGGAAGATTATAAATATCCGCTGCGAGGAGGAGGATGTGGAGCTAACGGACGACGCCTTTGCGCTTTTGACGATGCTGGGTCAGAAAACTTCCTTGCGTTACGTGCTGCAGCTCATCACCACCGCAAACATGGTGGCGCAGAAGCGCAAGTCGTCGACGGTTTCAGTGGAGGACATTAAAAAGGTCTACCTTCTCTTTATCGACCTCCGGCGCAGCGTGGAGTTGCTGCAGGAGCACGAAAAAGACTTTCTTTTCGGCGAGGAGGACGCGCATATCGAAAACTCAACACGCCCTCGCCTGACGGACAACGCCGAGGACCGCGGGAATGAGGAGGAAACGGTGCGGTAGGTTTTGTGCGACCTCGCATGTGCGCGCACCTGTGCGCTGACTGTCAACAGCACAGAAACCCTAAGCGGGGGAGGCGGGGGAGGGGGAGGCGGAGGAGCAGAGAGGTCTTCGACACAGATGAATGATTCTCCTCCTTTTCCTACTCCTTGCGTTTCTTGTTTTTCGCTTATTAGAGAGCGCTTTAAGTGTCATCGTGGTTCAAGTGAAGTTGGCAGCCGCTCGTTCGTCTGTTCCTTTTCCCATGGTGTATGATCGAGGAGAGCGAGCAACCTGTAAAGGTGTATATATATATATATTTTTGTGGACTCTTGCGTGTGTCTGTAGCCAAATCACAAAAAAAAACAAATCAACACAAAAAGGTGCAGCGCGCAGAGCTGAGAGAGACCGATTGAAAAGAAAACAAGAGGGGGGATAGCCATGATGGTCACTTGGTGCACAATTGTGTGTGTGTGTGTGTGTGTGGGTGCCTGCTAAGAGTCGCGCAATGCGAGAGTGGTACGCGGTTTGTCTGGCGGGCATTGAGGAGTGGGCTGTGTGGGGTCTTACGAGAGGGGCATACAAGTTCTGCATACTTACGGAGTTCCACGAATAGAAGATGTTGTGGTTACATTATCTTCGCTTTCATCGCATTTTTTTCGCTCCTCTTCCCTCTCCAGCTGCCCCCCTCCCCCCTCTGTTGGACACCCTCCTCTTGCGAAATGGGTCACTGACGCATCAAGAGATCGGATACATAATATCCTCCTATTCTTTTCCTCCATTGAGCGCATGCATTTGCCACCTGTGTTTCTAGGCACTCAAGGGGCGGCGCATATGTGGCGGCGGGAGGGCGAGAGTGCAGGAGGACTGCAACATCTCCTTTTTTTTTCTCGTACCCTCCTCCCTTGGCTCACTTCTTCAGTGGATCATGATTTGCACAATGCCCTGATTGACTGTTTCTTTTCTATATCCACTCTTTCTAAATCTTGTCTCCTCCTCATCTTCCTCTGTGCTTGGCTTTGTATGGTACTGGAGGACAGAGAGCCGGCACGCAGCAAACGCTCGCGCAAATGTCTGTCATCCGGCCAGTGCACTGCCGGGAACTGTATCAGGATAGGTATATATATCTATTTTATTGACGCGTTGTTAGTCTCCATTGCACAATGATATGGCGGCGACCGGTTTCCCTTGTTACCGCTGCACAGTTACTTGCATCACCAGTGGGATTGCGTTTTTCTAGCACGTCTCAGCTACCGCAGTCGATCTCTGAGCGACGGCAGCAATTGCATCATGTCTGCGATGCCATCTACCGCAGCAGTACAGCGCGCGAGGCACTCCGGCAGACGATACATGAGCCATCTCACGAAAACGCCCTCCGTCTACTTCAAGAGTTTGAAAAGAATTCTGGTGTGTGGCGCGATGATGCGTGGGCCGATGCCTTCCAAAGGGCCTCTTCACACCTGTCAAGCCAAATGAGACTTGTATTTCTCCGCTTTGCGCAGTGGCACACAGTACGCAAGGCGCCAACCAAGGTTGGGATGCACACACCATGGGATTGGTATCCCCAAGCACGTCTGACGCGCCGTCGATTTATTTTCCACCACGGCCCCACTAACAGTGGAAAGACACACACCGCGCTCGAGGCGCTGGTGCAAGCACGCAGTGGTGTCTACTGTGCTCCTCTCAAGGCACTGGCAGCTCAGGTTTGGCACCGTATGAAACGGCGCGTCCCATGCGACCTCCTCATCGGTGACGAGCGCGTGTTCGGTGGGGCTGCAGAGCATGTTTCATGCACCGTGGAAATGGCACCGGTGGACGTGCCAGTGGAGGTTGCGGTTATAGATGAGATTCAAATGATCGCCGATCGAGACCGCGGGTGGGCCTGGACGCGCGCGCTCCTTGGCTTGCCCGCGCGCGAGATTCACCTCTGTGGAGAAGCGCGCGCTTTGTCTCTGATCCAGAGTTTGCTCTACGCCACTCACGAGCGGAGGCACTTGACGTTAGTAGAGCACAAACGACTCGTGCCGCTAGTCGTCTCGCCGAGCCTTCGCTCCAGGCTTCTCCCGGAAACAGTGGAGAACGGCGATTGTTTTGTCTGCTTCTCCAAGAGGCAAGTCCTCAACCTTCGGGCAAGGCTGAATCGTCTTCCTGGCGTGGCGAGCTCCGCCATCTACGGCGCCATGCCATTCCAGGTTCGAGAGACCGAGGCTGCCCGTTTCAACCGTGGGGCTACGAGGTACATCGCCGCTGCCGCTGCTTGTGGTGCTGATACGAACAACAGTGTCACCAGTTGTAGTGCGAGGCCGCACCGGGGCGTTCCGCCTTGCATGTTGTCGCCAACAACCGCAATGCCCCCAAGACACGTTCTCGTGGCCACCGACGCGATCGCCTACGGTCTCAACATGAACATTGAACGTATCGTCTTTACTGCAATGCGCAAGTTTGACGGAAACAGCATGGCTGAACTGCCGGCCGCGATGGTTCAGCAGATCGCAGGGCGCTCCGGCCGCTTCGGCGTTGCTCGGCAGCGTGCCACGGGTTTTTGCACCGTGTTGCACGAACGCGACATGAAGGCGTTGGACGAGACGATGTCTGCTCAGTTGGAGCCGATCGAAAAAGCGGGGCTGCTACCTACAAGCGACATCCTGCAGCTGTTTATCGAGTTGGAGAGGGCCAAGACGTACCAGGATGGCGAGAGAGAGAGAGATCTCGACGGTCGATCCTTTTTTGAACTTGTCTCGAAGTTTGCTTCATCCTGCTCAATGTCGCCGCTTTTTTTCCTCTGTGACATTCACCGCTCTTTGTTGCGTTTGGCTGAGATTCTCGAACCGGTCTCTGGCCTTTCCTTGATGGACCGCATTTTGTTTTGCTACCTACCGCTGAGCGATACAAGTACGGTCTCGCTGGAGCTGATTCGAGCCTATGCCACTGATCACGCTGCGGGGAAGCCAGTGGCTTTGCGGTTCGACGTTTTCTGCGCGGAGTTAGTGAGGCAGGCGGAGCTCGGGGCGGCGTCTGATGCGGGAGGGACACTTCAGCAATCCAGGCAGCATCCCCGCTCCTCGACAGAAATTATCACAGATCTTGAGCGGTGTTTCCGACAGGCAGAGATGTACTGCTGGCTGTCATGGCGTTTTGGTAAGACGTTTGTGGAGCGTGAGAGGGGGCTCGAGCTGAAGGCGCTCATCTCCGCGGCATTGATGCGGCTGAGCGGATCTGTGTAATGCCGGGCACTCACCTAGCGCTGCTTTTTTTTTTCCCTTTCTTCTACACGATGAAACAACAAGTGGTGGGTGAGTGGGATACCCTGCCTAGGCTTTCTCTCTCTCTTTTTGCGGAAACGTAGAAGACGGTGGTGTGTAGGGTGCGAAAGGGATCGGGGGGTGCAGAGGCATGTGACTACAGTGTTGTATTCCCCCCTACCTGCTGGACTGCTGAGTCGGTTGTTCTCTCTCTTTTGCATTGTGAGTTACACTGGGCGAACCTCTCTCCGTGCTCTATACACATATGCAGATATCCTGGATACTCTAGAGCTTCAACAGTATTTGTGGCGGACCGTGAAGAAAGCAAAGCAAGGGAACACACACACGACTCGTTTTTCTAGAGATTGCGCCTTCGATGCGCACGTTTCGTCTTGCAGTGACCGGGCCATGCGCAGCGGTTGCTGCGTTCTCTGTTGTCTGTTAAGCCCTTCTTGTCTTTCATGGCTTAACCCAATCGTATCCAGCGTCTCTAATTCCTGTGGAGTGCGGTTAGTGAAAATGGCCGACAGACGACCAACGGATTGGGGTTAACTGAACCGCCTCAAATGACTAGCGCCAGCAAATGATGCACGAGTGCGTAAGAAAATATATGTGACTGCTACACACTTCTTCTTCCCCCCTAGTTTTCTCTTGATTTTCCCCATTTTGTTTCGTCTAGATTTGTGTTTGGTTAACCAACGCCTGTGTGTGTCCGTCCGACTGTCGGTCTGTCGACTTCAGTACATAGCCCCAAGGGCCTACACCTCTAGGGATACCCCAAGAAAGGTTCCCCCTTTTCTGTATGACTCACTCTTCCCCTTCAGCTGCTCCTACGCATCGGATATCTTTTTGAGAATAACCTTAGCCCCCCCACCTTCCTTCCACATTTCCTGCGGCTTATAATTTGTCGCTCATATTTCTTTACCCGTTAGTCTTTTCTGCCCCTGCCGGTGTGGAGTGTGTCTGTCTCCTCTTAGGTGTGTGTTCTCGTCTTTTTTTTTTTTGTCAGTAGTGAAGTGAGTTCGTTAGCATTTTTTTTTTTGTTTTCCTTCTGCTTCAGAGCTATTATAATGAAGAGATACGTGCATACGTCTACATCCAGATACAAATCATGTGTTGTTAGTGGTGCATTTATTTATGATTTCTGCAGCATTCATTCATTATATCATTTATATTTTTCCCCATTTCCATCTTTTTTTTCCCTGAGTGGTCGATAGCCTGTTTTCTGTTCAAGTCTTTTTTCTGTCTTCCTGTCACGTGTGGGCGCCTTGTTCTTTCTAAATTTTTCATTCCGCTGTCTCTGCTTCCAACCCTTTCACGCCTCGTGCAGCACCCACACTCCACACCCTTCTATTCACTCGATACCCTCTAGTGACTTGGTTGTTGGCGCTTCCGCAAGGTTCCAGAATTCTACAAGGGCTTGTACACGCATCCCGCCGTGTCCACCTCCGCGATCACCCCTTCCCTTTTTCCCCTGGACAATATTGTTAAGCTTTCAGGATCGAGGATCGTGCGACATGTGGCAGTGGTGTCAGCGGTGGCGTTTTTTTTCCAGGACGCCGCGGGACCGCTCTAGCGAGCTGCGCACGATTCACTGCAATGACCCGCACATGCAGTTAGGTTTTTGCGACAACCGCATCTCCAGCACGAAATACAACATCTTCACTTTTCTGCCGCTAAACCTGTGGGTGCAGTTTCATCGCCCCATCAACATTTACTTCTTGATCGTGGCGTTGCTGCAGTTTATTCCCTCTGTAGCCACTGTAAGTCCCTTCACAACCTTGTTTCCCATTGGTGTGGCATTTCTTCTTAACGCCGTGAAGGATGGCATCGACGATGTGCGCCGCTATCGGCAAGACTGTGAGGTGAATGAACGGATTTACAAACGTCTGCGCCCCGGTACGCTGGAGGTGGAGGATGTGACGAGTGCCAACATCCGCGTTGGCAATATTATTATTCTGCACCCCTTCGAGGTGGTGCCCAGCGATGTCTTGATTCTGTTGACCACAAAAGATGAGGGTGTTGTATGCCTAACCACAGAGTCTCTTGATGGCGAAACCGGCTCAAAGCAGCGCTTTGCGGTTCTGAATCGTATGTTCAAACACACCCAGACGGCTGCTGCATCGTCCGTTCCACCGGTGGCGTTACCGGGTGTGCCGACCGCTGACGTTCGAGCTGCAGGTGACAGTGACCTGTTCAGCGTACAGGCCTCGCCACGAAGATGGCTCGCGGGATCCAAATATGCACCCATGCCAGACGAGCGGCCTTCGTATGATGCAGATGATGTACTCCAACAGAAGTGCCTTCAGTTTGTCTGTTGTTCACAAGTGGTGTTGATATCGGAGGGCCCAAATGTGCATCTGCACTCATACCAAGGGGTCGTGAAGGTGCGTTGGCCACAGGCCTCGTCGCGCGTCTACGGGGCGACCCTGCGGCCACCACCTGCGTCTAGTGACAGCACTGACGATATCGTCAAACGAGGCGGTGTGGGTCGAGAGTCATCGATGTGTAATGTTTATCGTCTCCATCCTGGTGCGGAGGAGTCGCCGGTGATAATGGACTTGTCCAGGACGGATGGGGCAGCCCTGGACGGCGGACTTCAGTGCTCTGGTCCAAGAGCTGCGACACTGCCACGCGCCAATCTACAGGATAGCAGTACGACCGATTCGGGTGTAGAGATTGTTTTTCCCTCTTGTACTGAAGATCGCAGGGGTCTGTTGGAGGCAGCTAAAGGCGAGCCAGGAAGCACTCTGCAGAAGTCCCTTCCCATGAAGGCAGGGCTGGACTCGTGCGACTACTTTGACGGTCCTGAGGAGACCATCTCTGTTAATATCGACAACGTCATCTACTCATCAAGTCAAATCGGTAACACATATTTTGTTGTTGCCCTTGTCATCTTCACAGGTCGCGAGACGAAGATGTGCATGACGCGTAGTGTGCCGCCGACGAAATGGGCCACAATTGATCAGCAATTTAACTACCTGGCATTGCTCATTTTTTTTGTTCAGCTTATTTTGCTTTTGGTGTGCTCTTTTGTCTCCAGTGCTCGTCTACGGGCTCACTCCAAGCTGTGGTACCTTGGCGGCGCGAATGTACCGATCAAATCAAGCGAGTTCTTTCCTATATTAATGCTGAGGTACTTGATGATGCTGTCACCAATGGTACCCCTCTCCTTCAAAGTCATGGTTGAGTTGTCCAAGGCATACATCAGCTGTGTCATTCGATGGGACGAAGAGATGCACTTCGAAGGTAAGCCTCCGTCGGTAAACAATTCAGCCCTCGTCGAGGAGTTGGGCCAGGTCCAATACGTTTTGTCCGACAAGACTGGCACTCTCACAACAAATATCATGGCTTTTTGGGCCTTAGCCACCGTCGAGGATGTTGTCTTCTCCATCAGCACTGAGCACATAACCGCACCGGACTCACACCGCTCCCTGGTAGAGGTGAGTGAGTTTATACAATCAAGAGCTGCCCACGGTCAAATGGAGGAGTTCTACCTCATGCTCACAATGGTTTTCTGCAACACTATTGAGAGGGAGCTTTCGTCGTCGTTTAGCGACAGTGAGGGCATACCTAACTGCGTCGCCGGTACCGACATCCCAGGCGACAACCGAAGCACAGACGGATCCCCTTCGAAACGCTGGATCTCCTCATCACCAGATGAGGTGGCTCTCGTTGAGGGTGCCGACAGGTGCGGATTTTCTCTGCATGAGCGCAGCCGTACCCACGGGAAGGTTTGGCTCTGGGGTGAGGCAAACGTTTCTCTCGAAGTAGAAATCGTGTATACGCTGCCGTTCAGCTCAGACCGGGGCATGATGAGCGTACTCGTGCGCTGCCCAACTGTGGCCGCTGCGAGCGCACACGCAGAGTCCCATGGCACAGTGCACACCACCTCCCCGGGTAGCAACGAGCCACCCAACGAGTATGTGCTGCTCATCAAAGGTGCCGATGAAAGGGTATTGGCTTGCTGTGTTGACGAATACAGTCGTTCTCACCGCAGCGATATCAATGAGCGCCTCGTGAACTTCTCAAACGAAGGGTTGCGCACCCTAGTATGCGGGTACCGTAGGCTGACGGAGGATGAGGCACTGGAGGTGCTGCGCCACCTCGACGAGGTGAAAGCAGACTTCACTCCGACCGTGAGTCACGAGTCGGGGCTGCAGCGCGTGTATAATTTTCTCGAGCGCGACATTACGTACTGCGGTATCACGGCAGTGAGGGATGGTCTGCAAAAAGATGTCTTTCAGACGGTCACCCAGCTTCGCCAGGCCGATATACGGGTGTGGATGCTGACGGGCGACAAGACAGAGACGGCAAAGCAGACTGCTGTCGCTTGTGGTTTGTTGGCATCGTCCGACCGCATCATCACGCTTACGCCATCGCATGAAAATGTTCTGACTCCAGCGGAACACCTGCACTATGTTTTCGAAAGGCTTTCCAATGTGATGGAGCTTTCAGTGCGAGATAAACCTTCAGATTCTGTGGGGCTGGTGACGCATTGGGCGAGGGTGCACCAGTGGTGCCGTCGCTTTTTCTGGGAGCGCTCGGGCCTTGAGAATTTCGTTCACGAGTTCACTCGACGGGCTACATGGGAGCGCATCCGCCCTCTCCACCACCCGCTCGTCACTCATCCACTGAGCACCATAGAGGATCACTATGGCCCGGTATGCGCAGCTGTGTGGAACATGGTGCCCGTTGTGTGTGGCACGGCACATCGAAAGGTTATTTCTCGCTTCCACTCCGCCCCCACAGTTTCCCTCTGCTCCGACTCGTGCAGTCTCACGTGCGGTTACTGCGTCATGCTCTCAGGCAGGACCCTCGGTCTCCTGGAGGAGGAGGACGCCGTGTCGAAGGGGCGTAGCGCGGTGGTGCGACTCTTCCATAAGTTTCTCCTCGAAGCGCGCACAGTTGTGTGTAGCCGCACTACTCCTTCTCACAAGTCGTACGTGGTGAAGTTGGTACGACGAGCCGGCTACATAACACTCGCGATCGGGGACGGTGGTAATGACGTTCCCATGCTCCAGGCGGCGCACGTCGGTGTGGGTATGAAGGGGCGAGAAGGGAGTCAGGCAAAGTTGGCCTCAGACTTTGCGATTGGGCAGTTTTGCCTCCTGTCAAAGCTTCTTCTCGTTCACGGACACGTGGCGTGTAACCGCACCGCCATGATCGTACAACAGAGCTTCTGGAAGACTGTCCTCATTGCATGGGTGCAGGTTCTCTTCAACATGACCACCGACTTCTCAGCCGTGTCCTTTTGGGATTCGCTTAGCCTCACAATCTACAACGCAATCCCCACCGTCCCTGTCACGTTTCTGTGCGCAATGAACGTGCCCCTCTCTCGGTGGATCCTATGTTCCACATCGCAGCTGTACCGCATGTCCCAGCGTGGCCGCTACTTGAGCGCAGTCACTTTCTACGGCTACGTAGCTCGAGCGTTTCTGCACGGAACTATTATTTACTATTTATCCCTCGCAATTCAACGTGGTACCGGGGGTATCGTGGCGAACGGATGGACACTTGATCGCAGCGGCGATTTTTATGCTCCCTACATCGCCATCGTGACGGTGCACACCTACATGGTGTTGACCGAGTCACACGCTATCACTTTTACGCACTGGTTTTCTTACTTCTTTTCCATCTGGTCATGTTTTCTGTGCTTCGGTGTGTACGCACGCTCCCAGGCCTCATCGAATAAAACCTTCTCTGTGCTCCTTACTAGTCCATCCTTCTATTTATCTTATCTGGGTATGGTCATGACTGTGTGTCTCTCTCTTACGGTGTACGCTATACCAAAGCTGTATTGGTTCCCAGATGATCTGCAGCTGATGCGCCTATTCCTGGCGCATGTGCGTCAGGCAGGTTTCCGAAGCCTCAGCAGGCCACACCGTGTTCTCGGCACATTTTTTCAAGACGATAACCCCTCACGATTTTGGAAGTCCCTATCACTCTACCACGCACTGCACTACACCGTACCCCCGAGGCAGGTTTTCACCATTGAAGAGGGTTCTGCGGCAGAGTTCTAGTGGTCATCTGCAGTGGAAAGGGTGCCCAGTCTCAGCCTCCCCTTTTTGAAAAAAAAACAAGAGCAGGAGGGAAGAATAAGTAAAAAAAATATTCCATATTCAGGTGTGACGGATAGTGAAGAGATTGTTGACAAGCTCTATCCAGCGGATGACGTTCTGATGAAGTGAAGCACTATACTTCTCTCGTCTTCAGCATGGCAGTAGGGGACACGGTAGCGCTTTTCTGCTTCACAGGCGTCCAGTTTTTTTTTTTTCACGTTTTGCCGCTGTGACGCTCGTCCATCTTTCCGCGAAGCGCAGCGAGGGTATGCGTGCGCGCGTTTTGGGGCTTAGGATCAGTATACCCTCCTTCCCCCTCTATCTCCATGGCGTTGCTATGCAGTCCCCTGTATTTCTTTAGCCATACGAAGCGTTTTTGTGCGCTTGTGGCCATTTATCTCTCCTTTCACTTGGCCACATAATGCGGATGCGTGTGGAGAAAGATTTTTTTTTTGTGATCGCTCCCCCCCTCCCTCCCTTCTGATCCGTGCCGCTTTGCGCAGATCAAAACGATGTGGACTCCTCCACTTGGTTTCAGTCAATGTCGTAGAGGCTTGAGCCTGTACTTGTTCTTCTAATTATCATCCACTTATTTTTTTTCTTTTGGTACCATGCAGATTTGCACGCGCTTATGCGACAGGGAAAGGCGCGATACAGGACACTGAGGGAGAGTCATGTTCCTTGGGCTGGTTACCGAGAGGCACGTGGCACCTTGCTCCATCCTTTGTTTCGCTTGCAGTGCTGCTCTTTTATAAGAGAGGTTAGCCCATTTTCGACTTTTTGCTGGTGGGTTATTACATGATCAGGTACTAATTAGATGTCTCGCGGTGTAAAGGGCTCTCCCTACGATCCGATCCAAGCTGTTCCACTCCCCAAAGCAGTGAGTGGTGTGTCTTGTCTGTGGTGCGTGCATGTGCTGGCCTCCGGCTGTTTGTATATTTTTCCTATATCACCTCGGATCCTGCATCTGCGTGCGCCGCCGAAGGCGAAACATGATATCCGAATACTGGCTGCTAGATGTGCCTGGTGAGGCGTTGAATTTTATAAATGTTTCTCATATTGACCTTACCGGTGTCGGTTTGTATCAAGCTTTGCCTGCTCTTGGACACACAGCTTGAAGGACTACCTTCCTCCGCCACCTTGGCTCTTCCTCAACTGAAGGTGTCCTTCATATATATATATATATTTCTTTATATATATATATATACATATATACATATACGATGATCGCTGCATTCTTCGCATCCTCGTTTTTCGGGTACTTTGCCCCTCTCCCCTCATCACTGGGGGCCGGTGGTGCCTTCCACGGTGGTGTTGGTATGCACGTTGGGGACTCTGCGGAGAGCTCAACTACTATGTATTTGGCCTCGCAATAATTGATTCCATCTCGTATACATTTATATATATATGTATATTTATTTATGTATATGCATATATATGTTTTCTGAAAGTGTAGGTATCCTGGAAACTGTGTGGTCCTTCTAGCTCTGATACAACGTGGGCCCCTGCTGCTTCTGGTGATAATGGGTGAGGGTAACAGACTCTCTGTGCATGTGCGGGTGTTGTTCTTTTTCATTTGGTAAGCCCTTTCGTTATATCGCATAGGTGTGTTTCTTCTTTCGTATGTGAGTATTAAAGGCATATCTGCTCACACTTGTCGAGAAGCGTGTGCGCGATGGGGTGTCGAGACGATGGGAAACGCGGGCACTTGCTGTGGGGAAAGGTGCTGCCCATCCTTCTCGGCTTCCAGGCCGCTGAGAGCCAATGACCCTCCCGAGCCGGATGAAAACGACTGCTTGCTTTTTCTTTGCTTGCGACTGGTATAGAGGCCGCTACACTCCGCCGCAGGGGACACCCCCGCTGCCGCAGCTCCCCGCCCATCATCAGCGACCCCACGCATTTCAGTGAATCCGTTGAACCAATCCCCTATTCATGTCTTTCACCCTCTACGCAGTGTTCACCATTGCGTCAACGGATTCGTGCTTTACTTTCGGACCCAACAGTCGCTGAGGTCTTTCGCTTGCCATCAAAGTGGAGTGCGCGTTTTTTATTATTACTTTTTCGCCTCTCTACGATGTGGCTTCTGCAGCCGCACCGCTGAGGAGTTGACTATTATAGTCCTCTACTGCTTCATGTGGTGCGGTGTATGGCTTTCGCACTATTTAATAATAATTTTATGCTTTCTGAAAAGAAAAAAAAAACAGTATTGGTACCACTCCTCACCCGGCGCACCTTTCTACCCCCGGCAAGGCGGCCCTGATGAGAGAACACAACATTGTATATATCTTTTCGCTCTCGTGCAGCTCTTATGCCTTTTATATATTTTTATTTTTTTTACTTCCTCACGTATAGGATCTCTAACATTTGCGGGGAAGTTTCCATGTGGACGTGTGTGCGGTGCTGGCGCGTGCGTGTTCTCCGTTTTTGTTTTTCTTGAGCAATAGCACCTGTTACGGCACATTCACCACCACCTTCAAGACATTCTCCATATGCTAAGCGGACAGGTCGTTTTGCCTTTCCTCATTCCTGCCACTACAACACAACGGGGATGGATGGGTATGAGGTGCTCGAGAGGGGCTCCCCTTCTTATGAGACCGCTGATCACGTGGTACAAACCACCAGGATCGTGCTCAAGCATCAACGATTGTTCGAGGTTGGGGGCTTCCATTGCGTTTCTTGTGGTTCCCCTCCTGGAATTATCCGAGTTCTCAATTCTGTGTGCTTATCCACTAACGATGTCTTGTTTGGCGCTTTTTCTCATCCATATCCGTATTTTTTATTTTTTTATTTTGCCGACGACTTCCTCCATTACCTTGCACCATTATTACTCTGCTCAACAAAGTTTTCTGCTTGGTTTCGTGTGTGTTGCTCTCCACGCACTTCATTTCTGCTCTTTCCTCTTTTTTTTCCCTCCACTCCTTTTTCTCCCCCGCACACACCCTCTTCTTTTTTTTTTCCCAAAAGCTACCGTTCTATCTTTTATTTCTCTCTTCCCAACGCGACCGTGGGGCTAAAAAAAAAAAAACATAATGCGACTCAAAATCCTTTTTTCATTTGTGCGGCGCACCATGACACTGTCATTCCTTCTCCAGATAGCTGCGACTCTTTTCTTGGTGCTCGCGGCATTTCAAGCGGCGGCGACTGGGGCACCCGCCCACTCGGCTGCCGTGGGTGAGAATAAAGGGGAGGCTGCTGTGCATGATGGGGACAATATGCTGACGGTAGATTCGAGCGAAAAACTTAGTGCGTCTGCGTGGGTTTCACTGATTGTGGCCGACTCCATCCTCTTGCTTTTCGCTGCGCTTTTTGCTGGGCTGACGTTGGCACTCCTTGGCCTCGATACCCTGTCGCTCGAAATCATTGCAGACAGCGGTTCTGAGCCGGACAAGACATACGCTCAAAAGATTCTACCCATCCGCCACCTGGGTAACCAACTCCTGTGCACACTCATCTTGGGCAACGTCATGGTGAACACGCTTATTGCGCAAATCACTGATTCACACATCCACGGCTGGGTGGCGACGGTGGTCTCGACTGCACTGACAACGCTTGGTGGGGAAGTGATCCCGCAAGCCCTCATGTCAGCACATGCTCTACAGGTCGGTTCCAAGTCGGCGCCCCTGGTGAAGCTCTTCGTTTTCCTTTTCTGGCCCATTTGCAAACCTTTGAGCATGGTTCTTGACAGGTTCATAGGCAAGGATCCCGGTCAAATCTACGAGCGTAACGAGCTGAAGAAGCTCATGTTCATGCATGCTGCTCGCAGCGCCGAGTCTGGCATTGGTGCTGGCGAGGTGGATCTGATGGTGGGTGCCATGGAGTTGCATGAGAAGACGGTGGTGGAGGTCATGACGCCCGTCGGGGACATGTTGATGTTGGAGGCGAACGAGCGGCTGAGCGAGGAAACAATCCAGCTCATTTCCGACCACGGTCACAGCCGAATTCCGGTGTACCAAACCACCAAGAACAATGTCATTGGTGTTTTGTTTGCGAAGGACTTGCTTATGGCAAACCCGCAAGAGAATACGAAGGTGCTTCTGCTAGTGAAGTTCTACAACCGTCGTTGTCACGTTGTGCCTTCTGAAACAAAACTCATCTCGATGCTCAAGTACTTCCAGACGGGTAAGTCCCACATCGCCCTCGTGCAAGAGGTTCAACAACGCCCCTACGGTGATCCGTATTATGAGGTGAAGGGTCTGGTGACCATGGAGGATATTATCGAGGAGCTCATCCACAGCGAAATCTTCGACGAGTATGACATCGATCCCCAACAACTGTCTCACCCAGGGATTGGCAACGTCTCTGCTCTCCCGAAGCGGCAGATTGGCCTCACCTCCAAGTGCTCGCGGCGGGTTCATCTCAACCACAACGAACTGCGTGCCGCCGCGCTTTTCTTGTGTGAGTCTCTGCCGGAGCTTAAGATGGAAGATGTCTCAGCTTTGACTCACGGGATTGCGGAGTGCACCACGGTGTACCGGGTCCGGGCGCCAAGGGACGCACGCGGCATGGAGGACGACGACAAACAAAACGTTTGGCTTTATCGCGAGGGTGTGCCTTCGTCGGTTTTTACACTTGTCGTGTCAGGGCGTGTCGAGGTTTTTGCCGGGAAGGAGTCGATTGCGCTGGAGATGGGCAGCTGGTCACTCCTCGCAACCGATGCATTATCATCTGATTTGTTCGTGCCCACATTTAGCTGCCGCGTCGTGCAGGACTCAACACTTATGCAAATCACCCGGGAGGCCTATGTGGAGATGCTTCGCATCTGCAAAAATGCTTCAACCGATGCCTTTCGGAACCTCGCGTCAACATCAAAGCTAGGCAGCAGGGTGTCCGCAGATTCTCCTTAGGGGGACTGTCTTGTAGAGAGGGGGAAAAAGAAGGCAAGGGGATGAGATGATGCAAGTATACACCCGGATATTTATCTTATACATATACATATACTTACACATACACATACACATACACATACACATACACATACACATACACACACACACACACACACACACATATATATATATATATGCGTGAGTGGGTATTTTACTTTTTGCAAGGGAGGTTTTCTCATGCTTTTTCGTCTGGATATTTGTGTTCATCACAAGGGTTCTCCTTTTTTATCACTACTATATATATATTTTTTGTAGCTTGTACCCATTCCGTACTTCGCGTGTGTTGTGCGACAGGCTGAACAGGTTGGCCAATGCTATTTGTTGTGGGCCTTTTTTTTATTTCGTTTTTTTTCCCGCACGCTTCTTCTTCCTCTTACCTCCTCTCTTTCCCCCCTCTTCTGTTTCTCTAGAGACTTTTATCGTCTATATTGCTGCGCATCTGTGAACTAGAGCGGGGCTGTGGAGAAGATTTAATGTGCGGCGTGGGGATCGTGGGTGGAATCTTACAGGGTCAGGTTTCGTATGTGTGTCTTTGTGTGCGTGTGCTGGGTCGGCAACGATTAAAGCTGTGCTGTTTTATCTTTATCTTTTTCTTTACCTTTTCTGCTTCACATCAACACTGCAACCTCTCTTTCTCGCCTGTTCCGTGGTTGGTAGGCCTGACGGCTTGGGGAAAGCATCCGTCGACATGCGTTGCACCACTGACTGCATGAGGCCTCTGAGGGGGGAGATGGGGCAGTTTTATTTGAGCTCTACGGACTCATTGACTACCAGCTTCGTAAGTCGGTCCGTCTAGCCTTCGACTACACCGGTTCACCACTGGTATATATTTTCTCCTGATGGCTAAGACTGTGCGGCCAGTGGGGGTGGGAGTGGCGGTGAAGGGGATGAAGAGCTCTCGTTTAGCCTCGTTTTCATTTCCCACCCTTCGAGTACTACACATCCCTTTGGCGTTGGAGGTGGTTCCAGCACAACTTCATCCGAGAAGTAACGATTACTTTTTTGAACAAGAATGAACCTCAACCTTCAGCCTTGTCGGCAGTTGAGCTTATCCTCTGCAGAAGTCTATCGTCGTCGGAAGGGAGAGGGGGTGAGGGGGCTGCGCGGCTTTCACATGGAGGCGCTGTCACTCCTCCTCTATTCCTGCCCCCATTACGCAGCACTGTTCAGTGTTGCACACTGATTGGTGTTTTTTTTTTGTCGTTTTGTCAGCTCTTTGAGCAGAAAAAAGGAAAAAAAAGCTTTTTTTCCCGGCTGATGCGGATATGCACCTCAGAAAGCATACAAGGACACAGGTGGTGCTGTGATGAATTGCGTGCGATATTTACTCTTCTGATTAAAAAAAAATAAACATAAGTGAAAGCGACGCTACTAGGTGCATAAGTATGTTCACTCACTCAGTACCATCGTGACCGAGTTCTTGGATCAGCGCAAACGTGTCCTGATGTTTTTTTTTTTTTTTTGGTTTCGCGTTTCACGCTATATCACGCGATATCACGGAGGGCCACAGCCTTCCGGCAATCTTCTATACGATTCACTTTTGGGTTTTCCCTATGAGCTCACGTTCCTCTCTTGACCCACGGCAAAGAACGCTTTCTCCTTTCTCGAGCACTGTATGTGCTAAAGCAAATCGTGATCGTGCTCTCACTACCCCCCTGGATTAGGGAAACCAAACCCACTTGTGTACACGTTGCGCAAGACCCGGCGACATTCCGTTATCGGGTCACCGGTTTTTTAAAAATATTGTATCTTAGCGTGCATCTATCGTTTTTAGTTCATCCGCGATGAGCGGAGGTGCCGCCGAGGCTGAAAGCGCCGAGTTGGCATTGTATCGACTGGAGGAGATTGATGATCTTCTCGCAGCGGTCAACGAGGACGAGGACGGTTCGCAGGCGGCTATCTTGGCGCAGTATCTGCGGAGTGGTCAGGATCTGGAGAGTGTTTGGAGGCTTCACAACGAGCAGCTGTGTGGCTTTCGAGACACTTTTATTCATGCCCACATTAAACAGGCGGATGAGATTGCGCAGGCTTATCACGAGTTCAGCAAGTGCGAGGAAAATCTCGTCGGATTTGAGGAGGAGATCCTTACCTTTCAGCGCAAGCTCGAAGTCAATGCGAATGATATCGTTCACATGCAGCAGCAGGCCGACGGGTTGGTGCGGAGGGTGAACAACCGTCAACAGGTGAGCAACAAGATCAACGAGGTCTACACTGTCTTGCAGAAGTGTGACTCCTTCTGCGATGTCATTTCAACCCAAAACGTCGACGCACATTATCTCGCCAACTTGCGCGAGCTGGACCGTCGACTGGCTTTTCTTGCCGGCAACAAGGCTGTCAGGTTTTCTGCAGTAGACAATGAAATCCGCCCGAAGTTGACGGCCGCTGCACACAAGGCAGGTGGTAAGTTGCAGAGATTTCTCACCAAGGAAATCCTCGCTCTTACCGAGGATCCATTGCGAACAGTCGAGAGGCAGCAGTCACTGGAGGAGAGCGCTCAATTCGCGTTTCGCTTCCTTCAGCTCTACAACCAACCAGTTGCCGATGAGATCTCCAAGTTGTACATCCGATTCATGTCCGAGTTCTACGCAAAGCAGTTTCGTCTCTCAACTGCTCAGCTCTCCGAGATGTCGACAATGCATGCGAACCCACTCGAACCAATAGTATCGGCGGAGGAGGCGCGGGACATCATGAGCAACCGCGACTTGGGTGCCCCTCCCGGCAACCAGCTCAATCCTCCACCGATGAAATTTCCAGGTGTTACACTGCCTCGTCGAGAGCGGAGTATATCACAGCACATGCGCGGCTTCGCTGACCTCGTTCCTACCTCTGCGGCGGTCTCGAAGGCTGAGGCGCTTCACCTCTTGCGTCCTGCAACTTTCGATGATACCGTGAAAGCGGTGAAGGCGCTTGCGGTGCGGCATGGAAAGCTTTATATAGACGATACCGTTGCGACGCAGCTGAATGAGTGCAACAGTTGGTCTTGGCAATTCACTTGCTGTCTCCAGGCGCTGGTTAACACGGTGGAGTCCGAGTGTCGCTTCATCGGCAACTTTTTCTGCGTACTCGGAAATGTCGAGGGTGGTGAAGACTTCACGAGTGCGGAGCGTATTGCGTGTGCGGTGTTGGGCAAGGCAGTGGCCAAGGTCGAGTCCTCCATGCAGGAGGATTTGCCTCTTGTAACCGAGCGCACCGAAGTGCTGGCGGCGCTACGGGTCTTGGAGACGGTCAAGCAGTACCTTTGCACTCTCCTCGATCCCATCCCGCTCTTACTGCTGAGTTGCGTCTTGGAAACATCAAAGGCGGCGTTGCGCAGTTCACTGCGGACAGCCTTCCACAATGACGACCTTGTCTTGACTTTTCTGCCGACACTGAGGCTTTCTCCGCTCCACCGCACCACTGTGTCGAGCAACGGCTGGCCAGAGCTACTCGCCAACAAGCCGTACTGTGCAGTTTTAGGACCTCATCCACTCATCTACCGCGTCGGTAGGGTGTTAGGTCACCTGGAGTTTCTCAACACAACGGCTGTGCGCTCCTCTACACTTGATGGTGGCGATCAACGTGCCTTTGACTCTTCTGTGGCAACCTTCCTGAAGAACTCTCTGACTAACATGATAACGTTTCTCGACAAGCTCAAACACCGCCACACGAGCGCACTTGCACAAGAGATTTTTGCCTGTACCAACGTGTACGCCTTCCTGGCGACGTGGCGAGAGCTGAGTGCGCTGAGCGGCGACCGGGTATCAGTCTCATCCACAAAATCTCACGCAGTCTTCCACTCGAAGAACAACCACAACGCAAATAGCGATTGCTTGCACTCTGACCCTGGATCGCTGGAGCCGACGACGGTGCCAACTAAACAGTCTGAGGCTATTGGCGGGTGTGCCGATGCCGGAGACGGTTCGCAGCACATGCAGTACTTGCAGAGCGAGCTTCATCATGCCATCAGAGGCTGGGTGCAGGCTGAGCTAGAAAGCAGCGAGTCATCGTGGAACCATCTATATGTCTTTATCGGCACAGTAGCCAAAGTACTTGGAGAGCACTTCTTCAACTCCTCTGACCAAATGCCATCAACCATACACCACGAAGATGCGACGAGGTCAATCCCGCATCGAGATCTGTCTTCTGAGCCTTCTCGTCTACCTTCAGAGCTGAGCGAGAGTGCCACGATGAAGGTTGCCGAGCAGCTACACTCCCAATGGCAGACGCAGGCCACGACGATGGTTGACGCTGTCAGAAAGGTCGTCTATCAGTCTCTCGGCTACGCTGTCAAGACTCGTCACAGTGTTGCTGCCGACTGCAAAGCAGCTCCAGTACCAGTCTTGCAGCAGCAACAGTGTGACGAACTGAGCACACTTATGCTAAGTGCCCTCTTTTCGACCTTGACGGATGCGAATCGAAAACTCGCTTTTTTTGTAGAGCAGCACTACAGCGATAACCGCGAGCTGCAGTCGAAGCTACTCAACAACATGACAGTATCTCATCAACTGTCCCGCTTGCTGGAGTTCTCCACTCCATGAGCCGGTTAGGGATGGACTCTCTGTTCTTCTTCTTTCGTCTTTGCATCAAAGTACTGCTGCTTTCAAAGCACCCATTTCTTTTTTTTTGTTGTTGCTGATTGGCGTTTCACAACCACAGGAGATGACTGTGGCGCTCTCAACGCGACTTGTCTTCTACGGCAGATGTGTCACTGCTGTTTCCTGGATCTGCTCCTTCTTTTTATTATTATTATTATTTTTTTTTATTACTGTGTTGTTATTATTGCTGCGTTGGGGCATAGCGCTGTTGTGATTTTTTTTAGACGTTTTTCCTTTTAATCCTCTCGCGTACCATTCTCAAGTAGATGTGACTCATCCTGTTTTCTGTAACAGGCATCACAAAGCAATCGTCTACAGCGCCTCTATCACGCGATTCCTTGTGTCTTGATTGGTATTTCTCCATCTTTTAAATATACATATATATGTATATTTAGACGGTGTGTTTGAATCTGTTTCTCTTCCTCCGCACGCGCCTCGCATCCTCCTCCATCCTATTAGGCATCGCTTCTGCAGATGCTACTGGAAGGTGGTATGGAGGTAGAACCACAAACAAGAAGTCACCCACAAATCTTCTCTCCAAGGATCTTGGCGAACCGGGGGTGGTGGGGGGCACCTGGTTTTTTTTCAGGCTCTTGTAGACGAGCCTCCACCTCTGCTGTAATGCCTTTTTTCCTCACCCACCTTGACTCGTGTGCCCTAAACACTCGCTCAGCATCTGATGGGTGGTATCACCTGTCCCCTTTCTTTTTCTTCGCTTTTGGCGCGTTTGTTCGTTCTCTGCTCTCGCGCACCACTGTTGTGTGTGGAATCACCTCGCCGTGATGCCAGGGGCCACACATCGACCGTTGTGGAAGGGTGCCAAGGACATGCATCCGGTTCACTGGTTTTGTTTTGGGCTTGGGGTGGTGGCGGATCGGTGCGGGGTGTCGGCGTGCTGCTGAAGCTGAGGGCGGTCGTGGGCCCGTTGTGCGCAAGTGCAGAGTGTGTTCACCTCTCCCCCCCCCCTTACCGCATGGTGCACGGCGTCGCGTGTAGGGCGTGCGAGTTGAGGCGCGAGCGGCGTGCCCGCGCCACCACCGACTGGCGACAGGGTCTATCATGTGGCGACCGACGCTGGCCGGCCGCCCACGGGCGCCTTTCCCCTTTCCTGCGGTGTGACACCGCGAATCCCAGCATCGGGATCTCCGGACGTCGTGCTGCGGGGGTGGGGAAGCCGACGCCGTCGTGTGGTGTGGAGCGGTCTCAGATGGTGAGGGAGAGGGGGGGAGTGTGGCGTACGGTGGGGTGAGTGGGAGGGTGGTGTGCAGGGTACTATAGGGCTGTGGCGTGGCGCTGACCGCCTGTCCCTCCGAGCACAGCCGACGCTCATCCCGACCAGCCCCAGCCACGCGCGCAACAGACGCCGCAGCTGCCGCTGCCGAACAAGACGTTGGGTGTAGACTGCGCGGATTGCAGCGTGCCACGCACCCCCTGGTGCCTGTGGTGCCCATGACATACAGCGTCTGGGCGGTGACCAAAGAGGGGAGGAGGTGAGCAAAGGCACGCGAGACGCCTGGCCCGCGTCGGCGGCGGAGGCGGTGTGTTGTGAGGCCAATGGATATCGGCTGCGGTGCAGTGGAGGGAAGTGAGGTGAATTTTTTTTTTTTTGTGGGGAGGTGATCAGACTGCTATATGTGGAGGAGTTGGGGGTTTCATGGAGGTATTTGTGGTTTGGTAGTTGACATATAGGTGTTCACTCGAAAGACTATCGAAAGGGGGAATGAAATGTACGATATCGGTGGAGGCACCGACTTCATCTTTCCGGATCCTGGTATGGTGATGTGTTCTTCGCGTTCGCTAGGACTGTTCCTCTAGGTGGACACTGTCCATGTAGGTGTCGTCCTATTTTCTCTTCTGCATCTGTGCGTGGTGTGCTCGAATCGGTGTATGACAGCTGTTGCGTGTCGCTGGACAAAATAACTTATATTCTTGCTTCTCTCACTGCTTCCACCAATGCTTTTTCAATAATTTGAAGACCATCTTTTTCACCCGTCAGGTATGCGCGGGGTAAACATCAGTTTTATCAACTGTTGAACTGTCTTTGCGCACTCAAGCTGTATCATTGAGTGAGTGGCCGGGGAAGACACTGAGTACCACACACTCACACGCTACGACGTCTCGTTGCTCTGGCGCCTTCTCGCTTTTTTATCCGTGGCTCACTTCTCCTGTGCCCCGATGACTCACTTATTGATCTTGTTCGGGACCCAGACCGGCAACGCGGAGCGAACGGCACTTCGTGTAGCTCGACTGGCACTTCGCCAGGGACTCGGATCCGTCACTTGCTTGCCCGCTGATGACGTGCCCATTTCCGAGTGGCCGAGCACAGGCGGGCCTGTCGTATTTTTTTGCTCCAACGCGAATCAAGGGGCTGCTCCCAACACATTTCGCAGGTCCTGGGCGGCCTTACTGGAAGCTGCGGCTCCTCGCTGCATGGAGGGTCTGCAGTACGCCGTATTCGGCCTCGGCGATTCCCTTTATCTCAAATTTAACCAAATGGCAAAGATGCTGCATAACCGACTCCGGCAGCTCGGCGGTACACCAATCGTGATGCGCGGGCTGGGGGACGAGAGCGATGCCAAAGGCATCGAAGAAACGTTGCAGCCCTGGCTTACTGAGCTGTGGGCGGCGCTTGGGGTATCGGGCAACGGTCATGATGCTGGGAGTGCTCCAGTACATCCGCTAGAACAGGTTCCTTTCTTTCCCCTCTTCAGCATCGCGTCTCCTCTGAGAAGTGAGACGGGCCTTCCTGATGCACCATCCACTGCCTCCGACAACGCCAGCAACAGGTCTATACCACATTATTCTGAGTCAGTGTTTCCGTGCGAGGTTGTGTCGAACAGGCGTCTTACTTCTACGGCGTGCGAGCAAGTGGTGCACCACCTCGAACTGCACGCGCACTCGGTCAGCGCCACTGATATAGCCTACGATGTAGGCGATGCACTTGGCATCTACTCCCCGAATCGAGAAGAGCTGGTAGAGGAGCTATTGCATTTGGTGCGGCGAGACGGGGCAGAGATGGTCGTTGTGACCCCTGACGCTTCCCATGGACTTGTCCGGCAGCCCAACCGTCCGTTTTTTGAGCGGCCTCTCTCTCTACGCACCTTACTTTGTTACTACTTTGATCTTGACGCTGTTGTCACACAGGAGTTCATGTGGATGCTTGCGCATGAGGTGACCGGCGAGGACGACGACGCGCGCACTGTACGGGAGCGTCTCTACGAGCTGGCAGATCCTTCTAACGTAAACGACTATCTTCAGTACGCTCACCGTGAGAAGCGCAACGTGTGCGAGGTCCTGCATGACTTCAAAGATCTTCATCCACCTCTGGAGTTGGTGTTATCTTTCACTACGTTGATGTTGCCTCGTTTCTTCTCCATCGCCTCCGCGCCGGAGATGGACGGCGCAGCTCATTTTGATATTTGCGTAGGGCTTCTGGACTGGAAAACCCCTTTGAAGCGCCGTCGCACCGGTCTCTGCAGCTCATTTTTAGTGAATTCGACGCCAGGGACACAGCTGGTTTGTTGTGTTTGGCAGGGCTCTCTCACACTACCGCCAACACCAGCACCACTGCTCTGCATTGCGACGGGCACTGGAGTGGCACCGATTCGCAGTATCCTGCGGCATGTCGCCGCTGGCCGTGAGAAGGGCTGGGGGGATGTTCCAGTAGTCTTAGTGTTTGGGTGTCGCCACGAAGCGGATGATTTTCTCTACCGTGAGGAATGGGAGACTCTAAAAAAGAGGGGGCTTCTGCCCAATCTCCAAGTCATTCCCGCTTTTTCTCGAGACACAGATAAAAAGGTGTACGTACAGCACAAACTGGGTCAACACGCGAGACTGACGTCGTCTTTCTTGCAACCCGAGAGCGCTGGTGTCGCGCCCGGCGTAATATACGTTTGTGGAAACGCGAAGCAGATGCCAAAGGACGTACATAACACCCTCATGCAGATTGTCCAGGCCACTGTTGCTGGTATTCAGGATGAGGTCGGGGCCGCAGCATACGTTAGAGCGCTTGGTCGCATGGGTCGTTATCAGGTCGACTCGTGGTCGGCGTAGGTGCAGGGTGCACAGGATTTTTTCCCCTTCAGAGAGAGATACCGAGCTGCAAACTTCATTGTGTTCACCACCACCACGGGCCACCTCAGCTCTACCACCATCGAAGAGGGCGAGGGCACAAACGTGGAGAGGTAAGTGCAGCGAGTTGACTAGTCGGGGTTTGTGTTCGCACAATCGTTCACCTCTTCCATTTCATTAGCCTTTTTTTTTTTTTTGGGTCTGCGGTAGCATCTGTGCAGTCACTAACAAACCTGTCCGACCGACACCAGTCTGGGAACACATCCCCGAATCGCATGGGCTTCAGCGAGTTGGATGATGCCCCCCTTTTTCTTACTCCTTCCCTGTAGGCGAGCTCTCTGGGTAGGTCCTCTCTTTCATCTGACGCCCAAACGCTGCGCTGCAATCCCTTTTATTGGATGATCTTCTATAACTCCTTTTCTCGATATCATCTTTGCACTCTCTCCTTTGAAGCCGTGCGCGCCACAATGCACCACTGGCCCTCCCTTCCCTCCCCCTCCCCCCTCCTCCAATTTTCCGTCTTTTCCGTGAACTGAAGGTGTTTGTGTGTGCCGCGGCGACACCTATTTTTTTTTCTTCCTGATCCACCTCGCGTGAACAAAAAGACCCCACATAAAAAAAAAACCCACAGCATAGATAGATACACACGAGGCAAGTGTGACTCGAAGTTTTTCAGTCACCCACCCCTACCAACTTTCACAGCTGTGTAGGATACACCACCCACTGCCTCTGGGCTACATTTCTGGGGAGCTTTTTTTTTTTTCCGTTCTCTATATTCTCCCCCATTTCACCCCTTTTTGGAGATTATTTTGATTGTCAGTTGCCCTGCGTAGTTCTCAGAAGGACGAGATACCGCGTTGACGCATTTCTCTCATTTCTTTCTCTTGGACTCCTTGGCATCACGGTGACAGGGTCTCGCTCCTCGATCTATCTGATTCGCATTCTAGGGCTTTCCTTCTACTCGGGGGAGTCTTTTTTCAAGCGTCTTTCACTTGACTTTGTCCAAGGTCCGAACTATTTTGCCGTTGCCGCCATTGAGGAGCAAGATGGGCGATCATCAGGTCTCGTCGGCCGCGGCGCAGGTGCCCGCAAGCGCCTCTCAGCACCAACACATTCTCCTGCAAAAGCAACTTACGGAGGTTCGGATGGAGAACACTATCCTTCGACAACAGCTGTACCAAGTGAGCGCGTTGCTCGATATTGCCGTAAGCAAGTTGGGTACAATGGGTGTGTCGCTTGAGGCACCCATCGATATCCGTGCGCTGCGCTCGGAGGCGCTGGAGAGGGCACATGCCGAGACGGCGCAGTCGCAGTACAACAACATCGACGCATCGCCGGAGGGCGGCGAATCCCCTGCGCAGCACAACAACAAGAATTTTCACGTGCGCCAGCAATTGCGCGAGCACACAAAGACGATTACGTGCTGCGCTTTCTCCGACAGCGAGGATCCTTTTATAGCCACTGGCGGTATGGATTGTCGCCTTATCGTGCAAAACTATTTCAGTGGGTCGAAGGTTTGGGATGCCAGTGCGCACGAGGAGGCAGTGAGTGACGTGGCTTGGATGAATCAGAACTGCTTGCTTTCCGCGTCATACGACAATACAGTGAGGCTGTGGGATGTGAATGGCGGCACATCGAGCAAAGATGTTTTGTACGAATACAGCGCCCACGGTTTTGTGCTTTCTGCAATTCGACTTGGGCCTTCACTGTTTGCCTGCGCCGACTCGCGACACAAGACGGCTATTATTGACGTCCGCGTCGGCGGCAAGGGTATAGTTCAGGATCATGACTACCGCATCAACTCGCTGAGCTACGACGAGTCTGCTGAGCAGCTGTTGATGGGACAGAGCAATGGAGTTGTTTCTATTTGGGATATGCGGCGGCCTGATCAAGCTATGTCCGCCGCCAGCGTTGCTGGTGGTGGATTAACAGCATCGCCTTCACCAGCTCAGGTGCATCAGCAGACGTGGCAGGGATCTTTGAACGACTCGCTCAGCCCGGCAGAAGGGGAAACTACACCAGTGGCAGTGGTAGAAGACGGTGCTGCGGGCAGCAGTAGTGCACCCGCGCCAAACGGGGCTCTCGCGACTGGCAGCAACCCGGGTGGCCTCGGCGGCGCATCCCGCCTCGCTCGCATTGCGGAGATGGAGAACGAGCCGTCGCACTCGCCTATTTCCTTTATCGCCCACTTTCACAGCGATGATGACACTCGCCGACTTCTGTGTGTCTCCGGAGACAATATGGTGCGGCTTTATCGCAGCAATTTTAGCGCTTTCACCGGCAGCGGTCGAAAGGAGGGCAGCAACCTGTATGTTCTCCGCAACGTTCTCGCCGGAGTGCCCACGCGCGGCAGTGTTGTGCGTTCCGGCTTCTGGAAAGGGGAGCGTGGTAAGGCAGGTATGTCCGTTTTCTTTGACGATGGTGAGATGGACAATGTGGAGCGGCCACCGCGGCGGCTTATAGAGTGTGATCTACTTGTCACTGGTGGGCCCGACAACACAGCCCAGGTGTGTGACGTAACCGATGAAGGTGGTGCGGTGGTGCTGGAGCGGCTGGTGGGTCATCGCGACCGTGTAACCGGGGCAACAGTGCGCCGGTCTCGTAAACCGATCATCGCCACAATGAGTGCGGACTCAACAGTGCGCATTTGGATGCCTGTCAAGTCTTGAGTTATAGACGTACATCAAACGCATATGTAGGAATGCCTCTTCTTTTTTTTTTTTGGGAGGGATTTTTTTTTTTGTATCCCTGCTTGTGCACCGCTGTGGGTGTGCCTCTGCGTGTGGGGGAGGGGCTCTCTTACTTGCGTAGGTTCTCGAAGGTGCTTATGGTCCGTTTTTTTAGTCTATCTAAGGAAAGCACCTCCTTTGAGGGATCGGCGAACAATGCCTCATCATCATCACAGCTTTGCGTGCTGTGCACTTAGTTTGGTTCACTGCCTCTTTTCTCGCGTTTTAGCGTCTGCCCCCCCCCTCTCCGCCAAAGCACGCAAGCAGAGTCACCTTTTCTTTTTAATTATTTCTTCCCCTCGATAACGCCGCGTGCTTTTCTCGTCCTCCCTTTTTCTACCCTACGAAATGGGGCTTGCGGAAAAGACACGCGCACAAAGGGCGTAGATATTTATGTCGCAGTGGATGGTCGGAATCGCTGTTTTTATCGTGTTGCCGTCGTCTATGCTGTCTATTGTGACACTGCGCTATCATGTTTCTCTCTCCATTCTCAAGTCACATGTCTTTTTGTCGTCATTCTTCCTTTCTCTTAAGTCAAGCGTTGCACGGTTTGTGCAGAGGAGAGGCACAGACAAATCGCCTAAAGCATTTACCTTTTCCTTCTCTCCTTCACAGGGGCCCACACAACTGTTTTTTTTTTCATGTGATCGTTTAACTTCATCTCCCGAGACTTAGACTTCCAACTACCACAGACTTTTGGTGTGAGTACATGCGTTCCATTACACCCTCTCTGCTTTTTTTCCGCTTTACCGGTTGGCTTGTAGTTGAGCCGCATAGATAACCACCCGCACCGCGCTGCTGAGGTTTTTTTTTTCCTCACATTTCAGCCCAATTAAAAAAAAAAACCGGTTGATTCCTTGTTTTACGAATACATTGGAATTAGCTCTCTGCCTCCGAGTTGCATCGCGCCTCCCTGCACCTCAAGTGCGAGAATTGTTCGTGGCAGAGAGACTACAGAGGCACTCACGTTGTTGAGGCTGATCACCCCCCACCATCCTACACTCGCGGATGACTTCTGCGCGGCGTGTAGGCAACGCCGTAGATGACGAGCTCGAGTTTCATGAAAGTCGGCATGATCTTCTGAGGACTATGCTGGCACCAGACCTCCACCGAAATCTTCCGCGCCATTTTTTGAGTGACGTGAAACAGCCAAATTCGGTGCCACTTCGGGTACCATCTCGAAACACGTTGCCGTCTTCTCCTTATCGAACACCGCAATGGGCTGAGCTAAGAGATTGCATGCGTGATGTGTGGTCACCGCCTAACCCCGATGCAGATCAGTTTCCCGTCACTGCACCGCAAACAGCATCACTCCCGTACGCGCCATGTACAAGTGGTTTTGTAGCAGAGCATGAGGTGGTACAGCGCCTCGCCGATCTTTCGCAGGCCTCTGATGTCGACCCGGAGACTGTGGCTGCTGCTCTGCGAGAAGCAGAGAGCGTGTTGGAGATTTCTGTAGATCCTGTCACACCTCAGATGTACTCACGCCGCCTAAGCTCGGCGACCTCTGAGCGCTCTTCAGATAAGGGGCATGCATTTCCACACCGCAGACGAGCGACATCATCTCTCACCGCGCCTGCTGCTAGGCATCTAGACGATAGGGTGGCGCATCAGTGGCTGCGGTGCGACGGTGCTCGCCACCAGGAACGACATCATCGGTTCCGCTCTTGCGACGAAGGCTGTATGCTTTCCTCCGACCGCATCATCACCACCCCCGAGCTAGAGACGACGACTGGCTGCCATAGCTCCTCTCCGTGGGGTGATCCAGCCCCGACTCCGGTCATTTCAGGGTCACAGGCGCTGCCGTACTCCGTTCCTTCAGGTGTGGATATACCAGCTGGCAGCCCCTCCAGCTTCGTTGCGTCTACCAAAATTGCGGATGCGGTTGACCCCACCATGCCTTGGTACGATGTCTATTATGGCTGGATGCTCTACTATCAGCAGCTCTACGCTGCTCAGGTGCTACAGGGACGACGCCGGCAACGCGCAAGACGCGGGAAAAGGGAGGGTAGCCACCGTAACCACAGCGGGTCTGCTGCCCCTGGCGAAACCAGTGCAGGGAAGGGGGTGTCGATTCAACAGGAAGAATACACTGAACACGCCAATGTTCGTGGTCACGTACGCTCAGCGACGCCCCCAGGTCGTGTTGGCGAGTTTGACGAGGGAAATGGGGGTATCATTGAGACTTCAGGATCCATGTATACGCACCCGATCCGCCACAGTCGCTCCACCTCTGTGCAACAACCAGACCTGGAATCCCGGGCGTCAGGAACGCGACGGCTGGTGGGTGAGGAGAGGACGAGGGACGTCGAAGAAGCGGCACGTATTCGCGCAGAGATGCGCCGACTCGAGGAGAAGTACGAGGCTATGTCATCTTGGCTGGCCAGTAAGGAGGAAGAGGAGACGCGGGCCCTTAACCCCTCCGTTCGTGGCACCAGGCGCGCCGCTCTTGTGTCGGGTACAGGTGGAGCGTTTCATAGATCGAAGTCAGCGATGTCTGTTGCGTCAGGGCCTCCTCGCTCCCAGCGTGGCAAGTGGTTTGGACGCCGTGGTGATATCGATTCAACGTCGCGCCGGAATTCCCTACTCCCCGCCGACACGTGGGAGGCACTCTCGCAACGTCAGCACAAGGGAAAGCTATCCCGTGTGGTGCGTGTCCGCACAGCTTCCGAGTCGTTGCCGCAGCGATTGTCAAGCTCGAAATCGAAGTGGCGGCACTGACGGTGT
Source organism: Endotrypanum monterogeii (assembly GCA_000333855.2). Classification (NCBI taxonomy): domain Eukaryota; phylum Euglenozoa; class Kinetoplastea; order Trypanosomatida; family Trypanosomatidae; genus Endotrypanum; species Endotrypanum monterogeii. Next base: position 996,394 of record CM007318.1, read on the forward strand.
GTGGATGGTGACTGCATTGCTCCTTCTCCGCGTGCAGTGTTTCCGTGGTGTAGCGTAGCGTCCCACGGTCACTGATATATGCAGACGGTAGAGAAAATGAGATGCAGAGGTTTGTTTTCTCACCGCCGTAGTCCATCTCGTTCTCTCTCCCTCACCCTTCACTACACCTACGCGCACATGAGCAGAGCTGAGGGAGGAGTACAGGAAAGAGTCATTTCGGAATGGGATTTTCAGCGATTGCAACAGGGCTTCACGGACTACTCGGCGTCTTTTTGATCAAGTGTAACGCGAAGTCTCCCACCTTCCCCCCGAAAAAGATGCGTTTCGCCATTAGAGATTATATATATATATATATATTTTCAAATACGTCGCCTTTGTCATGTGGCCCACGGCACCCGTCTACCGTGACAGGGAGGTTGTCTTTTGGTCCATCTCCGCCTCCACTTTTCATTTCCCTTCGGCTTTGCAATTCCATCCCTGCTTTCCTTGCAAATGTTCATCATGAGCCTCTGTCACTGTCCTCCTCCTCCTCCTCCTCCCTGACTCATCCCCTACGCATCATCGGCCAAATCCACAAAAATGGAGGTTAATTTCGGAAAAATAAGGATCTCATTTGAGTGTGTTCCTGCAACATTTCCTTCCAAGCCGCTTCTTTGACAGCTTCTGTTCCTCTTCTGTACCATTGCTGCTGCTGCTGAGTTTTCTCTGTTGCTACCCGGCTTCGCTCTCGACGATATTTTATTTTCGTGTCTCCTCGCGTGAGAGCATCTTTGTCTCATCGTGATTTTACCCGCACCGTCATGTCAAACTGGGCTGATACTGCGCAGGACGAGGAACAGTTCCAGGCAGCGTACGCTTCCGATGAGACCGGCAGCTACGCATCTGAGTGCGAGGATCTAAGGCCGTCATGGGATACTGCCAAGACAGAGGCCACCTTCGAGGTGGACGCTGATGGCAACCGCTTTGAGGTGCTGCGGAAGGTGCGCACGTACCACGTGGATCGGCCCGTCACGATGGCGGACATTCGCGCGAAGCTCGTCCACTTCGGCAAGGGCAAGGGCGACCAGAACACCCTCGTATCCGCGGAGCCACCGCTGGCTCTCGAGATGGGCTCTGTTGATCAGTTCGAGCGCGAGAGCCGTGCTGAGGTGAAGCGAATGATCCACGAGACTAGTGGTGTCGATGTCGTCGTCAAGGACGAGCACCTGCGCGTGGTGCGCGAGCTGGAGGAGAAGGCAAAGAAGGATCCAAAGGTAATGCGCAGCGGCGCTGGCTCCACGTGGGGGGCGGTTGCATCCAAGTCCACCGATACCCGCGAGCAGTCTGCCACTGGCATCCGTATTCGCAACCTGTCTGACGACATCACACAGGAGAACCTGTCCCGCATTTTCGAGGGTCGTGGGTGGATCACAAAGAACGTTCGTATTCCTCGCGGCGACAACAACCAGTCGCGTGGCTTTGCATTCGTCATTTTCGAGGAATCGTGGATGGCGGATGCAGCAATCAAAGAGGGAAAGTTTCACTTCAAAAACGTTGTGCTCGACGTCTCGCGTGCGGAGACCCGCACGTAAGATGCCGACGGGGCTGAACTGTCTCCACCCCTCCTTTTTTTTTGCTGTTGCAAGCCGACTAATTTATTTCATCGTTTTTTTTTTTCGGTAGGGTGATCTTTTGATGCGCTACTAGTATGCCGATGGGTGGGAAGGCTTCTTCGAAGCAGTGCCGTATGGGTGTGAGTGTGAGTGTGTGTGTGTTTGTGTTTGTCTCCGTGTGCTGTGCCAGCCTTTCTTTTCACTGGTGATGTACCATGTGCCTGTAAAGATATATATATATATAATATATAGGGGCAATACTGCGCTTGACTACTTCGCTGTTTAACGTTGTTGCTCGCTCTCTTAACACCCTCTTTTCTCAATCGTGTGCCAGTGTTTCTATCTGTTAGTGTCTATGGGCACAGGAGTGAGACCTGCGGTCTGTTATGTGAAATGACGGTCGTTTGAGTGGAGTGCTTTAGGGTGAGGAAAAGGGGGGCGTGGCTAGTAGGTGGAGGAGGAGGGGAGGGGGGCACTCACAGGTGGATGTTCAGGGGCCAGAACTTGTATGTTCGGTTACCTCTATGCTGGCGTTGTTCTTGTTGTGTTTTTGTTTTTCCCCCTCATCTGCATGTGCGTGTGTGTGTGTCAAGGAATGGCCACTCCGGCTGCCGTTCCTTTCTCCCTCTCCCCAGGCTAAGAGTGATCGGGGGAGAGATTTTTTTGTGGGAGGCGGCACACGTCGAATATACACACACGCAGATGAGGGAGCAAACCACGTGATTATACTAAAACTAATTGCCACTACAAAAAAAAAAAAATAAAGAGTACGCAATGAAATCCAGAAATATCCACCGTTTCTACAGACAGACCTGCACGCTTGCCAATACTACGTTGGTAAAAAGAGCTGACTGCGGGGATGGTGGAGTGAAAGCGTGTTGTGCGTGTGTGTGTGTGTGTGAGGAGTTATAGAGGGTCAGGGCAATGCCGGATCTTACTATAGTCCGGCATCGTACTCGAGTCACGGCTTCTCAAAGGGATAGCGGGGGCGGTCACTCCATGATGCTGTTACGCTGCGTTGGAGGGGGGTTGTGGGACGCGCAGAGGGGCCGACTCAGGCTCTCATCTGCTGGGAAACATGTCCAAATGGTGGCGTGCTGGCTGGCCATCACCTGCTCATCCCCTCTGGATTACATCCTCTGTTGCTTGATCTCACACATCGTGCTCATTGCGCTCTCTCTGCCTCTACGCACATCATGTTTGTCCTCCTGGCTAGCTGCATGGGCCTCTGACGATTACTACCAATCAGCTGTTTTGCATCTTCTCTATCTTCTTTTTTTTTATTGCATACTCCTCCGTGGCGGTACCAGAAGCGGTGACATCTTCAGTTCGGAGGGGGGGGGGGCAAACCAACGCGCACCAAAGGGCGAACGGAAATTCATGTACTAAAAAAAAGAATCGAGAACAAAAAAAATACTAGGTCACATTAGCCTTTACAGTAGTGGGTACTTACGGGTCTGCGAGAGCACGCGGTCCTTTACGCGTTTGCTTGGGTCTGCGGCACCCAAGGCGCGTACACACACCGTGCCAGACTAGCCTTTTGTGATTTTTTTTTTTTATAGAGTTCCCCAGCGCACAGGGGTCAGTGTTTGAGCTCGTATCTTCCGCCGTGTGTTGTGTGTGTTGAATTCATTTTGTTTGCCCACCCCATCCAGTCTTTTTTTTTTTTTGAACCCCCGCATGTTCTGCTCCTCTTTCTCTCTGCGCGTAATTCCTCTTCATTGATTGTGTCCACTTGGCACAAATTGTCGTACTCTTGGAAGGGCAGAGGAGGGCGGGGGGCTCACGCGTGCCGCAGAGCCATCACTGCGCCTCTTGTTTTTTTTTTCTTTCACAGCGACGCACGTTTTTGTCGTGAACTCTCGATTTCTTATCTGGTTCTCGTAAATTCGATATTTTTTCTTATTACCTTTTTTTTTTCGGCTTACTTCACTTTTTGCCCTTGGCCATTCTCTCTGGTGGGTTCTAGAACTCTGCTATCCTTTCTAAAAAGACTTGGATCTGGTCAAGATGATGGGGCACTACGTCGAGGGAATCGCCGACAACCTCTCGCGTGAATTCCGCTCCATGACCTCTGGTCGCACCTCACGGTGGTGGTGCTCGAGCAGGGGGCTCGAAGAAGGATCGCCTCGAGGCTTTTCTCTGGACGACGGCTATGGTGCGTATACTCGGCCGCTACGCTACGGCAGCGGGGGCGGACTGCATCACAATCATTCCAGGAGAATGGCAGACGAGTCAGCAGGGGAGTATGGGGCGCCCATCTCTCGGTGGGACTCGATATCGACACGTCGTAGGTCAAAAGCAGAACCCGTGAGTGAAGGTCGAGCTCAATTCGCATCTGAAGACAGCTGGAGACGGGGTGTTGCACTTCACGACCGTCAGAGCAGATCGAGGAAGCAAGGATGGGGTTGGCGCGGTGGCGACAGGCGACTCGAAGCGTTGTCCTCACCTACCTCGTCGTATGCGTCTTCCTTCACGTCTTCTCACTCAAGCAGGAATTTTGATAGTGCCAGCACCCCCAGCGAGACGAGATCGTCATGCGAGAGTAGTGCCTACCGCGTTTCGCATGAACGGGCACAGTCGCAGAGGAAGTCCTCGGGGCGAATGACAAACGGAAGTCTTAGATCATCACTAGGTTGGACACCGGCTGGGCACCATCCTGATGCAAAAAAAATCAGCGAGATCCGGTGGGTTGACGATGGCACGCGGGGCAGGGAGTCAGAGGGCGCTCCACATAACTTCAACACAAGCTCTCCGTTGCCTGGTTACGTTAACTTGTATGAGGAGGATGTTGGGGTGAACCCAACTATGCAACCCCCATCCATTATGTCTACTCAAATGCCTTCGCTACAGCCGAGTAGATTTCTGCAGCGCGTAATTGAGTCTATTGCATACTATCGTGGTATTCCTCCGCCTCCATCCGTGCCGCGTGAGGTGATTCTCGCCTTCGACGAATACGTGGCACCTGGGTCCATAATGCTCAAGTTCATCCCGCATGGTCCGCCGCATTTTCGCTTCTTTATGATTCGATTCCTGAACATATTTTCGGGTACCAATCTCTTTCGCAGTGGTCAGGAGCATCACCACCACCCGACCGGATTGTATGCCGTACTGTCATGGTACCGTAAGGCGAGCAGTCATCGCATGATTCGCTTCTTGCCGCTTCACAACTTGATACAGGTAAAAGCAGACGGGGAGGGTCACAAGTATGTTCGCCGACGCGTGCTGCAGCCCGGCATTTTGCGTGGCCCTTGCTCGGGACTCTTGTCAAACCACGTATCCGCGGAGCGCATTCTACAGTTTCGCTTCTCTTCCCACCTCTTGCGGGTTGAGGAGACACTGGCTCTCAGGGCAGTCAGCCACACCCAGTACTCCGCGTGGCTTGTAGTGGCATCTTTTATTAGTCAGATTGGTAGCGTCTACTAGGGCGGGAGCGAGGCCCTTCGTGCCTGTGATGTGGTGATCACGTGTGGCGATGCTTTTGGGGTGGGTCACGGGTCGGCCGTGAAGGCATTTGCTCAACGAAATCTCTGCGCATGTTTTTTCTTTTTTTTCCGTGCTTCTTTGGATTCTGTGATACGAGGGCTTATCAATCTCCCCCCGTCGTGCTCATCGCCAGATGGTTATTTCTGCTGCTCTTGGCTCATTTTTTTAAAAAGTCATTGTGCATTTTTATCGGTTGAGCTCCACCCTTTCCCTCCGTCTTTTTTTTTTCCCTCTCTGCCACCGCACCTCCTCAACATTTGACCTTCCTCAAATGTTTACCTAACCTGCATTGCGGGTATCAGGGTTATCAGTTCTGGAGAGGGAGGGACAGAGACAAAACAGGTGCTTTTACGGGAAGTGTGATACGTTGTTCCTACAGGGCTGGAGAACTCCACCCGATTCTCGAGCTGTGGTTCGATGGTGGTGGTGGATGCAAGGGTAAAAGATGGCTTGCTCGAGACGTTCACAGCGATGGGGGATGTTCGAGTGCCACGTCGCGCGACGCTGGTAGGAAGTGCAGAAACACGATTGATGCGTCCTCTCTTTTCCTTTTTTTCCATCGATGACGACGTTGGTGAGGCTCTTTGGGCGGCTCTGCCTCTTTTTTTGTTCTTTTCTAACATTTCCAGGATCAAGTCTTGCCGCTCTTCTGCTGCTATCCTGGACAAATCGTGTCGATTGTCTGAGAGCACATAGACTCGTTTTCTCCCTTCTTCTAAAACTCCGAACACCTACAAAAGGTAGTTTGCGCGTTCGACGGACTCCCGTGCAGGGTCGTTGCCCTCTGCTGTTCGCTACCGCGACATGTACGCGGCTCACCTTTTTTTTTCCTTTTCGTGTTTTTCTCTTTCCTCCCTGTGCTTTTTCTTAATGTGCTATTAATTGTGCTTCTTTTTTTTCCCCCTGCCACTGCGTGTGTGTGTGCGTCTTTTTTAAATTTATTTTTTTATTTTTGGTCCGACTTGCTAAAGAGGGTTCCTGTACATAATATTCACAGACCAATGAAATTGTATGTACATGAACAGATGCGGGTGAACACTGCATCCACCTCTTTCTGCTTTCCTCTTTTCACCTCTCCCATCCCCGCCGAAAAAAAAAAAAATTAACAAAAAAATCGAAACAGAAAAGGGAAAAGTATCCTTTTTGTCTTCCGCTACACCCCCCCCCCCTGAGCATGAGAAGGTGAACGAATGGTACTTGAACCAAAAAATAATAATATTCGCTTCCCTCTATTGCACCGCAGCCGATATCCATCTGCCTCACGACACACCGCCTCCGCCGCCGACGCGGGCCAGGCGTCTCGCATGCCTTTGCTCACCTCCTCCCTTCCTTGGTCAGCGCCAGGCCACAGCCCTATGATACCTTGCACACCATCCCCTCCCATTCACCCTTCCAATGTTTATTCGCAATGAGACATCCGCATCACATCCACTGCGAACGTGCGCCTTGTGATAAAAATAGGGTTTGTACGGCTGACGCGAGGTGGGTGACGCACAAATTAACCGAAGCAGGGACGAGGAGGAGGGACGCACTCCACCGAACCTCTTCTTCTATTTCGCATCTTAGGCGTTGCTCCAGTGGGGCCTTCATAGCAACACTCTGGGACTCTCCACATTTTTTATTTCTTGTCACATCCCTTATCACTTCAGTATCTAGTAAGAAGAGGTGCGCCTGCATAACGACATGTTGCGCGGCAGCATCTATTTTGTGATGTGGCGTCAGCACATATTGGGGCTGCTGTTCGCGCTAGCCGTCGTTGCGCTCACCTGGGTCGTAACGGCAACAGGGGCATCCGCGTCCTCGTACACAGCGCAGACTTCGCGTCGGTACTCCATGATGGTGGAGGAGCTGACCGCGAGCCTTGATGAGGCAGACACCACTCCCACATTGGTGTCTGTACTAGAGGAGATATCTCTGACGCTACCTGCCAAGCCTGGTGCTCGCGCTGCAGCGTGGGAAGGCGGCTCCGAGACGAGCGAAATGGATGACATGGTGGCCGAGCAGCTGACATTTGACGAGGATTTCGATCCGATTTGGTACTTCCTGCTGCGACGCCGAGGCTTCGAGCACCTCGACTGGTCCGGTTGCGGGGGAAAATGGCGGCCTGAGTGGTCCATGCCGAAGACCTACAAGGGCCACGGCGGCTACAACGGTGACTCGGCTTCTCTATCGACGGAGAGCGCACACGAACGCTACTTGTTTGCCTCTCTGCGGCGTTACCTCGCTCATCACACTGTGTGCACCTATTCCTCTGTCTCCTTCTGTGGCGCCAGTCGTGAGCGAGACCCGGCGAGTCATTTCCAATGGGCGGCTCAGTTCGTGTCAACACTAACCTCGTCGCCGTTGAGCTGGACTGAGGCCACACCCCGGCACTCGAGACCCGCCGGGGTGGTTCTCCAGAACAATTTTTCGCATGCTGGTGGTGATGATGTCGCATCCTGGTGCTCGTATCATCTTGTTTACCACGACACCCTATGCACACAACACGTGAACCCCCTGATTAACGTTGGCCGTCCAGGTCGCGGTGCCCAGGAGGGGCTGCCGCACGGTATCTTCAAGGCTGTGTTCCCCTCTTTCGTCAAGTACTTTGGCAGCCCGTTTCAGCACTTCTCGGTCAGGGCAACAGAGGAGCGCCGGCCAGGGAACGGCACGGCTGCGGGGCCGCCGACGGTTCAGCTCAAGGTCGAGTTCCGTATGAGTATGGTCGCTGACGAAGCGTCAGACATGGAGGCTCTGAGGGACTTGTGGTCGAAAGAGTTGCCCTTGTACGCTAGGGATGGCCGTCTCCAGGTACACATCGGCCCTGGGGGACTTTCTCAGCCGCTGCGCTCCGCGCTTCCAGCCACGGCGCTAGTGCCGTCTTCCACTGAGAACCAAGCAGAGGTGTCGGCTCCTGCAGCGTCGTCTTCGAAAGATCTGCCGTCTCAGTTTGGCCGCACCCCGGAGGTGCACTACGAGGTGCGCAGTCACGGAAAAGTTCATGGTCACCTGAACGTGGAGCTGTACCCCGCGGCGGCCTTGATGGATACCCTTGCTGGCATGCATGGGGAGAATCTCGATGACGTGCTCGACGATGGCCAAGCGGCCACGCAGCGACACGATTTTTATCCTCGCGAGGGCGATGTGGTTCGTACGCTTCTTCTTTTTCCCCTTCATCTTGTGCGTCCCTCTTTACATAATATGGAATCTTTGTTGGGCTCAACGCGCATCGTCTACGCCTACACTGACACATTTTCGAACACGCTAGCGGTTCTGCTTGAGACGACCCTCACATCGGTGCACATAGCCGCATATGGGGCCGCATACGAGCATGCACAGCAGTGTCACGGGATGGCCGGCAGGGGTGGCGGTATCGGTGCTCGAGGATGTCGAACTCGGGATGGAGTCTTGTTGGGACGCTTCCAACTTTTTTTTGGCTGGTCGGCGCTGGTAGACATGCCGGCGGACGACAACAGCAACCGAATTGTGCCGCAGCCTGTGGTGGCGATTCACCGAGCAGCGTCTGTGGTTGACCTCGACGCGGCGGGGAAATTCTCGGAATTCGACTTCTGCCGTATGCAGCGTCGTTACGCTGCTTCGCTTGGAGAGGCCCGTCAGCTCGATCACCAAGATTCCCTCGCTGCCTTATTTGAGATGCTCAACGGTACTTATATGAGGGGAAAGGGAAGGATGGGGGGCCCGCCGGCAGAGACGGAAGCCCCCAGACACGGTGACACCTGTGTCTACTGGGTTCAATCCACCGTGGCGAGTGGTACCACGATTCCGAGCCCCGATTCTGCCATGGTCTTTAACGTGCTCTCGATTGGGCTCTTATTTTCAGCTCTGGGTGCTGGTATGTTGGTCAGGCTCACCAGGCGCTTGACGTGCAGAGGAGAGGATCTTGCACAGTTCCTAGCGAAAGAGGGAAGCACCAATCCCATCAAGTGATACCCATTTCCCCATTACTGAAAGTGAAGCACGTTTTTTTTTTTTGTTGGTGTGTGTGGTGTATGTATGGAGGGGTGGGGGTGGATTCGCAACTATTACCGTTTCTTTATCCGCGCGCTGGTGTTGCGCAGGCTTGTGTAGTCCTCTTCTTTCGGCGCTTCATTTTGTAGGGATGGGGAGGGGAATATAGTGAGGCTGGGGAAGGGTATGTTACCAGATCGCCGAAGAAAATTGTAAGTGCCCTTTGCAGTGGCTCGGGGCCGTAGAGGAGTATTATTTGTGGGCGTGTGCGTTGGTGTCGGGGCCGTTACTCGTCCACCTCAATGTATCACTTACGCTTATATGCAGCCACGGCCGCTCGTCATGCTCTTTATTGATTTGTTTCAGCACATCGTATGTGTGGCTTTCCCTGGCGTTGAAGCGGACAGGGAAGAAAAAAAAAGGAGGACCATGACTACTGTCATTATCACGCACAAGGCGCAAACAATGTATTGGCGATGCGGTAATACCACCTGGGGAAGCACACACCAGCCAGATGCTTTCATTTCAAAGAAAAGTGTGACGTATGGATGTCCTCACACTTTTTCTTCTGTGGCGTGTGCTTGCATTCCAAGTCGAACGCCACACATACACACTACTCAAGCGGGATTTGAGTCTTTCACATCCTTAGGCCAACTATGCGCACTCTGCATAGGGACGGTGACTCTCTCTCCCTATGCACCCCCATGAAGATCTCACTTCATCACCCTTTCCCTCTCTTTTTTTTTCTGTACGTAATTTCGTTGCTTCTTTTTCCCTCGTATTCTATTTTCTATATATATATATATATATAATATTTGGTGCTCAATGTAACCGATAAACAGATCAAGGGTTTTCTTAAACGCGCCGTCTATACAATCAGCTACTACTATAACCACGACAGTGACCAGGGCTACTAGTGTGTTCAGCTACCTTTTTTTTCGATTACATTGAAGGGCGATCACAGCTATTCCTCTGATTTTGAGTACGTGCTGCTGTTCTTCTCTCTTTCACTGATTGCCCCATCTTGAGCTTTTTTTTTTTTCGATCTTATTTTTATTTGTTCCTTGTGTCTATCAACCCCAATCCGTAACCTCCCCACCCTCAAACGAAAACAACAAAAAATACACATCCACACAAACAAAGAAGCACGTATAACAGAAAAATATCGGGGAAAAAAAAGGATTTTTGTACGCTTTTTTTCCCCTCTCCTACCCCTTCCTTTTTTTTTTCACTATCAGATTTCCTTTCACTTCGTTCAGACGCATACATATCTATATTCTATCCTGATTATTTCTCTCCCGATACACTGGAAGGGGACAGGGGTGAAAAGAAAAGAGGCAAGCAAACAGCAACAAAAAGGAAGAGACAGTGATAACTACAACAACGCAGTAGGACAGAGGAATAATAGAGAAAGTATATTTGAGAAGTACGTTCATAGGTAACGTCCCTGATATTAAAGGTGTTTGAGGTGGCAGGTTGAGGAACACCAATAAGGAAGATAGTTGAAGAGCACGACCACGAATACACTGCGGGCGTTCTCTATTCCTTTCCTCGTCTCGCAGTACAAGGAAGCACCACAATAAAAGATACGTGGGTGGCGCTCATCTTAATCGCGATATTTTTTTCTGTGTGTGTCTAGGTGCCAGTGAAACGGTGGAGGAATCGAAAAAAGACACAGGCAATTATCAAAGGCCACCTCTCCCATCCCTCAAATAGAAAAAGAAATCCTCCTCTCGAAAAAAATATTCTTGTGGATTATTCTAACGACTCTACATTTTTCCTTTCATATATATATATATTTTTTTTTCCCCCTCGTTTTTTTCTTATTTGCCATTTTTAAATATATATATATATATATTTTCCCTTTTGGCTTGCCCTCACTTATCTTTTTCGCTGAGCGTCATCTCCTTCCCCATTCTCCTGTTTAATATTGGGTTGCATAGCTTCAATTTTTTCTTCTCAGTGTCTGTAGTCTTCCCTTTTTTTTCCACTCCCCCTCCCACTTCTTCCCCCCCTCTCCCGTAGTGTATGCGATAGCACAACTGACTTCCCTTCTCCCCTCCCTTCTTTCATATATATACGCGCACAGAGCAACAGGAGAGAGGAAGGAGGTGTGATAGTCGTGTATACGTAGGACTTCTTCATTTGCGAGCATATATATATATATATATATATATATATATACTCCTCCCAGTACAGAAGAAGTATAACTACCTCCCTCCTCGTGTGACGACCGTAGAAGAAGTATACTATTACACGACGAACGAGGAAGTACGACGGGTACGGTACTAACGGACGGACACT
>CM007318.1:1007864-1023829 GCA_000333855.2 Endotrypanum monterogeii
CACGATACAGAAGTATAATACTCCCCACCTCTGGTGAGGACTGAAAGAAGTCATCAGACAACGAGAAGTACGAGGCGTACCAACGACGACACACAACACACACACACACACACACACATATATATATATATATATATATATATATATAAGAAACCGTAAAGATGAGCCGGATTGCTTCTTCCGCTTGCCCGTTGTCGGACTGCACGCTTGCTCTCGAAAATGCCGAGAACATCCGTAACAGCAAGAGTGCTGCGTTGCTGGGCCTCAAAGTTGCCAATGCCGCCGCCGGTGTTCCGAGTACTCCTCGAGGACGAGCGCTCCTGCGCAGTGTAAAGGCTATTAGCCGCTCGGCTGCTGCTGGGGCAGTAGCTTCATCTGCTCGCCGTGAAGTGCCTCCTGTAACCAGAAGCCGTACAAGCGTAACTCCTGTGAGAGCGGTGGAGCTTGCTGAGCCTTCGACACCCCTCTCCTCCAAGAGTGTGAGGGGCGGCATCTCCTCGCTTGACTCCCACGTTTTCGCTAAGCCCTTCACACCTGCCGCAAAAGTACGCCGCAACGAGCCGTATTCTCCCTGCTTGGTGAAGAGCATATGTTCCCCTGAGGACAGTTTTTACGCGTGCTACGCCGAGGTCGTTGAGACACCTGAGGTGATGGGGAACCCTGCGAGCACACCGATCCGCGCCCACAGTGTGTGCCAGGAGACTGCTCTGCCTGCCGAGACCCAGGCGTTGCTTGACCTCCTCTCCAAAGCAACTGCTTCTTCCCTCCAGTGCGCATCACCTCATGCGAAGACGAAAAAAGCGCCTGACAGCGTGGAGCAGTCACCTGTGCCTTCGGCAACGAATGGAGGTCTGACGACAACGCCATCTTTGACTTCCACGCCGGATCGCATGACATCACCATTGTTCCATCAAGGGCCGTTAACTTCGTCTCGTGTAATCCGCAAGGTGGTGAGCTGCGGTGTGGACCGCACATCTGGTCGTCCGGTGCCGAAACCAAAGGAAGGGTAATATTATAATGACGGTGGTGCACCTCGTGTAATGCTACATGCTCAGAATATTGTTTCTGTTCTGCGCCAAACCCTGTCCTTGTTCATGCGGGAAAAGGAGCTCAAGCGTCTTGATGGGCATGAAAGTGTTTTTTTTTTGTTCGAGAAAATGCGCCAAATATAGAACAGGGGGGAGGAGGGAGGGAAGGGGGGGGGAGTGCGTGGGTGGGTGGTGGTGGTGGTGGGACAAGTGAGGGAAATCCTCAAGTGGAGAGCAACGAAGAAGAGGTGATGAATCGATGTAACCACATACCACTGCAGTATATAAGAGTTGTAGGTAACAAAGATCTCAGAGATGGGTCATTCACCCTCCCGCTTTGTTGGGTATGTCCACTTGTCCACACGGCCATGTGTTAGCGCCACTCAGCACGCGACGCCTCCATCTGCTCAGATGATCAGCACGTGGTGGTGTGTGGTGGACCTAGGCGCGTGTGTTGCGGCAATCATGAGCCGGCTCCGCAAACAACCGTCCCCATCCCAACCACCCCCCAGCACGCACCCCGCTCCGCGGTTCGCCCTACAGTCGCTCGCAGTATACCGGTGGCGCCCCCGTACACACCTCGCAATGACTCTGACCTCGCATCCGACTGGCTGTGGGGATGGGGTGAGATGCGGTCACGCCAGGCGAGCACGCAACCCCCCCCCACACACACACAGGTGATACAAGCCTGTTTCAGAGCCACGGGCCACTCGGGCGCGGCGGTAGTCGAGGACCCGACTGCCCATATCCATTGGCATAGGTTGCACTCAGCTCGTGGCGTTGCGCGCGCTTGGAACCGCGGCCGGGCGATGTGTGCGTGTGTGAGTGAGGGCATTGGCAAGTGATCGCGACTTCATAAACACCTCACACAGGTGGGTGGGTCAACCCCCTCAAAAAGTGCAGACAGCCCTGTCTTCCGCGTTGAGAGGAGGTGTATATGAGAGCTGGTGTGGAGAGAAAATGGCCTATAGAGTAGCGCGCGAGGTATATATTTCTCTCGCTGCAATGCCATTGATGGTGGACAGGTTTGCCTAGCCGGCTGTCATTCCTTTTAAAAAATATTCTCTCATACATCGCTCTTGCGGAAAAAAAATACATATAAAAACACGAGAAAGTTGTGATTGTCATCGCATCTTGTGCTTTCAGGCACCTCTCAGCCTGCTTCTCTCTTGGTCTTGATTTTAGCTGATTTATGTTTCTTGTTTGTCTTCCTTTTTTTAAAAATTTTGGATTTGTTGTAAAATTCTCTAACTTCTCCCCTTTTTTTCTCTACAGGGAGAAGGGCGCGGTTGGGGAGTTTGGAATGACTTGTCTGTGTGTGTTTAACTTTAGTTCTTGGTTATGTGCCGGTTTTCTTTAGTTTTTTTTGGTTTTCGCAAAATTTCGCCTCTGATTCGGCATTCGACCGCGCTTTGGTTGGGTATGTGAGGGGGAGAGGTTCCGCTCCAACGTGCTATCAAATCTCCCCATGAACACCTACGCGCACAACATGTACATATATATATATATATGTGTGTGTGTGTGTGAGTTTGTGTGCGGGTTCATTCTGAGAGAGGAGGCGCGGCGCTGGGCGTGCGGTTATCGATATCTGTGCGTTTTTCTTTCGTGATTTTATTGCTTTTTGACTTTAACTGGGGCGGGAGAATCGATGTTGAGGGTGCCTGTGACTGCTCTGTGCCCGTCAAGATTTAGTCCTATTCAAATACACGCATCAAGGTATACATACATACGCTTTTTCACACACGTCGTATTGTCTGAGGGGTCGGGAGGCTACATGTCGTGAGGGGGAAACAAAACACAAAGAGGAGAGGAAAGGCAAGTGCACGCACGCACACACAGACACACACATCCTCACTTGTAAGCTTGTATACGGGTAGAGTTGAAATGTGTTTTTTTTTTCGTGTGTCTTTATGTTTGCAAGCATGCGTGCGAGTTCATGAGGCGCTCAGGCTTCATAAAGGGGAACTTGCTCGCTTTCCTTCTTCCAGTGTCCCTCTTGTTATCCGGTAAAAGAAAAAAAATGTGTTGAACACTCCAGGCTCCTCCATCAACAAGACGCATGAATTTTTTTATATTTTCGTGTTTAGGTGTATGCTTCGTATCGCCTTCTACACCTACCCTCGCGTCGCTCTCTCGTCACCGTTCTTCCCTTCCTCATCATGGTCTTCGATTTCGCGTGTATTTTTTTTTTTTCTGTGTGTTTGTGTGTGCGCATGTTTTCCTCGCTGCTGGTAGATGCCTGAAGTTGCCGTGTCACCCCACCGTCATCTGCCTTCCTTTCATCGTTCTGTTTATACGATGTTTCCTTCGGCGTATATTTTGATTTTTTTTTTGGTTTTCAGGGCTATGGGCAATTGAGCTCCTCGATTTACAAACTTCATCTTTTTGGGTTTATTGCCTCTGTTGGGAAAAAAAAAAGATGTTTGTCGGTGTCCTCGCTTGGTGTTCTCCCCCTCTCCCCCACGCGATGTCGACTTGTCTCTAGCACGGCGTGGGCAGGGCTTTGTTGACGCAAGGGCATGGGGGGGGGGACGGCGGCGGCCTATCTCAATACAACACGACGATGAAGGAATACATAATCAACACGAGCATATTTTCACAAAACAACAACAAAATGGTGGTGGGTCGGGACGGGTGGGATGGGGTGGGGTGTTTGCTCACTTATCTCCGTTCTCCCCCCCCCCCCCACGACGAGCGCTCACGCTCTCCTCATTTACTGTTTGATTTGTTCCCTTTTTCTATCCCAGGGTCTTTACCTGCACACAGCCACTCGGCATGTTCCGCTGCATTCGCACGTCTTTTTTTTTCCATTTATCTATATCACCCACCAGATCATCCCTACCGTTATTTTATTATTATTCAGCACTTTCGCACACACACTCTTTTCAGCTTCGTTTTTTTTTTTTTTGTTCCCCTGTATATATGTGTTAAAGATATATAAAGATATATTAATTTATATCAGACCCTTATCTCTGTGCTCGGCTATCCCTGTAACAACTTTTTTCCCCCAGGTTTATATCCTTTTCAGCCCTCACATCACACGCACTTGAGCCTTCTTATCGTTCATCTCCGCGTTTTCGTTTTTTTTTTTCGAGGGTGTAGTCTTCTGTGTGTGTGTGTGTGTGCATACGTCTACGTGTGTGCCTCTCCTACCCTCCTGCTCCGTGTTTGTCGACATCGAATGAGGGAGGATCGACTAAATCTATGAAGCTACCTACTGGAGGTGACAGCCATGACAGCATTTCTCTTCCACTTCCCTGTCGCTTCCCATTTTTGAAAATATGCCAATGTTTTTTTTTTTTTCGTTTTGTGTGTGTGTGTGTGTGTTCGCCTCTTTCTCGGTCCTCCGGAGAAGCGATGGAAAAGATGAACTCTCTTGTCGAGTCTCTTTTTGGGTTTTTTTTTCCTTTCTCTGCGAATATATATATTTATATATGCTTGAAACTTTATTGCACGTGTGTGGCGAGCCCCATTTTCCAGCGTGGGTTAGAGTACAAATGTCGTTCTCCTACGCTCCACATGGACATCTCCCCTCTTCTCGCTTCCACCTTTCTGCCTTTCTTCCCGCTTCCAGCATGTCAAGGCGTTTTTATACACAGGTGGCACTACTCCCCCCTGTTCAGCCACTTTCTCTCCTCTTCCTTGATTTATTGTTCGGTTGCATGCGTGTGTATGCGTGCGCGGCTTTATCCCATCCATCCCAAACTCGTTTATCATCACTCTGTGCTTTTTCACCCCTCTTCAACCCTTTCCCACCCACCCACCCACCCAGCACCACCCATCCACCCAGCACCGCCACCGCGACGATGGCCACGAAATCCAAGCTTCAAGTCTTCGATTGTTTTTTTTTTCTCTGCACTTGCTAATGTTTCTCGAAAAAGAAAAAAAAACACTATCACCTCACTTTGCAGCTTCTTTATCTGTCCTAATTTATTTTCCCCCTTTTCCCCATTTTTTTTCATGTTTTCCCCTTTGTTTTCTCTCTTTTTTTCTTGTCATCCGCCCCAAGATAAACGTTCGGCGCAAAAAAAAAAAAAACGATCCTCTTGTTTGATGGTTGATTCTCCAGTTGTCAATTTTTTTTCCCCTCTACTCACTCCCTGGCGTCAACACACATAGTGTAGCAAAACAACAGGGGGAAGAACGGTGTAGCAAGCCTACTCATATGTACACCTGCATGTTTTAGTCTGCGTGCAAGTGAGTGGCCCCCAACTGCTGCTTCATCTACTTTTTCCTTTTTTTATTCACTTTTTCCTTTTTTTTTGCACTATTCTTCACACTCTGGTGTCTATTTTGCAATTCCTTTTTTTTGTTTCTTTTCGTAAAAAAACAATATTTATTATGATTTTTTTTTTTTGTGTGCTTTAAGCTCTTTTTTTTTGTCTTTGTTATCGCGTGAGCGTGTGTGTAAATGGCAGGTGATGGGGAATGTGTAATGGGTAGGGCGTGGTAGGCCTCTGTGCACCCTTTTTTTTTTCCATTTTTTCTTTTTTTTGTTTGTTTGTTTTATCAGCATCGTTGGGGCTGTGGGAAAGAAGGAAAAACCCTCCCCCTTCTCCCCCCAAAGAAAGCAACATCAAAGGGTTTGTGATCAGTTTCTTCTGCATGACTGTACCTCGACCGGGGAGAAGAGCGCGTTGAAAGGAGAGGTGGTGGCGAAAGACGTGCATAGAAAGCAAGAGAAAAGTATTCGAAGGGAGCCTATCGGCATTCCTTGGGAGGAGAACGGAAAGTTTGGGGGGCTGTGTCGGTGGTCTAGGAATCACGAAGTTCCCCCTCCACACTTCATCCCATTCCCCACGCCATGGTAGTCTGGTCCCCCTTTTAGAGACAAACAGATGCTTGACGTGCCAAGTATATTTATTCTATAGCCTTCTCTCATGCATTTTTTAGTATGCGCACGCAGATAAGTAGTTATACAATTTTATCTCCAACATAAACGGACACCGTACTAGAGCCTTCTGCTCGAGCTCTTCGTGATGTGAAAGATGCCGACGACGACGGAGAACAGCACCAGCACACTGACTACTGCACGTTTGTGCACACATCGCGAGCATGTGACCTCAAATCACAGGAGGTGCACGACCAATAGGGTCGATATCAAAGTCTAACCAAAATCGAGGCCGACGGTGGGTGGCGTAACATACACACAAGCACACCTACAGGCACTCAAGAGTCGATAGCTTCCTTCTACGGAATAATACAAGATGCCCGTCTATGAAAAAAAAAACTTCACTGATTCGCTTTTCCAAAATATGTTGTTCCATATTCTCATTACATGATCCTGTTTTTTTTTCTGCTTTTTCTCGCCACCGAAATTTCTTGTTACTCTCGGCAGCTTTCTTATACAGAAAGATTTGTTTTCCAAAGATTTTCTGATTTTTTTCAGGCCCCCTCGCCGTGATGCCAGGGGCCACACATCGACCGTTGTGGAAGGGTGCCAAGGACATGCATCCGGTTCACTGGTTTTGTTTTGGGCTTGGGGTGGTGGCGGATCGGTGCGGGGTGTCGGCGTGCTGCTGAAGCTGAGGGCGGTCGTGGGCCCGTTGTGCGCAAGTGCAGAGTGTGTTCACCTCTCTCCCCCCCTTACCGCATGGTGCACGGCGTCGCGTGTGGGGCGTGCGAGTTGAGGCGCGAGCGGCGTGCCCGCGCCACCACCGACTCGCGACAGGGTCTATCATGTGGCGACCGACGCTGGCCGGCCGCCCACGGGCGCCTCTCCCCTTTCCTGCGGTGTGACACCGCGAATCCCAGCATCGGGATCTCTGGACGTCGTGGTGCGGGGGTGGGGAAGCCGACGCCGTCGTGTGGTGTGGAGCGGTCTCAGATGGTGAGGGAGAGGGGGGGAGTGTGGCGTACGGTGGGGTGAGTGGGAGGGTGGTGTGCAGGGTACCATAGGGCTGTGGCGTGGCGCTGACCGCCTGTCCCTCCGAGCACAGCCGACGCTCATCCCGACCAGCCCCAGCCACGCGCGCAACAGACGCCGCAGCTGCCGCTGCCGAACAAGACGTTGGGTGTAGACTGCGCGGATTGCAGCGTGCCACGCACCCCCTGGTGCCTGTGGTGCCCATGACATACAGCGTCTGGGCGGTGACCAAAGAGGGGAGGAGGTGAGCAAAGGCACGCGAGACGCCTGGCCCGCGTCGGCGGCGGAGGCGGTGTGTTGTGAGGCCGATGGATATCGGCTGCGGTGCAGTGGAGGGAAGTGAGGTGATTTTTTTTCCCGTTCAAGTGCCATTCGTTCACTTTCTCATGCTGAGGGGTCTTTATTCCCGCATTGATTGGAACAGTTTTTTTTCTGATGACGCTTGTATCAACGGTGTGGATTGTTTCATGGCCAAGTTTCGCACTCCATCTCTTCTCACGTTCTCCTTTTATTTTATCTACTGGCTTACTTGCTTCTCGGGTTAGAGTATTAATGCAGTGTTGAGTTGTCAGTGTGCGATTGAGTTATGTATGTTGAACCTCCCCGTGCCGGTGTTTACATCCTCAAAAAAACAAAAAAAACGCGACAAAACCATTTTTTTTTACCATTAATCTTCTCTTGTGTGTGCTGTATTTCGCTTTTTTTTTTACTGGTCTCAACGCAGACCGATATTTGTTTTGACATGACTCCTGCTCTTGTTTTTTTTTTCGCGTGTGCTTTTTTGTGGCTCGTGCTCCACAGGCAAGACTGTTCTTATGTGTTCCCTACGACCTTAGAAGCACCACCTCAAAACTGATGCAGGGGAGTGGGAGGGGAATGAACGTGCCCGAGGCGCGCGCATACACACACGCACATACATATATTTATTTATATATTTTAGTTGATCGATTGCCTTCTGGCGTTTACTGTTTTCTATTTCATGTGAATGTGACGCTATATTTTTTGGGTTCAAACGCTTCATCATCTTCTTTATTTTTTTATTTCCCTCGACATTAGACGAGGGAAAAGAGGATGTCTTGAGCAACACCAGGTTTTACATGTCTTCCACACGATTCCAGGTGTCTTCTCGTTTTGACATACCCCTTAGTTTGAACGCGGTTCTTGGCAGTGGGTGGGTGTGCAAGACACACGTTCACCAGATGGCCGGTGAGAACACATATCGAGAGAATCTTCTCTCCCTTTTTTTTTCTCTTCACCTGACCCTCGGGGGAATCATAGCAAAAATGAAACCCGTTTGCTGTTTCCTACTAGAGTGAGAAGGCTGGCTCCTTGAGCATTCCCTCGTACAACTCCCTGCTTTCTTCCTCCTTCCTTCGCTTTTCGCGTGCACGCAACTTTTTTTTTTTTTTTGCTCCCTTTTCTTGGCGCATTCACATCGAATTTCCGACGGGGGGATGCGATTGAATGTATCAACTCCATTTTTTAAATTATCGGGTGTCTTCCAGAAAAAAAAAAACGCTCTCCATCCTCTGTAGCAATCCCCCCCCTTTGGGCAGAACATACACCGAGACTGCAAAAAAAAAAGAAGCACGAGCAGGGTGCTTACCCCCCCCCCCTCCACACACGCGTGCGCAGAAGAAAGATAACGAAGATGCCCGCCCCACGCCCGGAGCTGGAGAACCCGCCGGAGGTGTTCTACAATGCCACAGAGGCGCGGAAATATTCTGTGAGCACGCGTATGCGTAAGATTCAGCGCGACATGACGTTGCGTGCCCTGGAGTTGCTTGCATTACCCAAGGATGAAGCGGCGATCGCCACCGGCAGGAACTGCTCAGCTTTGCTACTCGACATCGGGAGTGGTAGCGGTTTAAGTGGAGACGTGTTGACGGAGCACGGTCATGTGTGGATGGGCGTTGATATCAGTCTAGAAATGCTGCGTATCGCCAAGGGTGATGAGCTCAGATACTACGACATCGGCAGTGCACAGAGGGAGGCGGACACGGAAGAGGCGCTCCTGACCAGCAGTGGCAACGCCCGCTTTGACACGAGCCATGTGAGATGGGGCCTTATAAACTCCGAGGATGACCAAGAGGAGGTGGGCGGTGCCGGAAAAGGCCAGGCCGATGCTGGGGAGGATGATGGCGTCGACCGAGAGGGCTCCAGCAACTCAGCAGAGGCTGGCGAAGCGCCCTCAGGGCCGCGCATGGTGGAGGTTCTACAGAACGACATTGGAGCTGGGCTTCCGTTTCGCCCCGGTACATTTGACGGATGCATCTCCATCTCGGTGCTTCAGTGGCTGTGCCACAGTACCAGGAGGGGTGAGGTTCCACAGCGGCGACTGATGGCGTTCTTTCAGTCTCTCTATAATGCACTGCGGCGTGGTGCGAAGGCCATTTTTCAATTTTATCCCAGTGACCCCGCACAGGTGCACATGATAACGCGAGCTGCTATGAAGTGTGGTTTCAGTGGTGGTGTCGTCATCGACTTTCCTCACTCAGCGCGTGCCAAGAAGTACTACCTTGTGCTCCAGGCAGGTCAGGTTCAGGGTGGGTTTGTGCCTCCGCCTGCCTTGACGGGTCAGGTGGGGAGCGATGGCGATGAGTACGACACCGAGGACGACTCCGAATACGACGATACGGAGTACTTCGGCAGCAGCGACGAGGACGATGAGAATGACGACAGACTCCACGATCCAAATAACCGTAAACGCGTTCGCATTGAAGGAAGAGAGACACGTTCTCACGGCCAGCGCGCGCGAGCGTCTTCTGCACAGGGGCACAAGCGCCGCCGAAAGGACAACCGTCCTGTCACCGGCACGCGGGACTGGGTTCTTCTCAAGAAGGAAGAGCGACGCCGACGTGGCTACAAAACCACCGCTGATTCCAAGTACACTATGAGATCGCGAAAGCCGCGGTTTTGAGATTATGCAAGTTGGCGGAGAGGACTACTCAACGTTGAATGTTTTCCCCTCTGGGTATAGTGGTACGAAACGGAGTTGCCATTTGTCGGGTGGCTTCTCCTGCCGCTCTTTTATTTTTTTCCTATTTCTACTATCAACCTCGGCATGACATCCTCTTCTTTGTACGAATTAACAGTGGGTATGTGCGTGTGCGGCACATCGAGGGCTGTCCTTCTCCCCTCCCCCCTCTTTCGGGACTTCATTCGTGTAATCTAAGCGACCACTAAGACACAAAGAGCAGAAAAGAATACCATTGGGAATACTGTAGCCGTGGTCGACGCAACAGACAACAGAAAAGGGAGTCGAAGTCACAGACGGTAAAGCCTCACTCTGGGCATCAGGGAAAAAATCTTGAGTATCACACGATCGGACGGCGCGTAGGCTAGTGTGTGTCTTTGTGACTCGCTTCTCTCTGTAGATCTCCGTGCTAGTGGAGTGTGTGCTGCCAGCTCGGCAGCCTCCCTCCACTTCCTTCCTTTTCTGTTCCATGTCTGGGGTAAGGGTGTGCTGTGCTCTTGCTCGTTGCCATGTACCCCGCTCATATAGGACTCGGACTCTTCTATTGCGTGGCGGCGCTGAAGGAGAGACGGAAGGGGCGCGCTCGCTGTCTTCCCTTCCTCTGTTTTTTTTTCCCTACATACTTTCGCTGCGCGTGACGTCTGAGGTCCTTTTGTGCACTCAAAACGAGCACAATAAAACCAATTTGCGTTTGTCTCACGGTCCCTCCACATCATGTCTTGCTGCGGCTCATGTTTGCTTTCATTCTCACTGCTCCTTTTTTTCCAAAAAAAAACATTTGTGTATTTTCTTCTATTTTCTTCTGGGGCATTTACCAAGCGTCCCAGCACGCGGAACTCAAACACGTCTACAGACAGACAAACAGGCACACACGCACACACACACAAATCATCACACGAGCGAACCTCATTACGGCGATTCTGTGCGCCTTTCTGTCAGACCACTTTAGTTCACAAATTGACCGGCATTTGTTTTCAATGAACCCAGACGACGGATCCGATACTGTCAGCGTCGTCGAGCCGCTTCCGCAGGAACAAATCACCATGTTGCTGAACGTGCAAGACTTTCAGGAGAAGGTCGCACAGGACTCGGTGAACCTCTGCTGTGTGATGGTGACTAGTACTTTGTGCCGTCATTGCGGCATTCAGCGCATTCCGTACCCGAAGGTGGAGGGCCCAAACGCCCGAGGCTCTGGCAATGAGAATGATGGGAGCGAAGACGGGGACGCTGACGATGGAGGTGACGGCTATGACGACGAGGACGACTCGCAGGCCAACGGTGACGGATCGCGCTTTGCCAACGCTGGTCATTTCTATCGTGATATCGAGTCGCGCATCGTCCAGAATCATGATACAGCAACGCAGCGTCGACACACGCGCTTTTTTCACGTCTGTGCGTGTACGGAGGAAGAGACCTGTGTCGATTTTTTGATTGCGGCAGACCCTGCGTACAGTGTGCTCAACAAGAAACCCACAGCTCAAGAAATTGCACTGCTCCATAAGAGGGCCTATGAGCAGCTGAAAGAGCTGCTGAACTTACTCGATGTGCGCAGCACACCTTCGATGCGCTTCTACCTTGCCGGTCAGCCGTTGCGGTATACTGCAATGTCGTCGAGCGGAACCGATGCTTCCGTACCAGAGGGGGTTACTGAGGAGACAGATGTACTGCAGGTCTCAGGGTCGAACTGGATCAAGTGGTTCCACGTGCTCCAAAATGCAGTGGCTGTTCGTAATGACGTGATGAGTGCATATGATGCAGGGGAGCGGGCAAAGGCGCGCGCTGCACGCGCTGCTGCGCGCCGACAGGCTCGCCTAGAGCGCAAGAGGTTGGCTGCTTTAGAGGAGGAGGAGGAGGAGGAAGAGGGCGACGAAGATGACTAGAGCGCGTAAAGGAAGTTATAGTTTGATGAGAGAAGCAGTGCTTTCATGCCGATTAGGGTTCACTCTCCGCAGCTGCTCTGGAACGAACGTATCCTTTCCCCCCTCTTTTTTTTTTTCTTGGAGTGCCAAGTGGTGCCCGTTTTTTGTCCCCCTTCTCATCACACGAATCAACTAAGTCTCTCTCGAAAAAGAGGGGCGATGCCCATGTCGGTGTGATGTGTGTGTGTGTGTGTGTACACGACAGACTTTGAATTTGATCCTTATGGAAAATCAAAACCGAAGGGCAGAAGATGTAGACTAACCCGTTCGCGCGTAAAATTGTTCATGCCTTTTTTTTTCTCGCGTTCTCTAACGCCTTCGTGTGTGTGTTGGTGTGTGTGGGACGTGCAGGTATGTCAGAATTGCTGTGCATATGAACGATGTTGAATGCGAGAGAGCAACAAGAAAAACAAAAAAAACGTTTTTTTTCTGGAAGTGCGGTGCACAGCTCCTACGATCGGGCCATGGGTCAAAGCGGGCGACTCTCAAGGACTGCCTTGCTGGGGAATGTGGGAGGGCAGAGTCTGTGAGTGGCCCTGTGGGAAGTCCTTTTGGTTCGGAAAGGGAGCGAGGGGTCCGAGTTGATGCCAAGCGGACGAGCGAGCATGAGAAAGGGTCAAGACTTGTCAGAAAATCGAAACCCATATGGTGGTGATATGCGCTCGTCACCCTCTACCAAGGCGCCCACGCACAATAAGTTTGTGGTGCGTATTGCCCTTTATGCTGGACAACGTTCGAGCCATTTTTACCATTGATTCAGCCTTTTCTTTGCACTTTACGGATTGTACCCGCCCTCGCCCTTTTCCCTCCTAACAGACAAATACACACCAGCTCTCAAATACACCTCCTCCCAACGCAGAAGACAGGGCTGTCTGTACTTTTTGAGGGGGTTGACCCACCCACCTGTGTGAAGTGTTTATGAAGTCGCGATCACTTGCCAATGCCCTCACTCACACACGCACACATCGCCCGGCCGCGGTTCCAAGCGCGCGCAACGCCACGAGCTGAGTGCAACCTATGCCAATGGATATGGGCAGTCGGGTCCTCGACTACCGCCGCGCCCGAGTGGCCCGTGGCTCTGAAACAGGCTTGTATCACCTGTGTGTGTGGTGGGGGGGTTGCGTGCTCGCCTGGCGTGACCGCATCTCACCCCATCCCCACAGCCAGTCGGATGCGAGGTCAGAGTCATTGCGAGGTGTGTACGGGGGCGCCACCGGTATACTGCGAGCGACTGTAGGGCGAACCGCGGAGCGGGGTGCGTGCTGGGGGGTGGTTGGGATGGGGACGGTTGTTTGCGGAGCCGGCTCATGATTGCCGCAACACACGCGCCTAGGTCCACCACACACCACCACGTGCTGATCATCTGAGCAGATGGAGGCGTCGCGTGCTGAGTGGCGCTAACACATGGCCGTGTGGACAAGTGGACATACCCAACAAAGCGGGAGGGTGAATGACCCATCTCTGAGATCTTTGTTACCTACAACTCTTATATACTGCAGTGGTATGTGGTTACATCGATTCATCACCTCTTCTTCGTTGCTCTCCACTTGAGGATTTCCCTCACCTGTCCCACCACCACCACCACCCACCCACGCACTCCCCCCTTCCCTCCCTGTTCGAGGACGTGCTTGCTTCTACTTGCCAGGTGGACTGGAAAATCTACCTAATAGCGGCGATCAACACTATCGCTTTTTCATTTTATCGATTTCATTCGCTGACGGCTGTACTTGGTTGTACACTTGCGAGCGTGCAGGCGCGGGTACTTACACATGACGTGGTCATCGCTTTGTATTCTTGCCTGTGCATAGTGCAAGCTGACGTAACCTTTGAACGTTGCTTTGCTATTGGAATCTCCTTTAGAGGAAATTAGACAGCGATTTTTTAAAATAGTGGCGACGTCCGTCTTGATTTCTGTGCCGTTCTGCTTTGCTCATGTGTGCATGTTTCTCTCCACCTTTTACCACAAACCCTTTCCCTGCTTCCTCATCAGCTCTCCTTTTCTCCACCTAGTTGCTGGATGTGTTGGTAGTTGAACAGATCTTGTCACAGCTGCTGCCTGTCTCTCTGTTTGTCCTTTTTTGCCTGATTGCGCATTTACGATGCACGTCGTTGTCGTTCGTCTCAGTACTTTCTGTCCTTCCTAACCACACCTCTGTTCTCTACCCCACACACTTCAGTTCTTACTTGACTTTTGAAAGACCCTCGCACTGCCTTGGAGTACAGATGCGTGTATGTTAAGATACACATTTTCAGCTCAGGGTTTCATTCGTGTCTATTGTTAATATTTTTACTTAGGAATCTTTTCTCTTTGAGTATATATCTATAGTATATATATCTATATCTATATATATATATATATATATATATATTTAAAAATAGAATTAGTATTTCCCGTTCATCTAATTTCCATCCTTTACTTCTTTGCTTCCCCTTTCGGGCATCAAAGGGAAGAAAAAAGAAAAAAAACTGCTAGATTTATCAATCAGTCTTGTCTTGGGCTGTTACACCTTTATTATTATTATTCCCCCCCCCCCTCCACTGGACTGTCGAAAGAACAGTGTTCCGCGAACCGAGACCCATCGTGGTCCTGATGGGCTGCGGCTACAGTTACGTTTTGGGTCTCCAAGAACAGTTTTCTTTTCTAATAAGCGTCAAAGAAAAAAGAGAAAAGGACGAACTCATCCGATGCGCCTATTTTTAGTTTTGCGCACGCTGTATAACGATGTTCAAACAGTCGTCGCCACCAGCCCTCGTGGGTATCCCATCCCGAGGACCACGCAACACATCCTCTGTCGCTGTTGAGCAAAGACATAATCATCACTACGCCCCCGGGCTAGCTAGTACAGATGCAGATAACCACTCGACTGATCCATCGGACTCAGAGCTCCGAGCTAAGCGGGCTTCTGGTCCTTTGTCATCACCCAAAGGAGCAGCAGGTGGGAGTTCTGCATGGCAACTCGAGCGGGGTGCTCCTGGCTACACTTCGGGTAACAAAGAACGCCGCTCTTCAGAGCAGTGGCCACATCCGCCGCGTCGTAAAGTCCGACCCAATAGCGTTGGTGGTTCACATGGGAGTCCCCGCTTTTCGGGGCCCCGGCAACTCTCCGCCAACGCTGCGGTCGGTGTAGGACTGTTGCATGAGGGCTCAAACGCACTTGGGGAGGCGCCAACAACTACTGATGGGCTAACGGATGACGAAAGGCTGCTTTTGTGTGGTGTTCAGCCTGGGTCATCCAAGGCGCTCTGGTATACCACGATGCGCGCACAGTTGGCCGATCGCCGGCTTGCCTTCTCAGCGGAAGACAACGACAGCAGTGCCTCGCGAAGGCCGAGTGTAGAGGTGGATGCATCGTTTCCGTTGTCCCCATCACCCGCGAACCAGGGTGAAATGACTTGTGTACCACTGGCCTTGCCTGGTAAGCTTTTCGAGTTGACGGAGCTACCCAACGATAGCGTCTCATGGCTTTCCCGCGCAGCTGCTACTGCGAGACCGGCAGCACACCCTCTAGACAAGTCTCCTCCGATGATTGCCGGCAGCGATGACGCCGAGAAGCTGGAGGAACACAATGAGGGTGCCGAATCGAGCAGTCTTGGCGATCTTTCCGCTCCGTTTGAATCAGATAAAGGAGTGGTCCCCGATATGAGACCAGGGTACCGCAGCGTGTCTCCGGCCTTTCTCAAAAAGCTTCGAATCCCACCAGAGCAAGTCAAGGGAATGCGTGTAGTGGTGCTTTCTCTTCAGGAAAGCGCCAGTGGTTGAGCCCCCCCCCCCCCCCCCCCCCGAACAGATCCCCGTTCCGATGGTGGACAAAAAAAAATATATCTTCCATCTGAGTGTGCTTCTCGCTCGCAGTAGAAATCACCTCGCCGTGATGCCAGGGGCCACACATCGACCGTTGTGGAAGGGTGCCAAGGACATGCATCCGGTTCACTGGTTTTGTTTTGGGCTTGGGGTGGTGGCGGATCGGTGCGGGGTGTCGGCGTGCTGCTGAAGCTGAGGGCGGTCGTGGGCCCGTTGTGCGCAAGTGCAGAGTGTGTGCACCTCTCCCCCCTTACCGCATGGTGCACGGCGTCGCGTGTAGGGCGTGCGAGTTGAGGCGCGAGCGGCGTGCCCGCGCCACCACCGACTGGCGACAGGGTCTATCATGTGGCGACCGACGCTGGCCGGCCGCCCA
>CM007318.1:1024144-1046777 GCA_000333855.2 Endotrypanum monterogeii
TATATATATATATATATATATATATATATATATATATATTTGCATTTGTGTATGTGTCTTTAGGATGGTCAAACGGAAACGAGTGACGCCTTTCGAAGACTAGTTTCCCGTCTACTTGATATACATTGAGTGTGGTGCTTGTTCTTTAAGTTTGCGTGCTTCTCTGTGCAATTCGGTTCCTGGATATGAAACCAGAGAACTAGGGAACATAAAGGAGAGGAGGTCTTCATGATATCGGAGGGGTACGTACCCGATGGCAACGGGTTTCGCTCGTCAACGTTGCCGTTTGCACACAAAACGAGAGATGTGACGCCTGTAGCGCGTTTGTATGATTATCTTCTGCACCCTGTTCGGCATCGGCCTGTTCCCTTTGAATCTAGTTCATGCAGTGTGCTTTGTTTTTCGAGCTTCTTTGTTGATAAGACTCTTTTTTTCATCTCCCTCTGCCACTGGTGTAACGTATTGACGCCTCTTTGAGATTCATTTAATTCGGTCTTTCCAGTTTCTCAGCTCTACGTGGGTTTTTTAAAATCAGATGGGTATTTTTTTTTTCGAAGCTCTTGCTGCTGTTATCGGCTCTGTGGCGTTTTTTTTTTTTGCTTTGTCGTCAGTGTTTCCAGTGGATTCTGTTCCCCCTCCCCTTACGCATAGCGTGTGTGCACTTGTGATGCACTTCGTGCGTCTGCTCTGGCTCCTTCATGTACTAATGTATCAAACGGTAAAAAATATATATATATATATATTCAGAGAATATTTCCCTGCGTTTGCCTCTTCCAGTGCAAGTGCGCGAGGGTGCACATCCTAGCGTCTGCACTTTTTGAGGGGGTTGACCCACCCACCTGTGTGAAGTGTTTATGAAGTCGCGATCACTTGCCAATGCCCTCACTCACACACGCACACATCGCCCGGCCGCGGTTCCAAGCGCGCGCAACGCCACGAGCTGAGTGCAACCTATGCCAATGGATATGGGCAGTCGGGTCCTCGACTACCGCCGCGCCCGAGTGGCCCGTGGCTCTGAAACAGGCTTGTATCACCTGTGTGTGGTGGGGGGGGGTTGCGTGCTCGCCTGGCGTGACCGCATCTCACCCCATCCCCACAGCCAGTCGGATGCGAGGTCAGAGTCATTGCGAGGTGTGTACGGGGGCGCCACTGGTATACTGCGAGCGACTGTAGGGCGAACCGCGGAGCGGGGTGCGTGCTGGGGGGTGGTTGGGATGGGGACGGTTGTTTGCGGAGCCGGCTCATGATTGCCGCAACACACGCGCCTAGGTCCACCACACGTTGTTTCAACTAGACTGGGTGACGTTAGTTTGTGTGTGTTTTTTTCACTCGAATACTGGCAGAGGAAAAGCTTAGAGTGGCACAGCGCGCCCCTCGCCTTTCCCCCCTCGTTTGTGAGGCGGAGCTCATCACCCCTCCGTCTTGCCATGGGCTTACCAATATTCAAACGGTGACCATCATATTCAAGAAGGATGTAATCTTGTAATTGAGGACCTTCTTTTTGCGAAATGTTGTTTTGACTCCCCTTCATGATATGTTCCACTTCATCTTTTTTTTTCCGCTCTTTTTCTGTGTCTCTGAGCGTGGCATCTATGGTACATTTTTATTGTCTTCCGAGGAAGCTAGTGACATAAAGAAGGGACGGTAAGTTGGGAAATAAAACACAACGATAATTACAAGAAAACTGCACAGAACCGGTGGAGGCCGGGGAGGTCGTGTGTGCCTGTGCGCGCTGAGAAACCTACGCTCTTCTGAAAAAAAAAAAATATATATATATTTATATATATATATATATATATATGAATTTCAGTAACCCTTGAATCGTTGCGTCCAGACAATAAAAGTGTACCTTTACGTTTAACATAGATTACCAGGAGAGGTGGAGTCTACGCAGGAGTTTATTCTTGTCAATAGCCATTCCAAGATGTCCCATTTGGACAGTGCCGATGTTTTCTATTACCTCTATGACCCAAAGCTCGTCCCCCCCGCGCGGAACAAGTACACCCGTGTTATCTCAGAGCTCTTAGCGGGGTACTACGACTCATCTTACGTCAACAACATCAGCGTTATGGACGTGTTGCGCGGAGGTACGGTGGAGGCTGTTGAGCTATGCGAGGATGCGAAGATGGTCCTCTCGAAGGAGCCGATTGTGCTTGACCTGCGTGTGGGTGACGCAGACGAGTTTGTCTTTGTGGGGGACGTCCATGGCCAATTTAATGACTTACTGCAAAGTATGTTATCTGTCCAGCTCTCTAGATCTCCACCAGTCCCCCGAAAGGGCCACGTGGAGGCTGTACAGCGGATGGGGGGAAACGATGACGAGGGCGACTGTGGGTGTGACGGTTCACTGCACAGCAAGCCTCTCGCCACCCTTTCATCATCTTCGGTTTCTCTGTCTTCTTGCACCGCGGCGGTGTGGCGTGCTGACGAGTGCAACGGTCTAGCGCCTGACACGGAAAAGGCCGTCCGTTTTTTGTTTCTAGGCGATTACGTGGACCGAGGACCGCGGGGGCTGGAGGTTATTGTGCTTCTTTTGGCACTGAAAATCGAGTATCCAGAGCATATTTTTCTCCTCCGCGGGAATCACGAGGAGGCTCAGACCAACCGCCTCTACGGCTTCTTCAACGAATGCCGCGCAAAATTTTCGATGTCGCAGAACACGAGTAACGACATATCTTGTGTACCACCCGGGGGCTCTGGCGCATTTGGTTCCCTTATTCAGCGCTACCCTATTCAATTGGACCCCGAGGCGGCGATGACGGGGTGCGCGAGTGCCCGACATCACTCCATGTCTCTCAAGGGGAGAGGTGCTACGGCGCAGGATAGGGCCCCTGTAAGGACTCGCGGGAATGAAGACACCGAGGAGATGAGCTCCTCCTTGCTCGATACAGACCTGGATGCGTGGGTGTCGTTTAACGCAGTGTTTTGCTGGCTTCCACTCGCGGCGGTCGTGCACTGCTGCGCAGGGTCGTTTTTCTGTACGCATGGGGGTTTAAGCCCGACGCTGCGCCACATTACGCAGCTACATCGTATCCGGCGCGAGACCTACGGTACTGAGCGGTGCGAGATGGTTACACCGTCGCTCAGCAGTAGCTGCAGCATAACGAGCAGCCCCGAGCAATCACCACGTGACGCGTACTGCATGCTTGCCTCAAAGCGGGAGCCCAACCAAATAATCGATGGATTGCTTTGGTCCGATCCATCTGACCACGAGGAAGGGTGTCACCAGAGCCTGCGCGGGAGCGGCTACTCTTTCGGTGCAGACGTCACGCGTCGCTTTCTTGACGCCAACTACGGCTACGCCGCCCCACGGCCTCCATCGCAACCGACGAGAGTGAGCAAGAAAAACGAGGAAGATAGGCACTCGACTTCCGAGCCGTCATCCGTTGAAAGCTTTTATTACAGCGAGTCTCACCGCATGCAGTTCGTTATGCGCGCTCATCAGTGTGTCAAGGATGGGTTTCAGTGGAGTCAGGATGGGTTGGTTGTGACTCTTTTTTCCGCCCCAAACTACTGCAGCATGGATGGCAACAAGGGCGCCATTGCTATTCTCCGGGGTGCCGCGCAGGCTTCGTGTTCTGCGATTCAGCTTGAGTTCGTGACATATGATGACTTTAAGTGTGCTCTGTTCACCGTTGGATCGCAGATTTCTCTCGCAAAGTATGGGGACAAAAAAGGCGGGCCCGACTCCCCAGCGGACGGCGGAGCTTCACGGTGTGCAGTAACCCCTCTGCGCGATCGCAACATCGTGAACAATCCCATATTGGAAAAGTACTTTGGGAAAATAACTCGCCCGGACAACTGAAGTTGTAGAATAAAATGCATTGAGACCACTAATATATATATATATATATATATATATGCGTATGTGTACGTTTGTCTGGGGTGCTCGCACGTCATTTCAATGGTCTTCAATCTCTTTCTCGTGCTTAGCATGGTCGTCTCTACAGAGCGCCTCAATACCTCGTGTATTTTTTTTTTCTCCCCCCACCCCCCCAACCACACACACACACACACACACAGTGATGAATCACTGCGCAGGTCACGCTCTGTGGGGCAATTTTTTTTTGGTGCTGTGTGCGTGCGTGCTTGTGAAGTCGTGTGGCGCGATTGGCGTCATTTGAACGATATTATTTCCTGAACTGTAGTAACAACATTTTTCGTTGCTGTTTGCATGCTTGTAGCGCTTTCGCGAAGCGTTGGCATAATGCTGAGGTTGCGTAGCGGACTCATCTATATCGTTGATGCTCACTTTTTCTTTATCCAATAAGGTTTTGTCTTGTGTGGCGTCTTTTTTTTTTCCTCCTTTCTCCACCTGCTTTCATATTTGGTACCATGAAGGGAGCTTTCTAGCGTTTCGTCCTCATGCTGCTCTGTCCTTTTTGTTTTTGTTTGTGTCACCTCTTTCACGTTGGCACACACACACACACACACACAAAAAGAACTCCTTTTCGTTTCATCTCTTTTTCTTTTCATCTTCGCCTTCTTTGCCGAGTAATTTTATTGAGAGGGGAATGTCCCCTCTTTTGCACACAAGTTTATGTCCCCTGAAATACACACACACACACACACACACACAGGTATATATATATATATATGTATGTATGTATACAGCGAGTGAATGAAACTGGAGTCTTTTTTTTTTATTATTTCTCTCCTAAAGGTTTGATGATTTACTTTCCTTCCCGATTCCCTCATTCCGCCCACCCTACTCTCCTTCACATGACTCTTCCGAATCTTTGAAAACTTGTTGACTGTGCTTTTTTAAAGGTTGCCGACACTGTTTTTTTTTTTTTTAATATTTTCTTGCCGTCTTTTCATTTTTTTTTTATCGTTTCGGTCTCGCTTCATGATGTCCTCCCCTCTGCAGAGGGGAGGGCAGGGGGGGGATAAGGGGAGGAGGAAAATTCGTAGCGAATTGTTTTTTGTTTTCCCGTACTACTCTCAAGCCGAGAAGGGTGATCGGCAGGGATATCTGCTCCTACCTTCATTCCTCTTCATTTCAGCCTCTCTGTTGCCTGTTTCGGTGTTTCTGAAATGGATACATGACACCACACAAAAAAAGTCAGTCTCTGCATCGCGTTGTTGCGGGATGAGCCAGGACAAGTGACTCTTCGTTTTCTCCGTGGAATCTTACGTTCCTCTTTTACGAGTGCGGAGGAAGCTGTATCCCCCCTGTTCGCGCCACTTGGTCGCCTATGCGGGTTCCTTCGTGTGTTGCATTAGTGCCTGATGGGCGCATCTACACCTTTCTTCCTCTTTCCACACCCTTGCTTTGTGCATACATGTTGTATCCTTCTCGGCCTTTTTTCTCTCTGTACACCTCGTGGCACATCTACGTGCGCTGGCAACGTCTACAAAAATGATGCACGTGGTCCCCGCTGTTGGATAAATATTATATTTATCTGCACACTTGTACACACACACACACACACACACACACACACACCAAATTTGAAAAATGTATACATATATGTATATTCTAGAAAGGTGAAGAATACATCCTGCAATATGACTGCCTCGACCAACAAGATCCGCCGCATCGGCAAGAAGAAGGGCGCGACCCTGAAGGACGTCAACGCCTGGCGCTGGATCAAGACGGCCGCCGGCCATTTCAAGCAGGAGGGCAAGATCTTTGTGCCGAACTGTACCGAGATCATGAAGAGCTCCCACGGCCGCGAGCGCGCTCCGCAGAACCCGGACTGGTACTACATCCGCTGTGCCGCCGTGCTGCGCGCCATCTACCTGCGCCCTGGCGTCGGCTACGGTGGCCTGAGCAAGCGCTTTGGCAACAAGAAGAACTACGGCAGCCGCCCCGAGCACACCGTGGCTTCATCTAAGGGTCCTCTTCACTGGGCCTGCAAGTCGCTGACAAAGCTCGGTCTGGTAGAGCCTGGTGCACAGTCTGGTCAGCGTTTGACCCGGAAGGGCCACAAGTTCGCCGATTCCCTAGCCTTTCAGGTGCACATTCGCAAGTTCGGTGCCAGCAAGTAGGCGCACGCTCAAACAGACCTCGTCATTCTTTCGTGCCCCTGTACGTGTTCACGCACAGTGAGGCGGCATTGAGGACACAGGAAGAAGGAGAGGGAGACGCGCACACATACCGAGTGGTGGAACTGTTGCTCTTGACCCCTTTTGCACGTTTTTTTTTCGCCATTAGCGAGTGATGCACACTCGCTACTGCGGGGCTGGGGGTTCGTGTAACTATCTCGTCCACTCGCTTGCCAGGCGGACCGCGTGGATCGGCAAACGTCTTCATATTTTGTGTCCACTGGTTTGAGTTTTCTCATCTCGTATTGATTTGTGCTTTTACACCTGTTTTACATTATTTTTATTTACCTTTTTTTTTTTTTCTGTGGGGAGACGGTGAGGGCAGGATATTCCCCCGGCCCCTCTCTCGCTCTCCGCTTTTCCAAGAAAAAAATCTCATACAGACTGTCCCTCAAAAAAAAAAAAAGGAAACCCCCACGAAAAAGAACACACACACACACACACACACATGAGGAAGTAAAAAATCAAACGGAAGAACGCCCTTCTGATGTTGTTTCCTCTACGTGTTTGTATGCAAAGGTGCGTCTAGCCGACCTCCCCTCTTTTGAAGCCGGGTGTGTCGTTAGGGTATTCAAGTGTGGTAAGAGATGAGGCAGTGGTGCGTCCCCTTTCTAGGCTACAATGACCGCTCATCTTCTCATAGCCTGTGGCTAGTCTTTGTGTGTTAGGTTGCCCGGTGGTGTCTGCTTAATACTTTCTCACAAACTGCAGGCGTGTGCCTCACGGTATGGTAACTGACACGCCGAGGCCAACAGCTACTCAAAGGCTCGGTGCCTTCGGTATACATATATATATATATATATATATATATATGTATATGTGTGTGTGTGTATTTCTCGACTTCTCTCGGTAGCAGCCGCTTTTTCATGTACTCTCTCTTCATCTTTTATCTTCATTTCATCGATACTACCTACACGTAATATGATGAATTTTAATTTATACGATTACGTATCGGAATGCTTTTTTTTTTTTGTGTTGTCTGTATCATCTCAAAATCGCGCCTTCTCATCTACTCATAAACGCGTGCGCATACCCATACTCAAATTTTTTTCGCTTTGTTCACCTGTTCGCGTGCGTGCTGTTACGCATCCTTTTCGGGGTACATCCACTGATTCCTGTGTGACTTGGTCGGGGTCTAGTTTTCGTTTCCTTCTACTGAGGGTTTTCATCCATATCGCCGTACCTCGACTCTCTTGAACATCCTTGTCTTCGTGTGCTCTTGTAACCCCTTTTCAGATCCTTTATTCTTGTTTCTCCAGAAGGGGGTGGACGCAGCACTTGTCAGGGAGCTTTAATTTTGTTTTGCCACACGCATCTTCTTCACAATTCTCCCATTGAACTATGGCTGTAGATCTTGACTTTACGCTCTTCATCAAGGAGACGCAGCTGCAGCACGGTCTGCGTACGGAGGACTACACGCGATACCACCACTACATATCGAACCGCCTCGCATCCTTGCGCCAGCAACTAAACTTGTCCAATGACAAGAAAAAGTTTTTACACAAGGAGGTCACCTCGCAGATCGCAACGGATGCCCGTTATTTGATGCTTCTTGCTCTGTACGCCGAACGCTGCTGGGCAGAGGCTGAGGTGATGCAGGCTCAACTCCAGGTTCAGAGAGAGTCGCACGGTGGCGATGCAAAAAAGCCAAAGGGCGGTGTGCCCCCACCAGGTCAGTATCGCAAGCGTTTGAATAAATCAGTTAAGTGGGCCCTGAAGCTGCACGAAATAGCCAGCGCGGTTGCCTCTGATCGCCTGAGGAAGGAATGCACGGCTTATTTCAAGGATACCGCTGGTCGCTGCCACGCATCACACGGTCGGTTCAAAGAGGCAAAGGAGGCGTTCATGGGAGCACGGGGGGTTTATATGACGCTGCGATCAACAAGCAGCGAGGTGCAATGGGCCGTAATCGCGTGCAAGATGAACGAGCTTGACGACCGCGTCACCTACTGCATGCAGCGCCTAGGCGAGGACCCCACCAGCTACCGACCTTCGGCCATTTTCACTACAGCTGGCCAGAATAATAGTCTCGAAGACGGCACAGCACCGATGGGTGGTTTATCGCAGCTGCAGTGGAACGGGCGCGCGCTCAACGTGTACAGCATCAAGGTCAAGGATGCACTGCGCGAAGCTCAGACAGTGGAGGTGGAGGCGAGCCAGGCAAAGCTGCAGGAGGTACCCGGTGTGATGCCCGTAGGACAGTCAAACCGCGTTCTCGACTTGATGGACCGTCGTATCAACTACTACAACGATGCCCTCGCCCATGCACGCCAAGACCTGCGCACGGCACCAGAGGGCTCCGTTAAAACGGAGTATCAACTTATTGTGCACTACATACTCTTTCACGTGGCTCAGGAGACTCTTCGGCGCACCCTTTTCCTGGCCGATCTTTATACCCGTCGTTTCGAAGCAACAGAGCGGACGCTGAAGAGTGCGGGCGGATTTTTGTTGTCCTCGTCGTCCTCGCTTCCTCGTGGTCACGCGCAGCAGCGGCAACAGCGAAAGAAAAAAATGGAGCTGGCGCCGGGGCAGTACGCGTCGCCGCTGGAAGTCGTGCGACTGTACCAGGCTGCGGCTGGGTGCGTCGATGAGATGGAGTTGTTGCCTGGTGTTGCAGGCCGCGACGATGTCGAGTCTTTACATGCAGTTTCTTCTGCAGGTCAACTACTGTTTACTGGCGAGGGCTGGCGGCTGTCAGGGGCATGGCCAACGGCGCGCAAGTACTACCGCGACGCCTTGGCGCTTTTACAGGGGGCACGCGGCCCTCATGTGGCCTCACTGCAGAGGCACATAGAGCAGCGACTGGCTCGGGGGACTGCCGAGGTGGTGCTGTCGGCGTCCTCTCTAGGTACAAGGGTTGATTTAGGTGAGTCCGCTCGATCGGCAACTTATATCGCAGACACCGACGAGGAGACAACGCGGGTGGCTCAAGGAGTCCTGCGCTTTCCTCCCGATTACCATGCCGCGCCCTGCAAGCCGGTGTTCGTAGACATTGCATCCACCTTCATTGACTACCCGCTGGACAGTGATGATGAGGTGAGCGGTAGTCATCACCCGAGTGCTAAAGCTGCGAGCACAGCGACGGCCACACAGGGGACGGCCGTATCATCGGCGCAGCTGAAGAAAAAAGGCTGGATGTTTGGTTGGGGAAGTTAGGCGTAGGGTGAAAGGGGCGGGCATGCTCAAGAAAAGGTCCCAGGGATGGGGGGCGGGGGAGAGGGAGGAAAGGAGGTGTGGTTGATCAGTGCGATGATTGGCACACCTTCTGCCGGACTCGTTCTCACCTTCATATGTTGTTGTGCTTTTTTGTTTTTACGTGGGGTAAAAAAAAATCGTGTGCGGCTGTCATCAGGTGGGGGAAGCGACCCTGCTTGCTTTTTTTTTTTCACTTTGTGTCGTCATTGCTCCCCTATCCTTTGCCCCGGTAAGCATTCTTTTTTAGCTCATGCTGTCGTATTCTGTCTATACGAGTGTGTGTCTGCGACTCGTGGGGAGAGGGTCTCATGTGGACATCCACCAGGTGTATCTGAGCTCGAATAGCTTCGGTGCTTCTTAGCTTTAAGGTTAACCTCATGTGAAAAAGTGTTTCCCTTGCTTGCTTTTTAAAGACAGAACGAGAAAAAAAAAAGTATTAGCTCAACAGGACACACTTTGAATTTTTAAATTAAAAATAGCAGGTGTGCGTGCACTGCAGGGGCTCTGCGAAGGACAATGACCATCTTTGGCGAGGTTTCCTTTCACCTATGGCAATGCACCTTGTGTGACTGCAGCGGGGGCTAGTGGGAGGGGGGGGTGATACCATAGGAAGAGTTGGCATTTCACTTGTTTTCCTCACGCTACTGTTTTATCCTCTGAGTGTATACAACATGCCAACCGCCACATAGAGGAAACGGGGGGGGGGCTCTCACTTGCGCGTTTCGGCGGCATCTTTCGTGGGGTCACTTCTCTGTTTCGAGCATCCTGGAAAGAATAAACCTGAAATGTGGCATTCCGATGCACCGGGCACGCCTCACTTCCTATCTGGGGGGGGGTCTCTAGAGTTCTCTGAGATTATTCACTCTTCATCTCATCTTCACTTCTCACACTTCGTCGGTCGGACGTCAAATTTTGGATACCCACAGTTTTTTTTTTTTTTGCCTCAGCAAGTACCTGTTGATGCAGCAAAAGAAAACATCAATGTTACTACATGAAAACGATAAAACGAAATAAATATATATTTTGTGCAAAAACTAGCTGCAAATGGGTACTGACTGCAACGGAGCAATGATCGGTCATGTGATGGAGGAGGAGATGAAAGACATTTAGTTGTCGTTCTCCGTCCTTTTTTTTTTTTCTGTGTCCGTGTGTGTGTGACTGGGATTTAACGTCACCAGGGTCTCCATGTTACTTGTGAAGCTCTGTGGTGGATGCGGTTTATGTTGGCGTCGTGTGTTTTACCCCGCCCCCCCCCCCTGCATCACACACGCACAGGGACTTGCTACAAGCTGCTGGAAATCACTGTTTGCATCGAGTAAAAAATAAAATGAGAAGTTCTCAGAAGGCCGTCATCAAATTCGACTTAGCATCAGAGAAGGGATACTCCCGAATGTCTTCTTTTGGGCAGTGACAATACCCACACCCCGTCTCCTCTCGGTTGTGTTTCCGTGCGCAAGGTGGTTCTGCGAAGAGGTAGAGCGGCTTTTCTTCAACAGTTCTTGCTCTGTTCTCTCGGTAGGATAAAGCTCTGGTCATACACTACGCTGTAGCCTACCTCGGATACAAGGAATGCTGTAGGTGGATTGACAGGGATACACCACTCCTGCATCGCGCCCGTCTCCACTTTTTCCTTATAAAACCCGTGCCCCGGCATGATGTCGGGTGAGTGGGGAGTTATTCCAGTAACGAGCAGTGCGGCAAAATGCGATTATCTTCTCAGGCTTTGAGGACAGGGTCGAAAGAAAAAAAAAGAAAAAAATACATTCTCAATGTAGTCCCCTGAAACACCGACATACACAAAAAAAAAGTCTTTTGAAGAGATCTCTCATGTGATATACCGAAATGATAGTGCACAGTCAAATTTATAACACAACCGTTCTTGCCCGGAGGTGTGGCTTCGGTGCTGTGCCGCTACTGTGCGACTCGATGCTATCTATACCATACGTGATCCACGGATCAAAAAAAAAAAAGCACAAAAAATGGATGCGTGTGAATCACTCTACAGTGGGCTGAACTGTGTTCCCCCCACGTTAAGTGTCATAGGTTTTTTTTGCTACCGATCGGGCCAAAGGGGAGGGGGGGGGGGCTGCAAGCTCGAGAGAAAAAGAAGGGAAAGAGACTGGCTGCGCTGTACAGGCAATCCGCTTTGAACGTTTCTCAGGTGGACGAGGTGATCGTATGAAAGCATATGAGTGCTGATGCGGACTGCAATCCTCTCTTGTTTCTCCTGCCTCAAAGTCAGTGACACGATCTAAAGCAGTCTCTCTTCTTTTCCTCCTTTCCCTCTCCATCATTTACTCTGTATCACTTCTTTCCCCCCCTCCTCCCCCCCTTTTTTTTTCACTCCCTTTCCTTGCCACGGTGAAGGAATACACCGACATTCGTATACGGATATTGCCCCTGCCTCCTCTTGACTTCTTTTTCTTCTCCCTGCATTTTCCCCCTCTTTTTTTTTTTTGTTGTGTGTGTTTGTGTACCATAGTTTGAAAAAAAAAAGGTCAATACCTCGAAATTAGAAGATTTAAAGGCGCAACAGATATCTGCATAATCAGCAGAGAGAGGCGTATACGGGGAAAAGGACGATTGACACACTGCGGTGAGGAAAGAGAGGTACTTACACACACACACACACACACACACACACACACACACACACTCATACACACAACGCCGACATCCTAGTCTGGTGATACATTGGAAGTGGGAGGGGCATATTTATCATTGCCTCGTTTTTTTTTTTTGTTCGATTCCTTGAGTCATACGGACGCTCCTTCTGCTGCGTTTTTTTTTTTTTTGCTCACCGTTTCTTTTTCCCTCTCTCCAACGCCTTGCTGACGCTGCCACTGCAGGTGTCACAAACTAGATCTTTACGTCCGTAGCTAAGGCATCTTTGGCCCGAAACGACTCCTAACGATTTGGCGTATTGATTGGGAGGCGAAAGTAGGAATTTTGCGTTTCTTCTTTCACACAATCTTATTAATTTTTTTTTTTTTTTGAGTGAGCGAGCGCGCGCGTTGTCTTCTGAATTACTCTCTCGGAGTGTGTTTCTCTCTTTTCTTTTTTAAAAATCGTGCTTGCTGGTGAAAAGCGGGAAAACAAATCGTTCGTATAACCTCCTTCACGATCACCACCCCGGAAGTTAAAGTAATTACGCACACGCGAGCTTTGCATCGGACTTTTCTGTAACACAGAACAGAATTTCGTACTATTTCGATTATATATATATATATATATATATATATATTTGCTCTCAGAGTCGCCATCTTCAATTCTTTGGCTCTTTAGATTTGTAGATTGTCATGGATGCCTGTTCGAAGCTTAGTACCCGTCACCGAATCTTCTAACACGACTGCTCCACTCAAGTTGCGCGAGGCAACGCAGATCGGTTCAAAGAAAAAATTAGAGCAGCGTCACTCCCACACCACTCCCGCTTTCCCCGGCACGCCGGCAAAGGGGGAGACTGACGTGCAGGGCTTCACTTTCAACCATCAAGGAGGAACGGATAATTCTGGGGAAAGGGCTCCTTACGGCGACTTCCCAGTCAGCTTATCCGTCGTCCCCGAGACGGGGAGGACGGATAGGTATCCGTGTGCCCTGAGCACCACTCCGGCGCACGCTCTATCCCTCACCTCACAACCCGTAGGACAGCAGGTTGTCTCGCGGGGTGGAGGCAGTTACTCACAAGAAACAGCTTTAGCACAAAACCGGGCACCCTCTTCGCCCCTCTTTTTTACCCCGCCGAATAGCAGTGAGGTGGGCGTGGTAGCGTGTCGCTCGCCGTTGACCAATAGTAGTACCACAGGGCAGCATTCACCTGGACATCGCCCAGTGTGGAGCGTTCAGTTAGACCGCAGCGATTGCACGTTCCAGCTCACCACCCCGCAGACGCATCCCCTTTCGTCCTTTGCGTCGTCAGTGACGACTGCCTCGTCGTCCGGTCGTGCGCGTGTGCTCCCGATTCATTCTTCTCGGACGAGCAAAACACCGGCGCGCGGCACATTTCCACTACCTACGCCCGTCTCGTCACCACCACAAACCTCTTCGCTTTGGCGTAGTGCCCTACGACCAAGCTCGTTCCCGATCCATCGACCAGAGGCCCTGAGCAGACGCGCAAGTACTTCTGTGAGAGATCAGCAGGTGACATCTCGGGAGTCTAGTGTAGTCGGCCGACAGCTGTCACGCTCGCTGCGTCAGCGCGGGCATAAAGAGTCGCCGCTCGATTCCAGCAGTCAGAGCTTGGCGAATTCCTTTCCCAGGAGGGAGGCCAGGTCGACTGGGATGGGGCTGAGTCACAGCGGCTGCTTGAAAGAGGGGTCTCCCAAGGAAGGAAGCGCGCAGCAGTCGCCTCGCGAGGCTCATCGTCAGCCGTCTGGGTCCGCGTACAAGAACACGATCTCATCTGTAGGTAAAGACTTCTCTCGCAAAACTTCTGAAAGTGGTGCAGGAGCGATGGCGTATGGGCCGCAGGTTGATGATGAGCATTGGGTCTTTCAGCGACCGCCAAACAACCAGCGCACTTTCTATTTTGAGGAGGATAATCTCGAGTTTTCCTCGCAGTTTGACAGCGGCAATCTGATTCAGGTGGAGCGGTTGAGCATGTTTCACTACCGCATGTACACGGCAATGGACTGTGGAAACGCGCCGTCTCAGACAAACAACCGCCAGTGGTTTCACTTTTCTGTTCGCGGAGGCGGCAAGGGTGTCGTCGTTACGATTACCTTTGTGGGTATGGCACACAGCAACATGTTTACGTATGATTGGATGCCGGTCATGGCTGTCGTGCCGACGCGACCGCAGTACACCCGCATCCCTGGAAAGGCGGTAGTCGAGGTTTTGGAGACCATGCCAGAGACACCGGGCTACCCTCTACTGGTCTACAGGTCCGTGTCGAAGGATGACGCTGATAGCGACGGTGGTGGTTTTGATGGGGATATCAACGCCGACGGCGCTGATGCCGTCAGTAGCAGTGGTAGCCCCGGGGGGATGGCTCTGGCGATGTCGCCTGTAGCTAAGCTATCCGGGCCTGGAAGGAAGAGGAAAGGCAAGAGGAAGAGTGTTGCCATGAACCTCACCTTCAGCTTCAAAATCGAGACAGAGACTCAAATTACTTACACGCCGCCGCAGGGTCGCCCCGACTCCTCTGCCATCTACATTGCAAGCAACCACCCTTACTCCTACGCCACGCTGCAACGCAACCTTGGGGTGTGGGAGGCCGTTGCGAAGAAAAGCAACGCGACGCACGCGAGTTTTCATGGCGCGGATCGTGAACTACTGCCCACGAGCTCCGTGCAGCGTGACGCACCAGAGCCGCAGGTTGAGGATATCCCAGCCGAGCCGTCTTGGAGCAGTGGCAGGAATAGAAGGTTCGTTGAGGGGGCAAGGAATGACAACGATACGGCGGCGGCCGGCGGTATCTACTTTCACCGAGAGGTGTTGTGCAAGTCTCTGGAGGGGCGTGACATTACTTTACTGACGATTAGCGATTATAGTCAGATGATAGAGGAGCAAGCCCCCCTTATTTCCGAGGAGGATGGCCTTCCCTACTCCTCGGCTCTAGGTCACACCGACCGACCGTACTGCTTTTCGAACAAGCAATATGTTGTGCTGACAGCTCGCGTGCATCCAGGCGAGTGTCCCGGCAGTCATCTCATGCACGGTTGCATTGATTTCCTCATGAACCCCACAGACAGCTGTGCGGTGGCGCTGCGAAATAACTTTGTATTCTGCATCGTTCCGATGCTCAATCCTGACGGTGTAGCCCGTGGCCACAGTCGTGTTGACGCAGGCGGGGTCGACCTGAACCGCATGTACAGAAACCCGTCGTTTAAGCGGCACCCCGCGCCGTACGCAGTTCTTTCCCTTCTCAGATCACTAAGCAGCCGTGTACTGCTTTTCATCGACATGCATGCTCACGCCAACAAACGGGGAACGTTCTTCTATGGTAACGGCATGGATGGGCCGAGGCAGGTGGAGAATCTGCTGTACGCAAAGCTTGTTTCCCTCAACACACCTTACTTAGATTTTCGCAGCTGTAATTTCTCAGAGGCAAACATGTTCGCTGTCGGCAAGTCTGGCAAGCGCAAGGACTCCTCAAGCCGCGTGGTGGCCTTTACCGACTTTGGTATTCTACACAGCTACACCATGGAAACTTCGCATGTGATGGCTGACGCGCTTAATCCGATTGTCCCGCTGGCGAGTCACAGTGCGGAATTCGTTGGCAACTCCCTGGCGACCCCACCACCTCTCATGCATACACCGTTAACATTTCGTGACACCGGCCGCGCGATGCTGCTCGCACTGCTGGATCTCAAAGGTCTGAACCCCAAAAAGTCGGCTTCCCTTCACCCAGTTTCACTCCATCCGTGGGCTTTCCATGTGGCTGCAACGACAGCTGCAAATCGAGTCGGCGGAGATGCTTTTCGAGCAATCCTTCAAGACCCACGGCAAGGAGGTGCAGTTGTCGGCGAGCGACTCTGGAAATGCTCAACTCGTGGCTATCATGAGGAGCATCACAGCGGAGGAATATCCAGAGAAGATTACCTTAAAAAATCCGCGGCTTTTGCCGCGCACCACCTTCAGTGGGGTGCGCAGCTTTCTGCCACTGGAGACGGCAACGGTGCTACTGCTGCAAACGGCGCCGACAGGGCCACCGCGCTCGTTACTCTACAGTGGTGGTACTGGCATAGCGAACAGCGCTGCCGCTGCCTGCTACACTAGTGGCAAAGGCGGCTTCACCACCCTACGTCGCAGCGATACACTCAGCTCAGGCGGTAACATAGGGTCGACCGCGATACCGCCTGTGGTGATCGCAGCGCGCTGCCGCTCGAGGCCTACCATGCTGTCCGACGACACAATAGTAGAGACATAGCTGTGTTTTCTCTCCAATCTTCATACATGGCCCTCACACTTCACGGCACCATACGTGGACTGCCACTAAGCTACTCAACAACAACAACAAAAAAAAGGCATCAGATCTTTCTTTTCTGTTTCTGCCGTTGGACTCTTTAGCATCTTCGTAATACGAGAGTCTTGCCTCACTGGGGGTCGGACAACAGCATGTAGGGGAGGGGGGCAGCGCAGATCTGTTTTTTTTTTTTTCGTGTATGCGTCTGTGTCAACTGTATTCGCCCGTTTAGCGTGCGGTCCTGACACAGCTCAGCGGCGGAATCTCGTTTTTTTCTTTGAATCCGAGTTTTTTTTCACTATTTTGTTCTCCGCTCCATTTTTTTTCTTTTGTCTTCCGCGAAACAGATTCTGTTTCTGT
Source organism: Endotrypanum monterogeii (assembly GCA_000333855.2). Taxonomy (NCBI): domain Eukaryota; phylum Euglenozoa; class Kinetoplastea; order Trypanosomatida; family Trypanosomatidae; genus Endotrypanum; species Endotrypanum monterogeii. The sequence continues at coordinate 1,040,655 of CM007318.1, forward strand.
TTTTTTTTTTTTTCCATGTCCGCGCGGAAGAGGGGATGGGTGGGGGCGTGAATGAATGGACGAACTCCACGGAGGTGTAGGCCAGACTGAGTTTGTGTTGGAACGGAAGTTTTTTTTTTCACCAACGGTGTTATGTACATCTTTAGCCTCCAGTTTCTTTTATTGGCTGATTTTCTTTTCTTCACGCATCATCTTTCTGAACTCGCGTCTCTTTTAAGAGCAGCACGTAAACAGAACACACTCTCTCCCATCCCCACGTGAGGGTGTCTGTGAGCATTTCCATTTTAAAATTATTTGGTAGATGAGCGGCACGAAACGACGATCAGAGGTTTTTCCAACTTCGGATGTGTAAACGCAGTGCTGGACGTGTAATAAAGGTGACAATAAGCCTCCCCACTCACATGCGCCTACAGACACACACACACACACACACACACAAGCTCGAAGAGAAAACTGTGTGTCGGTAGATATCTGTAGCATTTTCCAACGTATGCTGCTTAGGTGTTACGATGGTTGGGTTTCTTGCCTTTTGTTCCTCCCTTCCATACAACCGTATCTTTTGTTTGTTGAATATATATATATATATATATATATATATATATATATTCTGTTTAGTTGTTCATGTAAAAAAAAGTTTGTTCGCATGTGGTTTGTCTACAAGCGTGGAAACAAAAAGAATTTCTTTTTTCGCTGTGGCTTATTTTTCTTCTGGTCTGTTCTTTGTCTTAGGTGCCTTGATGTAGTTCCCCCCTGCTGCTTCCTATTCACCCCTTTCTCTACAGTGCTGCGGTAGTTCCTGAGTTTTTTTTTTTTTGCCTCATCACGCGCTGTGTTTATGCTTCTGAAATAATTAGTTAAATAAATATATCTCATATATATATATATATATATATATATGAGATATATTCACAAGTAGGGGAGGGAAAGGGGGGGGATGTCTCTGTACGTTGTCGTGTAATTTGGTGTATTCATGACAAAGTTTCTCTCTTTTTTTTGTGAATATTTATGTCTCCTCCCTCCCCCCTCCCCTCCTCCTTCCACAGCGCGGCGTTTTTATTTACCGGGGCACATGAAGAGACTTCTATATCCCTTTCCACGGATCGTACTTGCTGGCCTTTTCCCAATCCCTTCCCAAGGCAAACAAAAAACAATGTATATACATATACATATATATCATAGTCTTAACTGTGTGCCTGCGTCGCTTTTTTATTATTATCTGGTGTGTTGTATGTTGGATTGAAACCCTCGGCGATGAGGACGCGCAGTTTAGGGAGGCAGGGGTAGATGATGGTATTCTGAAATATATCAGGGATTATTAAAAAAAAAAAATGATGGGCTTCTGAAGGGTAAGCTCTAGCTTGATACAGCTTAACTGATGGTTGACTTTTCTATCCCACCATTGAATGGGAAGAGGGTTACATGAAACTGTAAGTCGAGGGTAGTCACTGAGGAATGAGTAGAGCACCTCGCTGCCTTCAACAGACCGAAGTCTATTGCATCTTCTCATGTCTCGTACTTCACATGTTTTTTTTTTTTGTTCATGCTCTTCTACTCTCTTGTCTTCATTGTTCTTTCCGAAAAAAATTAAATTCCTGGCATCCTCAATGTTCTGTGTCTTGATGCGTGTACGTTTGATTTCACTTTTTTTTTTTGTGTGCGCTTTTTTTTTGTTTCCGAGAGAGAAATCACATCGCTCTAGATTTTTCCCCTCTCCCCCTTTCCAGAGGAGAGGTTATAAGCTACAAGAGGAACCATTACATACGCAGCAGTGTGCAATCAAAAAAAAAAATCAAGTTTATCTTCGAGCAGAACGTGCTTGGCATTTACACCCTTGCCTTCAGTTCTCCTTGCTAATCACACGCGTGATCACACGCGTCCACATACGATATTTTCTCTAATTCCTTTTGTACACCTTGAGGGCCTTTTTTCTCTTTTTTTTTACAGATGTCTGCTTTTGACAAGTACGCGGCGCAGCTCGTGAGCGATATCGGTGATGTTGTGCCGATGAGGGTTCGCAGAAAAATCCTGGAGAATGTAAACGCGGCCATTGATATTTATCAGCATCTGGTTGATTTGACGGCCAGTCAAGATTCCAAGGGAGTCGAGGGTGCCGACAAGAAAAAGCCACGCGTGCCCAAAACCAAAAACGTGCGACATCGTCGAGCCAATGTAGCGCCACTCTTTCCGACAACGCTGAACGAATCTTCTTCCGCCGCAGCGACAACGAACGAAGAGAAAAACAAAAAGATGTTGGATGCAAGACCCTCTCGCGAGAACAGCCGCGGCGTCGGCTTAAACGGTGGCTTGGAGGCCTCTGCCGTTTCCACTCCTCTACCCACGAGTGCCAGGTCGGCGCTCTCCACGCGTAAGAAGGTGTCTGTGGGCGCCCGTCGGTACGTGGTGCAGATCCAAGACATCGATTTTGACTTTGCGGAGGTAGTAAGGAGGCAACTTCAAAATTTGGAAAGCAGTGCGTCACACGCAGAGTATTCGATGACGGGTACGAAGCTGCCTTTGGAGGAGGGCAAGTCGCCATCCAGCAGCGTGGGTAAGCGCCTTCTGCCGCCTCCTTTGGACCACTCCACGGTGGATAATTCAAAGCAGAATAACTCAGGGACTAATGGCATGGCCAAACCGATACCCAGATCTTTGAACGATACGGGTTCCTACCAGGAGACATTTGCCGACTTCAAATTCGGTCGTCAGCGAGCTGGGATCGGGAAAAGCTCCACATCGTCAAACGACTCTCAGGCTACAAAAGAAAGGGAGGTCTTTATCGATGACCACGAGGATGAGCGACGTCGAAATTTCCAGAAGAAGCGCCCAAGCCGAACAGGAATATCAGATTCTTCGCTCGATATCGATGAAGCACGTATTGCCAACTTTCCCACGACACCGAAATCACAGGAAAAGTTAAAAACGATTTCTCGCGTACTCGTGCGTCATTTTCTCTTCTCCACGTTGGACGACGTCGATATTGCGACGTTTGCATCCATTATGGACATGGAAGAGTTCAAGGCGGGCACGCAAATATTGGAGAAAGGTAACCCGAACGACACCTTCTTCATTGTGCTCGATGGTGAGGCGGAGACGACTATGGTCAACGAGGACGGTGTTGAAGTGCTGGTACCTCTCGTACGTGGCTCCACGATTGGTGACCTGGGATTGATGTACGAGGTATCGAATACTGCCTCCGTGGTGGCGCGTGCTTGGGTTCAGTGTGCCTCACTGGAGCGCCACACCTACAAGATGATCACCTCGCGCGCGATGGAGAAAAAACACTCCAAGTACATCGATTTTCTCTCATCGCTCTCGTTGTTTGCGGAACTCTCTCCGCAGGATGTGAGTCGCGTTGCTGAATACCTCAAAGAGGACGTCTACGTGAAGGGGCAGAGAATAATCGCTGCCGGCGAGCCAAGTCATTGGTTCCACATCGTCATAGAGGGTACTTTGAGCGTCATGGTGCATGATGATAAGAGTGGGAATATGAAGGAGGTGACCCTGTTGCGCCGCGGCGACTGCGCTGGCCACATTGAGTTCATCTATCACCATCTTCCTGTCGCTGATGTAGTGGTCGTTAGCGCAGCGGTGAAGACGGCAAAACTAAGCCGCCGCTCCTTCGACCTCATTCCCACGAAAGCCCGCGAGCGGCTGATCAAGTGCGTACAGGAAGAGGAGACGTACACTCCGTATCACCAGCGCATGTCCAGTGCTACACCACCACCTCCAGACCGGACGCCACCGTTTGACGCTCCACCGATTCACTTAGTGGAGGCGCTGCGCCCTCTCGAGAGGTCGTAGCCAACGGAAGGTGGTGGAAAGCTCCCTCTTGGCCACTCCGATCACTGTGGACCGCACAAGACTGTACGCATCTCCGACTAGCAGCGAAAGAAGGAGGGCACACGCGTAAAGTATTCCTGAAATGTTTTTTTTTTCCAAAGTGATGATTTTGATGTAAAACGATCGTCTTGCCAACTCTTTCCTGTTCTTTACGGCCCTCCTTTTTCCTTCGCGCTCCTTTGCCATCAAAGGCGGTTTCATTTTTTGTTGCTTTGCATGTTGATTTTATTTCATTTTAGCTTTTTTGAGTTTATTATTTATATTATTTCACTCATCACAAAAGGTGTAACCCTTCTTGTGACGTATTCCTCCGCATGTTGCTCAGTGGATCATGCGGTGGCTGGAATAAAATATATATATGTATACTCACAATGCGCTCCTGCAGGAATTTTGTTTTATATCCGCAACGTCCGGAGCTGAGCCGAGTACATGGGAAAGGCGCGGGCAGTAGGGGCAGGCGTATACCAAGGATCTGTATATAAGCGTGTGTGTGTGTGTGTGTGTGTGTGTGTGTGATGGACAAGTGTAGTGTCTACCGGTAGGAAACTGTTTTGTTGCCTCAGTGACGCTCTGCGCCATACTGATTTTATTTGTGCTTTGGCGTCAATGATATGAGCCTGGGCGCATGAGAGCAGCGCGCAGCACTGCTTTGCTTTGATCTTACCAACCTTTTTATTTCTCCTGTCTATCATATTAACAGGACTGAGAGCTTGTCGTCGTCACCTCTACCCTTTTATCCTCCTATCACACCTGCCGTTGCCCCGCTGTGGACTCTTCAATCGATGTTTATAGTTACAGCTGCCACTACTCGCGTGGTATCTTTTTTTTTTGTTCCCAATATGTCGATATGCTTCTGTACGATCTTTCTTCCTGCTTGTTCTTCTTTCCCCTTCCCTCCCTTCCCTCCCTTCCCTTCCCTTCCCTTCCCTTCCCCCCTTCCGATGCTGGCTCACATACTGACAGATACATGCATGGAGCTGTGCACCCCTTTCACCTCCCCTCCCCTCCCCCTCCCCCTCCCCCTCCACACACACCAATAAATATCTTTTTAATTTTTACGTGTGAGGAGGCCGTTGAATTTTGATGCTGACGTCAACTATTCCCACCGCTCACAGAGGAGGGGAAAGAGGAGAAAAAAAGAATACTTGTTTTTTTGATCTCGTCCAACTTCTCTTGAACTTTCATTCTATTATTGGGGCTGTTTCTATTCGCCTGCGCCGGGTCGGTCGGCCTCCTCGTCTTTCCTTTCTCCCCCTGTACACTTAGTCACACGCACACATACCGTAAGGGAATAAGTCTTCGATGTCCTCCCGACCTCTCCATTTCCGCTTGTTTCGGGGGGAATCAACGGCTTATCGAATTCGTTTCTGTTTTCATGCCTACATCGCCCCCCCCTTTTCCTTCTGTCAGTTATGAAGATGGTGGACAATGCTGCATTGGCAGGGGGGGGTAGGCTCCAGAACGTGTTCAGTCCTGGTTCTGTAAAGAAATATCACACAGTCATGTTTCTCCTCACTAACACTGAGTCACACCTGGCGCGGTGGAGGGGGTTGGCCACGCACTGTCTGAGGACGTCCGCGTGATGTGTCTGCTACCCGTGTCTGCTGACATGCCCTGGATGACGTTGCATTGCGGTACGCTGCAATGGCGCCATCGTGTGTGCAAGCGTCCCGCAACTGGACATGCGGTGAGGCTGGCTGAAGTGTTCCGCCTTCGGCGCCGGGGCCGTGGTACGCGTGTGAGGGAGGGGGTGGAGGGCCAGCTCGAGCGGTACACGCCAGGAGAGTGGGTTCTGCATCCTGGTGGCGGTCGTGAGGCTTGGGTCTGCGGGGGTGGGTGCAGAGGTCGTTCCCCGGCTGGACGTGTCGGCATTGTCCTCTGGCAGGAGCAGGGCCTGTGTTGCACTTTGAGGGGGTGTTGTGGATAGCTTACCTAAAAAGAGATGTTATCTGTCTCTTTTGTGGAGGTGCGGTGCGCAGGATAAAGTTTTTTTTTTTCGCCGTTGTGTGGTAGCTTCTTCCCTGTTGCCTTGAGATGTTTTACTTACCTTCACCCTCTGCTTTCTCCCTTCTCACCACGCTCCCTGTATATGTATCCCACTACCCATGTGTCCACATCACCGGATTTCCCTTCTCCACATTTTGTTTTCTAGTTAGTCTCTTTTCGCTGCTTGGCTGCCTCGGATCTTCACATCGCGCGGCCCCTTCCTCCCTCCTTCCCTGCCCAGCTGGCTACTCCTTCCCCCCCTCCCCCCCAAAAAAAAATATATATATATATATATAT
>CM007318.1:1083388-1095406 GCA_000333855.2 Endotrypanum monterogeii
ACGTCGTTTCGTCGTAGTACTACACTACTACTACTACCAACCTAACCGTACGTACGACGACGAGTAGTAGACGACACACAGACGACACACACTACACACACACTATATATATATATATATATATATATATATATATATACTCAAAGGTGCTCGTGGCCACGTGTCTCTGAGGGAGACAGAAGCGACCGTAGTCTCTCTTTCTCTAAATAGTTTCCACGAACGCCATGGCTACATCCACTCTAGACCCCCGCATGGCTTTCCATGCGCAGCAGCAGGATCCCGGTGCTCCACAGCCACGGCGCCTGATCGTGCGGTACTTCTATGAAAGCGGTACGATAGAGCTCATGGAGGCACCGAGCGGTCGGCTCTATTTGAAACGCACTGCCGTAGACTTACCCGTTTCCGCCTTCACGGTGGGCTCGACTATAATGCTCTTTGGAAAGGCAACGACAATAACGGCTTTTGCAGACGAGGTGACGCGCCAGCTTTGTGCGCAGTGCAGTGAATCCACGACGGTGCTCATCGCCGAAGATGCGTTCCACTCGATGGGTCGCTATCTGGCAATGCTGACGGAGGAATGTGGCTTCACCATCACTAATGTGGAGATGGTTTGGGTCCGGGCAGACACCGTGTCGGCGTTTGAACTGCCAGAGGAGTTGAAGAATACGCGTCTGGTTGTGGTACTGTGCACTCGAAGCAACGCAGTAATGAAAGGGTTCGACTTTGTGCAGCGAGCTATCGGCACCTGCACCGCCAAGGACACAGCGCAAGCTGCCTTGTGGTCCCAGCTGGTTGCATTGGGGAAAACGGAACCGTTGGCTGTGTTCAACGAGGCAAATGTATCCGTGATTGTGCTGAAGCCGCACCTGATCAGCGCCGGGCGCGGCGGAGCCGTTATCCAGAGACTGCTGGATGCCGGACTCGAGCCTACTGGCTTCAAGACAATCTCAATGACTGCGGTGGCCGCTCGGGAGTTTATGGAGCCCTATCACGGCGTTCTCCCCAACCTGGAGGGCACCGTTAACAGTTTCACCGGCACTAACTGGGTACTGCAAGTCATCTCTCTAGTGGAATCGGTGAATGTAGTGGAAGCCGTGAGGCATATTTGTGGACCCTACGACACGGTCATTGCGCAGAAGCTCTACCCCAAGTCCATTCGTGCGCGCTTCGGCGACAGTGAAACACACAACGCTGTACACTGCTGCGATTTGCCCGGCGACGGAATTGACTACACAAAATTTTTTTTTCAACGGTAAGCAAGATGGGAACTGTGACTGCTTTGCCTTGTCCAGGCATTGATTGCTTTTTTTTTTGTTTTTGTTGTGTGTGTGTGTGTGTGGCCCTTGGCGTTGATCCTTTTTTCTGTTACGCTGATGTAAAATATGTCAATGGGCTCTCTTGGAGCCAGGGTCATGGAGGAGGGGCGGGCAGGGCGGCGTATAGAGGGATCAAGGAGAAATCGCTACGGTGAATCAACTTTGTAGTCGTGGTCAGACTTCCTGTGTTGCTGACACAGCTTTGTTTTTTTCACTAGGGCGCTTCTTTCCTCACTCGTTCCCCCCCCCCTCCTGCTCCCTCCTTTTTTTATCCCTGCGGGTGTCTCGTTTGCGTTGAGACGCACAGACACTTCGTCCCCTCCTCCGTTGTCTCAGTTATTTTTTTTTTTTTCAGGGCTCGTCCATTTTCTGTCTGCACCAATGTACGAGACGCGGATACTCTGAAAGTGCAAAAAATAATATATATATATATATATATATATGTGAGGAGATGTTTCACGATAGACTGTCCAGCTCACAGAATTGAAAAAAAAAAACTCCTCTCTAACCTGAAAGGGTATTTCTCTCTCATAAACGCGGGAAAGATGTGAAGGGAAAGCAGGATCGCATTGCAGCTGCGCCACAAAGCCTTCTTTTATTCCCCCTTTTGAGCACTTTCACAAGTGCTACTGGTAGGCCCCTGCTTGTTTTCTTGCTTGCGTGCAAAGGAAATGCCGCCACCCGCTCCTCACCCGCTAGTCTCCTCTGGTCTTTCTCAGAGACCTGACAAAGTTCTCTGAGCTGCCCCCCCCCCCATTCTGCCCCAGGCACCGTGTGAATACACTTCTCTGCGTCTGTGCTTCATTATCTGCCTCTCTTTCCCCCTAAAAGACACTCGCGCTTTCCTCTGTGCACTGAGCGTCATTTCGCATGCTCCTTCACACTGACGGATCTATCCCTCTTTCTCATCACTTGGAGCCCTCCACTTCAACTACTTCCATGGCCGCCACGTAGACACACACTCACCTCCAGCTACACCCCTGAAATAACGCAAAGATCTATTCAGAAAAAGGACGACGAGAAAGAGGACACTTTAATGTCTCACCACACAGTGCAAAAGTGGTGATTTGTGGGTCAAGCGCTCTCGAAAGGTCTGAGAGAAACAAGCGGTGGAGACGAAGAGGGTAACAATAATCTCCCCAGTTTTATTTTTATTCTACCGGGCTCTTGTCTAGAGGGGCGGGTTTGTCTTCTGACTCTGTGCGCGAATATTCACTTATTCTTGTATGCATGCATGTATTATATATTCTTTTTGTTTTCATAGTGTGCGCATTTTCTCTTGTACAGACCTTGGCGAGCCTACCCTCTCCCCCCCTTTTTTTTTTTCTTTGGCGCTTCTGCTCAGAGGCACTCGTGGATTTTCTCCCAGGGCTTTAGTTGTTAGTGTCTTCATTTATTCGTCCTGTATTTGGCTCTCCAGTCGGCCTAGGCTTACTCATCGATCATACCAGCATGGCAGTATTAATACGACTCCTTTTGTATATTAGTATTATTAGTTCACTCGTGGGGAGCGTGGGGTCGTGTTCTTTTTCTTTTTAATTATTATTTTAAAGAGCACAAGTGCCTGGGAGGGCGTGGCATTCAATGAAGAGAAAAGGCCAAGGAGCCTGCTGTGCCTTCACTTTTCAAAAGTAGCAACAATGAGACAACACCCCCAATCGGAACGTAGCCTTCTCCCTTGTAGCTTCGGAAACGCCATTCAATTCATCGCTGAGAATGGAGCTTCCCGAGATGAAAGCAATATAGGTGCATCTCTCCACCCAGGTCTTTCCACATTGCTGACGTTACAAAAAAAAAAAGACAAGTCTTGCGTGAGACGGCACGCAATGGCAGTGCAGTAGACGATCCACTCTCTCTCGAGGATTACTTGTGTATTTGCACACGCGAGCAGCTGTGCGCACACACGCAGGGCGCATGTGCGTTGGCCAGCAATGCTGTCGCTCGAAGTTTATACAACCGCTCAGAGGCGCGTATCCGCCGCTACGGCCAGGCAGTGATGCATCTGGCTGAGGCCTCATCTTCGATTTCAAACGGCGACGGAAAAGCGTCAGCGACCTATGCTGCCAATCCACACCTGACAGCGGCCTGCTCCTCCCCACTCTACCAGTCGCAGGCCTCCGTGTCTGACCCTCTACAGTCCCCAGCCACGACGAACAGGCCAGTGGAAGCAACGTTGGCTATTGTGCTGGGTACGGAAGACGCTCATATGGTGGCAGAGGAGGAAGAGGAGGAGGATCTCGAGATGCTAGCTTCGAGGCATCCCAACATCGGTGTCGACGAAGTCTCGGCGTGGCTCCAGCGTCGCTATCTGCGTTGCTGCAGTGTCATGCATGTTCCTCCAAGCTCGACGGTCAGGCAGCGACTCTCACAGTGCGTAGGAAACCCCCTTAGCAGCAGCAGCAGCAGTAGCATCACGAACAACTCCTCTTCTGCGGAGAACAAATCGTTGGTTTCACAAGTTTCCGACCCACCCACAGCTCCTCGTTGCGCTTCTGCTGGGCAGGCGTGGATGTCTCCTCCAAAGACGACTCTGCTTATGCGCGAAATGAAAGGGGTGTCCTACGAATTAAATATCGACCTCAGCGACTGTCCTGAAGTCGGACAAGACCGCCATCACTTCATCGTACTACTCGGAGTTCTTGAGGGATGCCGCAGCAGTGTGGTTTCCCTCAATTTTTCTAAAGCGTCTCTCGACGACGACGAGGTGCGGGTCTTGTGTCTGTTTTGCCGCGCGTACTTGCGCCGTTTGCGGGTGATGAATTTGAGTGGCAACAGGCTGACGACTGACAGAGTTGCTGGACCTCTCAAACATCTTGTAGCCTCCATGCCGCTCCTACGCCGGCTGAATCTGCGGGCGACTTCGCTAAGTCGCGCCACTAAGCGAACAGTGAAGGGTATTATCCATCGGAAGAAACTCTAAGTGAACTTGCGCACCACCTCCAATCTTTGCTCTTACTTCCCAGTGAAGTTGGTGAGGAGAACGATGTGTGTGGAGTATATCCTTCATCGGCATAGCCCACTACAGCTTTGGTATGTCTTCAAATATATATATATATATATATATATATATATATATATCTTTTGTTGGCTGGGTCCTCCTCCCCACCTCGCTCCTCCCCCATATCCACTTTTCACTCCAACACTCACTGGCTATGAACATGGTGGATTTTGTGAAATGGTCTTGCTGCCCTGACTGCAAAGCGACACGCCAGCGGCGGATGGTGGGGGTGTGCATATATTTCTGTGCTTCAACTCCTCACCTTTCGTGCTGCTTAGCCCCTCGTCTTTTTTTCCTCCCGTTTTTTTTTTCTTGTCTGATCACAAAACCATTTTCTTCGATTCGTCTCGTTGGTGTGATGCCATCTGCCTAGGGGATAGCACTGCACCATTGGTGAAAAGAAATAGGGCATAGGGTACCTTCAGCAGTCGCTTCTCATGTTTCACTTCTCTCGCGTTTCTTTATAGTCCTCCGATCATGCACACAGCTTTCATTTCATTTTCTTGATCGCCACCTGTAGTTGGCGTTACGGACTTGGGTGTAACCCCATTTTTTTTTTTTAAGGGTTCTTAAATGTCTCCCCCCCCCGGCGGGAGGGGGGAGAGGGCAACAGCACACGATGTGACGAGGAGACACACCTACACACACTTACTTCATATTATTTCATTTTTCTGTTCTATTCTTTGCTTCCTCACCGTTTCATCCCTCCAAAACACAATTTTCCTTTCCTTTTACGCAACTATTTTGCGCAGTATGTTTATTCTTTGTTTTGTTTTCTTTCACGTTTTCGCTACTTCTTTTTCTACCGTGGACAGATGAGCTCAGCAGAGTCCCACTTTTATTGTTCTCATTTCTTTATGCACAACTCTACCCAGACTTTCAATTCACGTGTTCAGAAAAGAAATAAATGTCGGGTAGAGCAGTTGAGGGAGGGAATCCGAGTGTTATCTGGTGCTTTTTGTTGCTGTTCTTGAGAGATGAGGGGTGTAGGTTGCACACAGCAAGAGAATAGGTGGGGTCCAAAATAAAGAGGGTCCTCGCAGTCACCTGAGCGCGGCGGGTCTCACAAGGAAATGGGAATAGCACGACCATGTTCGGCGCGACGAAGCGCTTGATACGTGGTCACAGACCCTCAGTTGAACGCTGTAGGTCAGCTAGAACGTCGGTGAGGCTTCTGCCCATGACGGAGACCCAACCCTTCCGAGAGGCATTGTTGAGGAGACTCTTGTCGGAGGCACGGCACCCAAGATTTCGAGCATCATCTCCAACGACAAGGTGAGGGAGTGCTCGCTCATTTCTCAGATGACGGAATAACCTCTCGATTTGTGTGCGCACTTCTCCTTTCAGGTCCTGTGCGAAGATGTGAAGGGTGGTCCACTAGACGTGAGACGTGGAGGCACCCCTCCTCCCCGGCGCTGCCGTACTGCGGAACTCGTTTCCATGACAGGGGAAGTGTGTGTGGGGAAGGGGGAGATAATAAGCACAAGTGCTGAGGGACGTATTTAGAAAAAGAAATGAGGAGGGCAATGCAAAGGCTCTCGCAGGGCCGCGCACAACGACGAGGGGAGAGGTCGTATCCTTTACTTCCCGTTCTAAGAGTGCTCTGTTTGAGAAAGAGGGCCATGAGGGAAAAAAGACATGCATGTGTCGTCGTGCGTTGTCTGCAGACAAACACATACATCTCTCTCTCACACACACATATATATATATATATATATGATTATTACTGCGACGATGTGAGGGCTCACGAGCACATGATAAAGGAAAAAGTGATGGGTGCCAGTTGAGATTGTGGTTTTTGGAGAGGGGAGGAGGTGGTTTTCTCCTTATCGTTCTGTATGTCGACTGTTTCCCAGAAACGTGACCACGCCTCATCTCGACTTCAGTGCGAGTATGCAACTCAGAAGGCAAGCATGACAACCATGTACTTTGTCGTTGCCAACTACACGGAGATCACCTTCTTCGGTTCTTGCCTCTTCTTTTGAATGGAAAGGGTCTACGGGGAGTTGCCTGTTTTCCTCCTCAACTCCTTTTCATACTCGAGTTATGGATTTTTGTCTCCCGTCTCCTCTCTCTCGTATTTTTTTTCCCTTCGGAGTGTGCCCGGGTCGCACACTAGAGTTGACCTGTGAGTGTCTACTTCTTTATTTCTCATATCAACTTTAACAAAAAAGTGCACAAAACATCTCTCGAATAATACCAATAAAAAATTCAATTTTTTTTTTCTATTGTTATCCCCGTTTTCATGAACTCTAGCATGTCACGTGGTGCCTCAATGTCGGGCCAGTTGGGTGAAGCGGTCAGGGTAAACCTAGAAACCATCGAGGAGCTGCAAGATGCATGGTGCAGGCGGTACGATACAATGCGCGACCCGTCACCGCCCCCGCTTCTCGACTCCCCTCGTTCCCTTCGGGCATGCGCCTTGAGAGGTGTGGACCCGCGACTCGCCTTGCAGAAGCTTTCCCTCAAGCAGCACCTCTATTGCGTCCTCGGGAGACCGCACAAGCTTGACACACTTCCCGACCCGAAACATAGTGGCTACAAGGCACTGATGCAGTCCGCTCTTCGCAGTTTTAGCGAGGCGGCGGTGGGGCTCGGTACATCGCAAGAGAAGCTTGCAGCATTTGCAGCCTACCAGGACCAAGAGAAGCTACGCGTGCCTCAGTTGGCGGCACTGCGAGAGCTGCGACGCAAGCTGTTATCGGAGGATTTCCATGAGGAAAGACAGCCTCATCACAAATCAAAACATAGGTCCCTCACACCCAGCAAGGCCGCGCCGGTAGTAAGCCCGGATAGCACCCGTCACCACGAACGTGCGCATCACACACATTCAGCGGACTCGCTGCTTCGATCAATGACGAGGGAGGGTCGGCTGCAGAATCTTGAACACTTGCCGAGCTCTCACCATATGGTAAGTGCCATGGGTGTTCACCAAGCATCGTCACTGTCGTTGCGTCAGGGTCCTCTTCCACTGAGTTTTTCCCAACGGGGTGCAACGTCAAATATAGACCCTGGTGAGAATTTACGCGATCGAGGGCTTGGTGATTTGGGGGTGAGGTCGAGTCCGTCGAGGCTCCTCCCGTACACGCCGCGCGACGTCTCCTTGCTCAATAGCAGCTACTTCTCAAATCGCAGCATTCAAAGCAACACTAGCAATCCGTCTGGCGCACCTCTTCCCACATCGTGTCCTTGCACTCCGCCATCGTCATGGCGAGGTGCCGCTAGCACGACGCGCTCATCAAAACTTTCTGCAAGCAGGAGGCATCTGATACTACCGGAGGACACAAGTGTTGCCACCACCGTCACCGACGACGATCCTGATGTGTTGGGTCGAAAGTCGAACAATAATGAGGAGCGCTGCGTGTTGTCAAGGCAAGACAGGAGCACCGTGTCCCTCAACAGCGCCCAGCTGGATCTACTGCTTGGCATGGTCGATCCAGTGGTTTCCTCTCGTCCGGTGGAGTTTTCCCAACCGGCCCCGAAGGCGGTCCGGGCAGTAGAGGGAAACAAGGCGCGTCAGGGGCTTCGATCAAACTTTAGTGTGGAGCTGCTTCCCGATTTTGGTGAAGTGCGAGTGCCGGTGCTTGCTGCAGTAGCTACCCCTGATAGTGTCACCAACGCAGCGTCGGTGGGGCCAGCTTCAAACCTGTCGTCAGCGCCGCCGAGTCAGTCCTCAAGCCCGCTGTCGAGGCGTACGTACACAAATCATGCGAACCGTGCGACGCAGCTTTTGCCTAATGTGGTTGCGCGATCGGTATCACCGTCCGAAAAGGTGGAAGAACGGTCGGCTTGTGTAGGCGCTCCTGTAGCATCAGCATCCCGCGTCGAGGACGACTGCATAGTGGGAGAGAATCAGCACCAGCACCAGTCGTTGATCTCGACAGCAGCCTCAGGGAAGGCAATACCGGTCGAGCTGACTGTGTCGCTGGCTTCAGGCGAAGCCTCTGCGCTATCGAGTTTAGCTGCGCCCCCAGTGATCACAGAAAGGGAGCAACATGAGGGATTTGTCTACTACTGCGCAAACCCTTCGTACCCTGTTATTCATTTCCATCCAGGTGTACCTAAAGCCTCGACTGTGACAGCCACACAGTAAGACGAAGCGTATAGAGGATTTAGAGAAGAGCTCAATTTTTTTTTTTTGGAGGGAGGGTGCCTACTTGGACTTCTGCCTCTACCCACGGCGCCATTCGTCACTCCTCAACTCGTCGTTCAGTCGGGCTATCTGTGGGGCTGGCGGAGATGAGGGAGGAAAAAAATCTGCAAACACATGAAATATGCCCACCTAGAGTTTTTTTTTTTCCTCAAGGGATATGAAGGGGACGATGGTGTCCCCTCTTCTATCGAATTGTGTCGCACACTTTTGCTTGCTCGCGCCCGCCTTTTTCTTCAGCTGTGTTCCATCGTTCGAATTTCCCTTGGCAGCCTCTGCTAGCGTACTGCATCAAATTTCCTTTTTTTGTTTTCCTCTGTGGGCTGTCTGAACATTACCTTTTTTAAAATATATATTTTCCGATACTCCCAGCTCGTGTATTGGGTAATTAGAGTACTGCCCGGTGCAGCCCGTCTTTTGTGACATGCAAAGGCACCTTTACACCTTTAATGAGAGCAGCCCCGGTACTTTTTTTTTCTCTACTGATGATGGATGCATGTATTCCACAAAAAAAAAAATCAAAGACAGGCACTTGAGCGCGCATCAGGGATAAACACGTTGAGCAGGTAACCTTTTCTCTGTAGGAATAGCGGACGGCCTGTGCTACAGCTAGATCCACGTTCTCTACTGTTTTACAAATTCGCAGACGATGCCCGCGAAGAATCCGAGTCCAACCCTTCCTCAAATGTTTAAACGATCTCGTCGGTTGTTGCCCCCCCCCCTGTCTGTCTCTCTCTCTGCCCTTTTCCCTTCGTTTGAGATCTGCCTACTGTGCCGCAGCGAAAAAAAAAAATCCTTTTTTTCTGCCTCTTCAATTGTTTCTGTTCCAAGGAGCGGCTTGATCACACACTCTCCATTCCTTCTTTCCTCCCCCCTCTCTTCATCGCACTTCAGTTATTTGCTGCTGTGACTGCTTCTCCTGGTCCCATCAGTCTCTCTGTGTTTTCGTTTCTTGTCGGAAACAAGTGAAAAGCGGCGTACTCGAGCATCTTGAACGTTCTTGCTTGACTGTGTGACGGGAGCTCGATATACTATCGCCCACTCGTGCCCACACACTAGATACCTCCGCTACACAACCCCCTTTCGCTATTTTTCATAACAGACATATCATCTCCATTTTCGCCAGAAGCGCGTGAAGCTAAAGTGTACCAGTCAACAAAAGTGCTCTCGCCCTGCTTACCCTCCGCCTCTTCGAAGTTCATTATGAGCATTCAGTCTGCCATTGGTGACAAGGATGTGCTTAACCGACGTACATCTGTGAATCCCAAATACAATGGTGTGAAGGCTGTAGTGGAGTCGGGCATGACTGCCGAGCTCGCGCAATACATGCGTGACAACGTGGTCAAAATTAAAAAACAACCTGGTGAGTTGTTTCGGCGGATACGGACGGACTGCATCGGCAATTTCCTTGATAATCAGGAGCCCAAATCCATAATGGAGGACGGTGGCTTTGAGCGACCGATGGACGAGTATGGCGGTATCGGAAATGCAGAAGGGAATCCGGCGACTCGTTACTTATTGGTCGACTGTCGTCCCCTGGAGGATTACATGGTGTGCCACATCAGGACAGCACTTCACTACCCCAAAACAAAGATTTACCACGCCATGAATCCTCTTCTGCAAGAGATGTATACGTACAAAAATAAGGATAATGCGTTCATTGTGCTATACGACTTGGAGGAGGAGGCGGTTCTGTCACTAGCCAATACCATGTTTCAGAAAGGCATTGATAATGTCGCCATCATCGCGGGTGGACTACGAGAATTCGCCCAGGACTATGCCAAATTCCTTACCGCGCCGCCGCCTGTTCCGGTCATTCCACGAGACTTGCGCATGAAGCGGCGTGCCGACGAGGTGACGCAGGCGCGCAGCGAGGCACGCTCCTCCATGTCACACAAACCCAAGAGTCTGTCGAGCAGCTTGGCTCGCAGCACTCGAAGGGGGACTTTCTGAGCTGATCCAGTGCTCAAGCACTACATCGATGGTGACCCAATTGTTGTGTCCTTTTTTTATATATATTTAGTTGTACACTACTAATGCGCATGTGGAGTTATGCACTCTTTGTGTGCAGCGAGAATCGCTTGCGTGTGTGTGTCCGCCTTCTGTCAAAATAGTCAATGATGTACTTTCCCCTCGCGCAAGGGTTGACAGGGAATGAAAGAGGAGATGGGAAGGGATTGGTGCTGGACAAAGTGCAACAGAAAGGAGCACACACACACACACACACACACACACACAGACGCTGGTATCGAGCGCTGGGGGCAGACATGAACGCATTTTCTACTTTTAATTATTACTGTTTTTTTTTCCGATCGCTTTCTTTCATTTCCCGCTGACATGAATGTACTGTCTACTGTCTCGCATTCCCCCATCCTTTGCTTTGATACAATATCTCCTTTTGCAAGACGTTTCTCCCGTACCAGTTTAGATTTCTCGGAGGCACTATTATGAAAAAAAAAACAAGGAGAGAAAATAAATAGACAACAATACTACTATGGTAGGCTTTCACCAGGTAGAGCAAGATGAGGAGAACGGCGCCATATGTATGATGCCGTCTACCTCCTCGTCGTTTCGGACGCGCTTCCCTCCCCCTTTCCGTTTTTCCAGCGTATGTGTCTTTTTTTTTTTGTGGCTGGGGGGCGGGATGCACGATCTCGGTGTATCTTTCCAAGGGCACACAGTCTTCCTTTTGTGCTACAAGGCAAAAATTCTTGCACCTCTTAACCGATTGGCGGCGCTACACACCTTCATTCCTCCCTCCTCCTCCACGCTTCTCTCGCCACGCCCTACTTGCGGTGCTTTTTTTTCCCTCTTCACCTCTCCAAACACAACTCCCTTTTTTTTTATCCCAATACGTCTTGGCGTTCATTCTCGTCACAAAATAAATCTCATCGCTTCTTTTATGTATCTCCCCCCACCACTTTCTCCGTCCTTCACTCCCCCTTCATTGCTGCCAGAGTAGCGGTTTTATCGAGCGCATTTTTGCAAACATTTATATGCTATACTTCTCTCTCCCGCCCTCTCCCCTCTCCTCCCCTCCCCCTTTTTTGTACCAACCCTCTACCTCTATTCCCCTCGACACCTAAAAAAAAAATAAATCACACCCACTCACTAAGCAAACATACGCACACTTTTTTTTTTTTGGTCTTGAGCACTAGCACTTTCTGCTTCAACAGTGTCGTGGCTGGTCCTCCTGCTTCGATCTTCTTCTGTTTTTATCTTCCCTCGTTGTCTGTATTGACTGTTTCCGTGGTCCCTCCCCCGCCTTCTACCCTGTCAGAGTGACAAAGGTTTTTTTTTCCAGCCTTCGCTTGCCTCTTTTTGCTTGGAGTTACCTGGGGCAAAAAGGTTCATAGCCTTTATCTTCTGCAGGCAAGGTCCTCTCGTTTTGATCCATAGATACGATCGCTGCAAGGGGCTTTTCCCCAAGAAATATATATATATATATATATATATATATATATATACTACGACGAAGAAGAAGCGTACTACACGTACCTTACCCCTTTTACTTATTACTTAGTTTACTTTTTTACTTTAGTTTACTTTACCTT
>CM007318.1:1110046-1135468 GCA_000333855.2 Endotrypanum monterogeii
ATTCTGTGGCTCCTCTCAAGTGGTCTGTTCACTCTGCTTTGTCGCACATGCTTGTTCTATATATATATATATATATATATTTGTGAACCGCTCGCACGGGCTCTTGTCCAATGTCTGCGCGCTCCGCAGCTGTTACGAAAGAGTCCTCATATAGAGACAGAAGTCTATCAACGCTGGTCCATAAAGAAAAAAAAAGAAACACACGGCTCATCTGAGGGAGGAGGGAAGAGGTCTGGATGAGTATATAAAAAAAAAGGGAAGGTATGATACGCATCTGTTACAAAAACATTCGAGGATGAGGGAACCACTGACGAGGAAATGCCCCTTAGCATGTTCAGTAAGAGAACATGTCCCTCGCCCCCACTGCCGCGGAGTCCCCACCTACTCCCTTGTTTTTTTAAACAGGGTGTGCGATCTCGCTAAGCCATCCCCCCCATTTTTCTTTGTTGTGTAGGCTCAATTGCTGTGTTTCTGGAGCAATATATGTGTGCTTATCTATAAATTCATGTTACTAGAAAAAAACATTTTCTTAGCACAAAACTCCAGCAAGGCCTCCCCCATTCGCTTCGTTCTACCCACGTGTACGAGACCACCCTTTTTTCCCCTCTCTTTTAGAGGTTGTGTGCCGCCCTCTTCCCCCTCTTCCTCCTGTCGCCTTTTCCCTCACTCGTCGTCTTGATCCCATCCGATAGTGGGATGGTGGGGGTGGGCGAGGGGGAGACGTTGCTTCTGAACACGACGATGCACACTTTATTTCTAAAATGATTTGAGTCGCTCCTTGGCGCAGCGATCCTTTTCATACATTTACGCTCAAGCTTCCATCTTTTTTTTTTTCGCACGAGCTCGTGTTAGTGTGCCTTTTTTGTTGTTGTTTTGAGAGAAAGGAAGGGGTCATGCGGGGTTGGTATGTGTACTCGTTGAGGGGTTGGGGGTGGGGGCACATCTTTCCGTAATTTGGAAAATTTTCATATTAACGATAACTCTCCTTTTATTTTCACTGTCTCAGCCTCTTCCATGGTTGCTGGCGCGATCATCGCACAATCCAGACAACATTTACCGAGACTCTGTCTTCAGTGATAAAGTGTAGATCTTTGTGTGGTGCGTATCCCTCTGTACGTGTGTAGATCTCTGTGTTTGTTTGACTACTGGAGCCGTTGGGATCTGGTTTCATTTGTTTTCTACCAGAAGTGCTTCGTTGCCGCTTCGCTGTTCTCCCCGACTCAGTTTTGTGCCTGTATGTCGTTTTAAGCTTTTTTTTTTGGATGTGGCACCACCTCTTCCTCATCCCTCCTCTCCACCTGCACGCTTGCTGCAGCATCTTTCCGAAATGTGGCTCCGTTCTTTGAAGAAAAACATTCTTTTTGTATTTTTCTCTCGGGCTTGCCAGTTTTCTCTCTCCTCTTGATGTGAGCACTGTGTCACTTGCACATATTCTTCTCCCTTAATCTGTTCTGGCGATTTTTTTTTCGTGCTCGTGTGTTCAGAAATCGTCGCATCAAATGAGGAAAAATGGATGTGTTGCTTCTATTTTTCTTTTAGTGTGCACAAAATCTTTGACTTCGTTGCTGCTGCAACTCATGCAGGCATCAGCAACGTTTAGGTGCAAGCTGAGTCCCGCGGAGAGAAAAAAAGCGGAGCAAGCATCACTCGAGTGACCTAAACGGATTTATTACCACCGGCGATTACTGACTTCATCGCAAGAGAGTTGAGTCAAAAGGGATCATCTCGAACGCAGATTCAATGTGGATATCCGCTACGTGTGTCTTGCTCCTGACAAATTTCTCTGTATCACTCATTCACACACACACACACACACACACACTAATACAAAAAAAAAGTAACAAAGGGTCAACAACAGCAATGCCATGAGCACACCAGATAACGAAGCCGCTGAAGGTGCCTATCGGGCCCGTTGTTGTCCATGCAGTACATGCAATTGATAATAATAAGACGGCTCTTCTCAGTGCGTCGCGTGCAATCTTCTCGGATGTCTTAGGTTGTTCCTCCGAAGAGAGGTAGCAACTTGTCAGCTCTTCCCCCTTTCCTCTCCTCCCCTTTGACTTAAAAACGCACATCTTGTGCATCCCACTTTGTTCCCTCTCTCTTGTTTTTCCGCTATTTCTATCCGTCTGATTTGTTTCATAGCAGGTTGAGCTTTCCTGTTGAGCAACATCATATGAACCAAAGCTGAAACAAAGGAAGGGTGAGACTGACTACGGTGTTACAGCCGTTGATTCTCCCGTTCCCCGTATCCCTCTTTTTATTTATCGCCTGACCCCGTTGCCCCGCTTACTCCATGCTCCCCGACAGACTTGAATACTTCTTGGGATATTTGTAGTGCGAGTATGTGTGAAGGGATGAGGGAGGTTGAAAAGTCTGCATTCTTGTACCTTCCTTCGGCAACAATTTCACACACTTATGCATCTAACTATATGTACTTTTTCTTTTAATAAATGTTTCTATCTTTCCTATAGAGTGCAGTCATCGCTTTCTTGCACATACACACATACACACGCACGCACAAAAGACTCCGTCTATTATCGAGTCTAGTGTTTCTGTTCAAAAACGAAAGGACGTATGTGGTTGCCTCAATCACAAAAGAAAATACACGAGCCTTTCTTCAATGCCCGCCTTGCGCCATGTTTTCTTCTTCCAAAAGAAGAACCGTTTTGTCGTGACCCCTATCTCTGCCATCAGTACTATTCTGTGGCTCCTCTCAAGTGGTCTGTTCACTCTGCTTTGTCGCACATGCTTGTTTCGGTAGCACGCTGCTCTGGCGAGGTGGCCTGACGGCGCGTGAGGAGTTTTTTTTTTTTCACTTGCACATTTCTCTTTCCTGAGTTCGACTATCACACTTTCACATCGCTCGCTCTCACTTCAACCCCCACGTGCTTCACCTCATCGCTTCTCTCAGTCTGTCACTGCCCCCCAACCCCACTTCTCACCCCATCCCATTCCGGCGTTCCTTAACTCGCCTCTCTTGCGGGTGCGCTACAGCGCCTGGGTGACTTTCTGTTCATCTCACCCACTGTGTACAGGACTACGTGCTTCAGGTGGAGGGGGCCGCACCATTTCACAAAGCGGAACGCGTCTCAAAGGCGCCTTCGCCGTCTGTCCTCGAGCCCGTTCTCCGACGCCTCCCCCCCTCCTTCTCTCCCTCATCTCTCCCTTCTTGACGGCACATTCATAGCAACGCGCAAAGGGTTTCCGTCCAAGCTTTCTTTCAGCTCACGAGTCCTGCTTTTTTTTTTGTTTGTTCATGATAAGCACACACACACACACGCATACATACACCACCCTATTAGCACATACGCACTCATTCCCAGTGTCTAGCTCTCGCACTGAGGCCAAAACGCATTCATAAAAGCGATCTCCAGATTCCGCACGAGATTTTTCAATCTCGTGCGGAGAAACGGCTTCTACTGTGCGTAAAAGAGGTTTTTGCGTACGTGGGATTTCACGCCACCGACCCCCTTCGGCCCTTACCAGTCCAGCCAAGCATCAGTTGGTCGTTGCTGTGAGTATACATATATATTGCTCGCTGCTGCATACTGGATAGGTCTGGTGACACTGCTTTCTGAAGGACAGTTTCGAAGCCAGAAAGTGAGGAGAAAGATTGAAATCAACGCTATCCACAGAACCCTGCCAATAATAATAAACACACACATACATACAGGGGCAGCGCAACTGATAGAGGTACCAGTGCGCTCTGGTGAATGTGCTTGAGTTTGTGTTTGTGTACATTTGTTGGTGTGTGGAAGAGGGTAAGCGTTTGAAAAAAATATATATTTACACATTCATACATCACACACACACACACACACAGACATATATATATATATATATATATATATATAGTCAAACTGCAGCAACAGGTGCGCGCCGCGGGCAGCGGGCAAACACTTTCAATTACCATATTGCTGTGGTCGTGAGTTCATCTGTGTCGATTGTGCCTCCCCCCTCTCTTCCTTCATTTGTACCGCCCGTACATCTTTTTGGCGAGGGACTTTTGCCGTTCCCCTCTTCCTCCTTTCTCGTGTAGCTGGCGGTGTTGCGTTGTACGCGGTAGTACACGTTGAATGACAGGGAGTGGAATGATGGAAAGGCGGGCCGCAAGTCCCCTGGCACCCCTCGTTGACGATGCGATAACACGACCCGCAGATTTGCCTGACAATTTAGTGAGTCGTGGCGAAGCGGCTCCATCGTTGGTAGAAATTTCCGCGTTCACTGCAGGCAAGTCCCAGAAAGAACTTGGGGTTGTCGACCATCAGAAAGATGAACTCTCTGCTGCCTCCTCTTTGCATCTCCGCCGCGACTGGCACAGCAGCATAGCAACATTCGTTGCTGG
This sequence comes from Endotrypanum monterogeii, assembly GCA_000333855.2. Taxonomy (NCBI): domain Eukaryota; phylum Euglenozoa; class Kinetoplastea; order Trypanosomatida; family Trypanosomatidae; genus Endotrypanum; species Endotrypanum monterogeii. The sequence goes on from CM007318.1 coordinate 1,114,395, forward strand.
CGGCTTGGCAGGCTCGGCAAGTCGAACTTTGACCGCACCGCTTGACCGAATCAAGCTCATAGCGCAGGAAGGGCATTTCGTGCAAGCGCCAGTTTCTGCCTCGTCGACTGCCACGGCCGCTGGCACGACCCACGGTGTTTACCGTAAGCACCCGGGACTCATTCAGGTGGCTCAGATGATTAGAGCAGATGGGGGCTGGAGGGCCTTCTGGCGTGGCAACACGGTCAATTGCTTCAAGGCCGGTCCCGAGTTTGCAATTATTTTTTCAATTCGTCGTTACCTGTCATCCCTTTATGACGACTGTGTGGAGCGGGAAAAGCAGCGGAAGAAAAAACTCATCGCCCGTTGGGAGGAGAATGAAAGACTTAGTCGAGCTATCAGTTCCCGAGAACTGGAAGAGCGCAAGTCTATGATGGTGGAGCCTGAAGAAGTGAACAGCCCGGTGGAGGCGGCGGGGTCTGGGGTGGGCGTCGATTGTAGTGGTGGTGGTTCTGGTGTGCGCGTGATTGGTTTGTTTTCATCTCCACACTCAACTGCATCGGTCACGCATTCGAACTCGAGCGACGACAGTCAGCGGGAGCGCAACATCTCCCAGGAGGCCTCCATCTTGACGCCTCCGTTCAATCGTTTAGGGTGTGTTTCCAGTGTGCCGCAGTTGGCTGTGAACTGTACAATTGGCGCTGTTGCTGGTCTTGGTGCTCAAAGTTTTATATATCCGCTGGAGGTAGTGAAGACGCGCGTCGTTGTGTCGCGTAGCAGCGAGTATCGAGGGGGTGTGGCTGAAATTGTCCGCCTCGCCTATCGAGAAGGCGGTGTGATGGAGTTCTACTCAGGGTTCGTTCCGAATATGGTCGGCATCGTCGTGTACCGAGGGCTGGAAATGGGTCTCTACTCGAGCGCGCAGCAGTCGATTATGGTGTATCGAATGCAGGTGAAGAAGATGAGTCGACACGAGGCCAATCTAAACTCTGCTGAGGTCGGCATGGTTGGCATGCTTTCCTCAACCGTTGCGCAGACAGTGTCGTACCCGTTGAACGTGATTCGAACGCGGCTACAGACGCAAGGCACCAACGGGCGAGCGAAAAAGTATACCGGCATGGTCGACTGTATGGTGAAGATGATACGAAACAAAGGTGTGACGTCGCTTTTCAGCGGGCTCACGGCGAATTATCTCAAAGCCGTACCGGCCAGCTCCTGCACATTCGTCGTTTTCGAGTGGGCCCAGAGGCTCCTTCTCGGTGATGATTAACAAGCACACTGAACTCTCTGCCTGTGCGCTCGTGCCGGTCCATACGCCCGATTGTTTGCACACAAACGAAGCGAGGGAAAGGGAGGCATGCTGTCGTAGTTGGGCGGGGCGCCATATAACCTACACGGCCGATGCGTTACATTAATATCTATATATCTATATAGATATATATATATTTATTTATTTATTTATATATATATTTTTTCCGTTCAGTGATTCTGATGACAGAACCTACCACAACCACATTTCCCCGCTCCCTGCGAACACCTTATGTGTTTCGAAAGGGTGGAGCTGTGCACAAAGAATGCACCGGACTGGATGCAGCGGCAAGGCGTTGTTGTTGTTCTAATTCAAGTCCACATTCATTTGGACCAGCATCGCATGCACCAGGTCTGCCTGTGCGTTGCTCTCTCTTGCTCTGTGTGTGTGTGTGCGTAGCACATTCAAAGAGACTCATGACCTTCTGCATGTTGATCTCTCTCGGAATCGATGCATGCAAAATGGCTATTGTTTTTTTTTGTGGTTGTTCTCCTCCTACCTCCAGATTTCTGTCCTTCATCATGACTCTCCATGCGGGACCGTCATACAGAGGGTCCTGCCATCCTGAGAACTTCAAGTCATTTGTATTTTTTTCATCCTCCTCCCCCTCAACGCCGCCACCCCCGCTACCCTCCGCTGAGAGGTGTCTCTGCGGTCACGGTATTCAATGAAAATATGCAACTGCAAGTGCCGCCACATGTGGAGGATCCAATGTAGTCGATGTCGCTTTCCGATGCCCATCGCAGGCACAGTGACCCCAAGGGACACGGTGATACACCACCCCAACACGAAAACGTAAAAGATTTCCTCCGCATAGTCGTACGAAGAGAAGAAACTGAAGGTACACAAGAAAATGGTGGCTGGAAAGGTATACCTACACAGCGACCTTATCTATCCTTAGCCCAGGGTCTGCCATATGGCGTACATCTTCGTTGGATCCCATTCACGCAGATAACAAGAAAGACACGAAGGGGACATGACGATAGGGCGGTGCTAGCTAATCCACTAGAAATGTAACCAGGCTTGTTAGCATATTCACCGTTGATAGGCCTCTTCGCACCCCCCCCCTTCATCCGATTGGGAAACAATGTTTTCTTCCCGATTTCCGGCAATGTACACAGCAGGAGAAAAACCTGAAGTCCCCCGCCCTTTCGAGAGAGTATGACCCTTCGGCTCCCAACAATTACAGGGCTCATTGTGCAAGCCACACTCACGCTGATGTTTTGGTGCATTTTCCTTTGAAGTTTTACGGCTGCTTTGTGTAGTTCGCTTAACTGGAAAATACCCCTGACCTTGCCATGTGTCTCAGAAAGTCCCCGAGCCCCTCACCCAACAGCGCGTGCAAAAAACTAAACTATGGTTGAAGATGGACCTCTAGCCGCTGTCACAAAAAAACAGATCGACAATGCATCTACTAACATCACTCACTCCAATGTCTCCCCAACACCGTCTATCACATTCTGTGAGCAGAAACACAGAATCCAAAGAGCCAACCCTCCACCTTCAGCTGCCTTCCCTGTCCTGGTATCCGCGTAGCTCTGCTACAAGCTCCAGGGACCACCCGTGTGAGTCTCGGCGGGTGCGCGAGTGCGGTGGACGCTGTGCATGCTGCGTGCTGCCAGGTGGAATTGCGGGACGAGGGGGAAGGCGACAGCCGAGTCGAACGACGGAGACTCCTACGTCCGAACGCGTGCAGGGCTGCGGGAGGCGAGGATGGAGTCAACCAACAGCGCAGCGGCTGCGTCCAGAGTCATTCATCGCGCTTTGCCGATGCTGGCGAGCTGCGTCCTTGCGCCTACCCCGCGCACCGGTGCGAGTGCACGTGCCCCTCTCTAGCTGTCCTCGCTGCAGAGGCGCGGCACTGTCGCACAGCTGTCGTGGCCGGCCCTGAGTTTGTGCGAGGCTGCGTGCGTGGTGCGGCTTCGGTGACATGGCGTAGCAGGTGCCAGCTGCAGGGGTGCAGTGCGGGGGAGGAGAGGCCGACCGCGTGCGCAACTGCACGGCGCGATCGATCTGTGGCGATTGACGTAGGTGTGTGGTTTCTGGTGATGGTGGTGTGGGTATAATGAGACGCTCGAAACCCTGGACCCCGGATCCATGGGGATCCTGTGTTATGCTGGACAGATCTGTGCCCTGTTCCCTGCGCATGTGTGGAGCACTCGACAGTCTCCGTGCGAATGTATCTGAGCAAATGCGTCTGCTGAGAGGAGATGCGTCGGCCGTGCTCACCCAAGGGTCGCACGACGAGTTGGCAGGCCGCCTGCTGCTTTACATCTTTGTGCAAGGCTGTGATCGCTGGGCGTGTGTTGTTGATATATTTATGTGACGTTCCGGCGCTCTTTCCATCCTGCTCGATGGAGCAGATACAAGTCTCCAGAGGCGCTAGCAACAGCTGGTCTCTGCCTACCTGCTGCTGCGGTATGACGGGCACCTACTGGGCGCCCCCCCCCCTCTCCCCTTCTTTCCACTACTCGACACAATCTTTTCCTGACCCCCCGCGCCTGCTACGTTTTGATGCATTGCTACTCACCAATGCCCGGTCACACTCGCGGGCGTGGTCGCAGTGAAACCGTTGCGGCCCAGCCCAGCGGTGCTGCTGCTTCCTTGCACTCACATACTCTCTCATCGCAACGCCTGCTGACTGAGCACCACCGACGGCACTCGGGTGGCGCGGGCGGCGACAACCACGCTTATCGTGCGCGCGATCCAAGGCAGCCATACGTGCAGGCCTGTTTCTGCTGGACTGTTTGTGTGCTACCATCTACTGAAAAGGCAGAGGCTGTGGAGAACCCATACGGACCCCGTCGACTGCATCGCGAAAAGGCAAGCGAGCGACATAGCGTGGCCACACCCAGCGTCTGCACGCCGACGCCGCTGCCAGTAAAAAATCTGTCGCATGATGACTGGTGTAGTGGCGACCTGCCAAAAGAGGCTTTGCGTGGTGGGGGGGCCACGGGCACGCACGGCGGTGGTGTCCGTTTGTTGCGTTCTGCTGCTTATAGCCGTCAGTCTGCTGTACCGATACACGCACCCGTCCGCCAAGGACCCGAGGCGCGGTCGCGGCCACCACCACCGCTCATCCAAAGACAAGGGTGATCCCTCCAGCAGGTACGGAGGTAGCGCTGGGAGCCGTCGCTCCTCGAAGCGGCGGAAAACGGACCCGTCGCTACCCACGCTTCTCATACTGATTGGCATCCATGGCAGCGGCAAGAGCTTCTGGGCAAGGCGGTACACCGAACTGGTGCACACATCGTACGTGATTGTCTCCTCCGACGCCATCCGTAGCCGTATCACCGGCACCGTGAGCGACTACACGAGGGAGGATGAGGTGGAGGAGGAGCTGCTGAAGGAGGTGGCGCGCACACTGAGACTGCGGCGTAGCTGCATCGTGGACGACTGCCAGCACAATCTTTCGCCCGAATTTCGGGGGAAGCTGAAGGCACTGGCACCGGATGGTGAGGTGAACCGCGTGGTGAAGATTGTCCACGCGAAGCCGTCGTACGCCCTGGTGCGCATCCAGGGCGATGTGAATGAGGGGCTGGTGCGCTACGTCCCCACGATGGTGGAGCTCGAGAATCAGGTGGAGTGTGTTGTGGAGTTCGAGAATACGCACCGAGACGACGGCTGGGTGGAGAGCTGAGGGACGGCTGCTGATGGGCGAGGCTGCGCGGGTGCGGGAGAGAGCCATTAGTGCCCAAGGCGGAGTGCAGTCACACTGACGCGCCCGACCTCCTCTGGGCTCCCCCACGGGCTCACCGCGGTGCTGTGGAGCGAACAGCAAGATGAGGAGGGCGGCGCGGCTTGTGTAGGCGCGGACTCTCCTCGGTGGAGCCCTCCCCCTATCCCTCTTCAGGGCTCACACCAGCTGCGAGCACTGACACCGGCGCCGAGCCGCGCTCGACCGACCGCCCCCCGCTCCAGCGATGGCTTGCTTGGGATGCTCCCCTTTCTCCTATTTGTTTCTTTAGATGTGAGTTGTGTGAACCCCTTCGGCACGGCGCGGCATACCCTTTCCTTCCCCCGCCTCTGCCCCCTCCTTTTCCCGACCTGCTGGCCGTCGTAGATCCCCCCACTCTGGGGCGGAGGGCGGGCCAACGAGAAGAAGAGCTAATTTGACCGGCACACGGAGGCTGCGCCCACGATAGCATGGTTAGTGGTGCCTCTACTTCTTTCAGGGCCCCTGCCCTTCTCCCCTACCTCCTTTTCCAAACACAGAAATCGAGAGACACAGTATGTCTGTCGCTGTCGTCCTCGTCTCGCCAGGCGTGGCGCGAGTGTGCTGCGAACGCCCACATCCCCCTTTTCCCCTGCCTCTGTTCCTTCGGTTCCCCACGCTCGCCCGCCGCTGGCCGCCACGCCACTGCCCACAGCGATTTCTCCTCCCCACCTCTCTTCAAGTAACCCGACCTCTGCCAAGTCTCCTTCTCGCCCTCCTCTCCGGCTTTCCCAGTGCACTTTTTCCGCTGCGGCTCACTGCTAGATCGACCGCGTGAGGATATTTATCCCCCTCCCATATTCTAGTCTCCCTGCGTGACCTCCATCTCACCAATCACATTTGTTGTATTGCCGCTACCTGATGGCTCTCTCCTCTGCTTGAAGGCATCACAGATTTTTCCCGTCAGCGACTGACTTGCGCTACTCCTGATCGCTGCAGCTGTGCTTCCTGAGCTTCTCTGCCTCGACGCCTATCCCGTCTGGACGATCGCTGCCAACACCGCTTGGAACTCCAGTAGAGGAAAAGACAGGCGTGAGTCTGGCCGTGTATGCGCGCGTGCTCGGTGACATCCACTTGGAGCATCGCTTCTCAGCGTATCGCTGTTGCCGCGCCTCCTCTTCCCCCCTCTCCAACCGCCCACATACGCATACGAATCCCTGTGCCGTCGGGCACTCGACAAGGGCACCACAGAGGACCACCACCGATTGCTTGGGCTGTTGAGTAGTTCTCTCAGCTCGAACGAGTGCGCCGAAGCAACCGCCTGCCACTGTATATATATATATATATAGGGGGAGGGCACGTCAAGCTCGGCCGTACGGCAGCACGGGGAGCAGGCGACACAGGCGTTAACCAAGTAGAGATGACCACATCGGCGGCAGCGATCAGCCGCGCTCGCGCAGTGGCGGAGGTGTCTGTCTCCGTGACGATGTACTCCCTCTGCAGCGTTGGCATGATTCTCTTGAACAAACTAATGATGACCCAATACTCCCTGAACTATCCGTGGGGGATCCTGATTATGCAAAACGGTGGTGCACTGACGATCGTGGTGCTCGCGAAAGCAGCGGGGTTTATCAGTTATCCGAGCTTCTCATCGAGCGTAGTGAAGCAGTGGCTGCCTCTAACTTTGCTCTTCGTGCTGATGTTGTTTACATCCATGAGGAGCTTGGAGGTGATGTCCGTTGCAGCGCAGACGATTCTCAAGAACCTGTGCGTTGTGTGCACCGCCCTTGGCGACAGGTTCCTCTACGGCAAGCCGCAAACGCTGGCGATCTACTTCTCGCTTGTGTTGATGCTTTTTGGCAGCTACCTCAGCGTGAAGGGCGACCGGTGGGTGACGTCGCATGGGCTTGCGTGGACGTTTCTGAACATCATCGCCACCGTCTCCTACACGCTGTACATGAAGGCCGTGCTCGGCGCTGTAAGCGAATCAATCGGTCGCTACGGCCCTGTGTTCTACAACAACTTGTTGTCCCTCCCCCTCCTCCTGCTCATGGGCTACACTGAAATTGGGCCGTTTCTGACTGACTGTAACGAGGCCACGATGGGCTGCAAGGTGGTGGTTGTCATCTCGGTGCTTGTGAGCTCCGCGATGACGTTCTCTGTCTTCTGGTGTATGTCTGCCACCTCCCCCACCACGATGAGCGTTGTCGGATCGCTGAACAAGATTCCACTTACCTTCCTGAGCATGTTCCTGTTTCACCAGTTTCCCAGTGCGATAGGCTACGTGGGTATCGTGATTGCTCTCTCCTCGGGTCTGCTGTATACACACCTCAACATCCAGGCCAACCGCAGCAAGGCCCCCGCCCAAACGGGGTCCTCCGGACAGGACGGGAAAAAAGAAACGTCAGTGTGCGAAGTCGTGGTGCGTGTTGATGAGGACACGCGAGTGATTGCCAAGGACGACTAGTCCACACACAGCGGCTGCATGCCGATGACAAAGGGTAGGCGGAGGGGGGGGTGGGAAGGTCACGCCCGACTAACCCCCCCCCCCCTCCCTAGCAGCGTGTGGGGTGACGCCACGCGGGTGCCCCGTATCGGCTGATAGTGCTTAAAAATATGCGCGTATCCTAACCGGCACTTTGGGTGCCTTCTGTTAAGGCAGGAGAACTCCCTTTCTCTCATACACCGCAGTGTTTTTTTTTTTCCCGGTTGGGCGGTGATGTCGTCATCCTTGGATTCACCCCCGCTTTTCCTGCTGCCTCATCAAGCTGACGATCTCAATCGTATGATCTTGAGTGAAGACAGTCCTGACAACTAAATAAACTTTTGGGGCCACTGGGGTGCCCTCCTCCCGAAAGTGTAGTTTCCTTTAACAGCTCCTGCGTGCGAACATCCTACTGCTGACAACTTGTGTTCTCCGCATGACAGCAATCATTACGTCGTGGACAAGACCATGCACTCCTATAGTGTTCTTCCAGCAGTCAAGGACCTCTGGGGGGAGCGGGGCGATGGCTTGCCGCGGACGCCGGGCCACCAGGCTCCTGTCCGCGCGGTGTGTAGGCTCGACAGCGGGAACGCGTGCGCCTTTCCTGTGTTCGGGAAAGTTCTGTGCTGACTGGAACGCCATCTTCCCGCTCCTCGCACCCGCTGGTGGCACCCAGGATCTCGCATATGCATTGTGCTGAGAGACGCGAGGGGGGCGCTGGTCGGCGGGGGCATATCACCCTGATGTGTGTCGGCGTGCGCCTTGTGCTCGCGCGCAGGTGACTGAGAAGTAGTGCTGCGGCGTCCCTCGCCTGTCTTGCGGCACTGCCCTGATGGTGCGGCTTCCGGTATTGCCTTCCTTCGCCGCTCGCTTGTACGGTGCTCCGAGGGTCTATCGCGTTAGGAACAATCCGCGAATTCAGACCCTGTTTCGTTTTGTTACACACTCGTGTTGCCTGAGCGCGTGTGTGTGCTTGTGCAGACACTTATAAGACGTATGTGTACGTACATGTATGTTTAATTTCCCTGTATCCTCATTGTTATCGCCTTTCAGGGGAAGGCTACGAATTATTTCCGTACACCGACGCACACATGGCCGTTAGATGTGCTGGATCCGTCCTTTGCACTTGCGACGCATCCACACACACACACACGATGCCGCAGCGAGTGACACAGCCAAAGCAGCGGGAAAGGTGTGTGACGGACAGCAGAGAGCTCGAGGAGGTGCTTCTGCTGACCAGCGTAGACGCGTGTGTGGTGTTTGTGTGTGTGTGTGTGTGTGTGTGTGTGTGTGTGTCGTGCCAGTGGTATTTGCCCCGGTGCGCGCTGCTCCTGGCTCTACGACGCCGATGGCGACGTGCTGTTAGGCTACTCTTCGCGCTCCTTTATCCGCTACTCGTGTCTGTCGCTGCGACACGCGTTGAGGCCCCGCGCTGGTATACGTGTGGTCGCTCAACCTCTCATTGTGTCAGGCTGACGTATCAGCTGCATGGAGTGACACCGTCGACTGCGTTCGTCCCCTCCTCGCATAAGGGACTGGTATCTCCTCTACTTATGTGCTCGGTGTCCCCTTGTACTGTCTCTCGCCACTCTTTCTCTTCTCGAACCCACGTGTGCGTCGCGCGCCGATTCTCTCTCATGTCCTTCGCAAGCGCGAGCATCCACATACCCCCGCTCTTGTTTACTCGCGCGCAGCCACAACGTCTTGCATCGTGGGTGACGCACGGCTTGTGTGCTCTGTTACTTTTCCATTTTGTGGTGGCTGCTGTTTTTTCCAGCGTGCTTTCGTTTACCTCGGCTTTGGTGTGTGGCGCTGCTCGCCTCTCCCCCACCCCACCCCACCCTGCCCTGCCCTCTGGTACTCGGCGGGTACATGCCGTCGTGTGGTTGCGAGCACTCTGCTCTCTAGAGCGCTCCACTGTCCCAAATATATATATATATATATATATATATATATAATTTGCTTTGTGTTTGCGAGGTGTTTGTGTGTGTGTACTCGAGCCTTGCCTAGTGCAACAGCACGTCGGCGGCACGTGCAGCGCTGGTGGGGTGTATCGTTGAAAGAGGACGATGCACCAGGGGCTGCTCTCGATTTTCCTTGGAGGGTCCCTCCAGCGGCGGAGCCGTCGATAGGCGCGCCGCACCCGACCGCAGACCGTCGCCATGAGCTTGAAGAAAAAGACCCGATGCGCCGAGCGATTCCTCTGGTTGCCGAGGCTGTCGCACAGCGTACTGGTAGTGTTGGAGCTGCGGCACCCTCGTTGACAGAAGGATACTATGCTGTACTGCATGCAGCGACCGTGAAAGAGGAGCTGCCTATTGAGGACCTGGTCGGGAGGCTCGTTATCGATAACAACAAACGCATGGAAGGTCTACCAGAGACTTCCCCGCTGGAGCTGAAGCTGATTGGGCGGTGTGTCACCTTACCAGGTGAGACACTCGTCGACGGCCACATAACACTCTTCCCTCTACGAGGGTCTTGTTGGAAACATCAGCAAAGTCCCCGTTACGTTGACTCGTGTGTACCGGTATACCAAAGAATGCTCCCGAGCACGCAGGGTGGAATACGACAGTGCGTCGGCTGCTGGTGCTAGACCGAGGCTGCCACCGCCACCTGGTAGCGACCTGACTACAAGCAGTCGTGTGGCTGCCCACCCCGCGGCACAGCGCGCAAGGGTGTCGAAGCACGCAGCTCGATGAACAGCGACAGCGTACGAAAAGGCAGCGACAAGGACACGAGCGTTGAGGGCGACGGCGTCGACTGTTCTGGCGTCGCAGGATGCCCCGTGTGCTGGGCACGATAGGTGGGGATGCGAGCCGGTGGGCGGCTTTCACCTTGCGGGACCGCTTAGGCTCTGGGCTGCCCCGTGTGTTGTCATTTGTGTGGAGGATCGCGTGCGCGCCGCATGATGTCATGCAGGTATGCTCCTTTGTCGTAGCGCCCCGGCGCTGTGTCGATTAACATACCACATCATATCCCAATGCTTTATCCAAATAGGCTGAGGGCGCCGCGTGGGGACCGAGTCGGGTCGGGGAAAGTGGTGCTGGGGAGTGTCAGGGAGCGGGGACGGGGGACGACCAAATGCAGCAGTGCGTCTGGGGTGCACAAACGCGGCACGCATAGCCACATTCGTGCTGTGGCCGTGGCCGTGCACGTGGGTGTGCGTTTTGTGGTGGCGGTGGTGTAATAGAAAACTCTGGATAACAAGGCCGTGTGGTGCCCGGTGTGATGACAAAGTCCTCTCTGCTACAACTACTATTAGCGTCCGATGTGTCGCTGACGATCACAGTTTGAACTTCATCTTTCGCTCCGATCTGAGGGCTCTGCACGACGCTTGTGTGTGTGTGTGTGTGTGTGCGGATCTGTGTTTTGGGACGCGAGCTGCGTACTGCAACCGTGCGACGTCACACCAACCGCTGCTCATACGTTTCTCCTTATCGTATGGCTGTGATTATTGTGGACGGAGATGGAGGAATTGGTCCTCGCACCAACGCAGTGGTGGCTTATCTTCCACGCACTTTGGAGTTTCTCTCGGTTCGCGTGCTCCTCCGATGAGCTTCAAACCATCATCAAACTCCTAGAATCGAAGCCTGTCCCAGCATCGGTTTCTGGTGCTGGCACGCACGCATGAGCTCTGGGCTGCCCCGTGTGTTGTCATTTGTGTGGAGGATCGCGTGCGCGCCGCATGATGTCATGCAGGTATGCTCCTTTGTCGTAGCGCCCCGGCGCTGTGTCGATTAACATACCACATCATATCCCAATGCTTTATCCAAATAGGCTGAGGGCGCCGCGTGGGGACCGAGTCGGGTCGGGGAAAGTGGTGCTGGGGAGTGTCAGGGAGCGGGGACGGGGGACGACCAAATGCAGCAGTGCGTCTGGGGTGCACATACAGCTGTCGTCACCACTACTCGCTTTTTTTTTTTGAACGCGGTGACGCGAAGAAGGCTGACGGCGACTCAACTTCGAGCCTCAACTGCTTTGACGACGCTGTGATACGGGGGAACTTACTCTATGAAGCGAAAACGTTGTCTACCACAGCACCAATAACATTTCACGTGTATCCGATCGACATCCGGAAGGTAAATGAAACCATATCTCTCAATTTCGTTATTCTCGGAGTGGATCTTCATGTTTCGCTTTTTTTTTTGCCCCCGCTTATCTTTTCATGATCAGATTTGATAACCCGTGATCCTCCCCCCTCCCCCCCAGTTGAACTGAGGCGGTACACTGTTGGCGTTTAAGAAATCGGGTTTACTACTGCTCTTCTACTGCAAACTACTTTGCTCACAGTAAGGCCAACGCATCTGGAACACACTCGTCCATTGAACAAGCAAAAGCAAAAAAAAAAATACCTGTTTGCGGTCGAAGGATATCGTTTATTAACGAGAGGGAGATCCGGCTACTCGCTCACCTTTTCCTCAAGTGATCTCTCGAAGCAGCAGAGTCTTGTACCGAGAGCGTTTGCTTGCTGATGAAGTGACCCGGTGAGGCAAGTTGGTGATTGGATCGAAGAGGGCCTACGAGGGATAGAGGAAAGTGCTGTAATGTCGACCAGAGCTGCGGATGCTGCGCTCCCCTCCACAAAGGACATCGTGTCTGCTGTGTTTGGGTCTGTGAAAGAGTACAGTAGACTTTCTGCGCAGCTTGCCGTGGATGATTATGATTACCATTTGGCGTTTCCAGGATTCCGGAAGCACATTCGCGATGATAGTCAAACGCTCGTTGCGCTCATGGATGCGTGCACGCAGATGCTGCCGAAGCGGCGGCGCACCACCCTTTCGTATGAAGAGGATTTTCGGAGCAGCGCTGTACACCTACTTGAGACTCAGCGCACTGCAGTAATGGAGGCTATCGACTCGCTGCTGGAAAATGTTGACTCTCTTCTTGACGAGGTGAAAGGACGAAAAATGGATGCGCGGGGGCAGCTTTCAGTCACCTTTGGCTCTGAGCTTGCGCCCTCGGCGCATCGGGAAGGGGGCACAAGTGTTGCTGCTGCTGCTGCTGCCACCACACAGGGAGGTGTCGTTCGTCTAGCTCATGTTCGGCGTCCGCAGTTGCTCTTCGACACCCCACCAGATAATTCATCGGCACCGTTTATTCCTCACTACTGCGACGCATCTGGACAGTACCATATTGGGGTAGCTGGTCAGCACCCCTTTGAGGCGGTGATCAAGGCCTTTACGATCCCGGAATCACAGCTGCTGCCGCGTGCAGAGGTCCCCCCACTGCCACTGGACGCCTGTCCACTCACATTTGTGGATACCCCAGCGGCCCTGCAGGCAATGGTGGAAAAGTTGTTGCTCGTGGGCGAGATTGCTGTGGATTTGGAGCATCATGACTTCTACAGTTATCAAGGCTTCACATGCTTAATGCAGATCAGTACTCGTGAGGCAGACTTCATCGTGGATTGCCTGCAACTACGCTCCTCGATGGGGGCGCTGGCGCCTGTGTTCCTCAACCCTTCGATTTTAAAAGTGCTGCACGGCGCGCGAGAGGATGTTCGGTGGCTTCAGAAAGACTTCTCCCTCTACTTGGTGAATTTCTTTGACACGGGTGTTGCCTTGCAGATGCTACATATGCCTTACAGCCTTGCCTTTGCCGTTGACCACTTCTGCCAAGTAAAGCTAAACAAAAAATACCAAACATCCGACTGGCGTGTACGGCCGTTGTCGGCAGAGATGGTACACTACGCGCGACAAGACACACACTTTCTCCTCTACATATATGACAGGTTAAAGGCGCTCCTGTTGAACAGCGAGGGCCGTGCCAGCATCGGCAGTTTGCTCGTTCACGTCTACAACGAGAGCAGGCAGCTCTCTTTGCAGATGTACGAGAAGCCAAATGTAGTTTCAGACGAAACCTACAAAATCGCGCTTGGCCGAAGTCTCAGTGGTCTGAGCAAGGTCCAGGAAAGAGTAGCACGTGATGTCTTCAACTGGAGGGAAACGGCGGCACGTGAAGTTGATGATTCACCAACGGCGGTATTGCATCTTTCTTCTGTATTGGCCATTGCGTCAAGGCTTCCAACGACGGCCAAGGAGCTGCTCCGGTGCTGCACTCCCGCGACGGCTGTGCTCCGCGACAATGTCGCCTTTTTAGTGAAGGTGGTCAAGGACGCCCTGGCGAGTGGCGAGGACGACGCGGTGGTGAGTGTACACGCGACAGTGAAAGTGGACGGGGTAGAAAATGAAGGCGACGATGGTGCAATGAAAGCCGCTAGCAAAGAATGGGCCTTTTATCGCTCACTTTGTCCAACAGACGTGCACCGGCCGATGACAGGTACACTGCCGTCTTTGGCTAGTGGAATGAAAACAGTGGCTTCGGCTGAGGTGTCACAGGAGGAGCGCTCCTCCTTGCTTTCGCACACGACGCCATCGGCGTGGTTCACTGCGATGCAGACTCTATCCCGCGTTCTTGCCACTCGTCCCCAGCAGCACGTCGAGCTTCCTGGAGCTGAAGTCTTCGCTGCTCGTCAGGCAGCACCTGCAGCCTCCGTACCAGCGGCACAAAGCGCAGGCGTCGTTCCAGAGGAAGAAAAGAAAAACGATTCCGTCGCCAGCAGTCGCGACTCGAGCGTCGATGGCGTCGCACAGAAGACTGAAGAAAAAGACCCAGCGACCCAGCACATACCCGCCCCTTCAAATCTTCAGGCTGACGCTGTGTCCAGCGTACCTGCCGACAAGCGTGCCGTCGCTATCAAACAGGCTTACGGCCTTGGGACAAAGGGACAGTCCAAGAAGAGCGGCAAAGGAAAGACTGGGATGAAGAAATAAACCGCGCGAAAGGGTGCTGGTCACTTTCCCTTGACTCATCTGCAAAACGAGCACCGATTGAATAAACTAAGCACACACAGTGACGGGGAAATGGAAGGAGAGCGTGTAGAAATATGCGCGGGAATTTGCGTTGTATACCGACCGGTGCCACCCCTTGTTGTCTACCAGCTCTCTGAGAGAAAGTCCACCTTCCCTCCAGTCAGCTAACAAGCGCACCTCTGCAGTGTTGTCGAGTAAAGTAAGATATATATACATGTATATATATATATATATATATATACATGTGTATATATGTATATATATATGGGTATGACTCTTTTAACAAGGAAGTGAAAAATTAAAGAAAGCAGCCGCAAAAAAAAGTAAATGTGAGAAAAAGAAAAGAGGCAGCGAAATCTGTTTGTCTCGCATCGGGGCATGCAGTTGCTGATCGAAAAAGAGAGTCTCATCGCGTGAAGGATAAGCACTGGGGGCACCAACGAGAGTGCGAGGCCTCAGTGGAGACGTTCCATTATCATAGGCTTTGTCCTATTTTTGGACAGACTCCGCTCCTCCAAGTGACTATTTCTTTCGTACTTGCACCCAGCTGTGTGCTTTCTTCTCCTCCCCACACACTAGAGCACCTCAGAGCGCGTTGTTCCTGCATAATTTGATGGCGGATCTCTTCGTACCGGTGTTTTTCCATGCCTTCTTGGGTGGGTGTATGTCGAAGACGCTCAGCTACGTGGAATAGGCTCTGCTTTATGCACCCCCTCCCCCTCCACCCCGTCCGAAGGACTTCTCGCCCTGCATCCACCTGTTTCCGAGCTTGACAGGGGTGCTGTACTCTATACCATCCCCCCTGTTTTTTCTGCCCTTCTTTCTGCTGCCCCATTACGTTCAAAAAAAAAAAGTCTACGGCTTTGCGTGGTGTTGCGGCTGAGTGGCTCGGTTGCCCAGTGTGATTGTTACCCATCGGTGGGACGCGGGCTCGCCCCGTTGCTTCATCAAATCATTTTTTTTTATATAAATGCGTGTGTGTGCTTCTACGTCTGTGTCTCTCACATTCGTATAAAAACCTTTCTTATCAACGCTGGCACTGATTCATTTCCGTAGCAACACGCTTTGCTGCGCACTATCACGCTCACTTTACTTGTCCTCGTACGAACAAAAGCCTTGTGGGCGTGTGCGGGGAGGGTGAGGTATGCCGCTTAATCGAGAGCTGCTAGCTTCCGTGACGCTGGAGTCTTTCAGCGACTCAGACTGGGTGGAGGAAGAACACGATAAATTGAACGAAGGCCGCTCTGTGGCCACCGACGGATCCATCCATGGTCCCACCACCGAAACCCTAAAAGTAAAAGAGCAAAACGCGGCCACCAAAAATGTCATCAGCTGCCTTAAAATCGCATTGGCACGCGGGATCACCAGCATCTCTCTTCCTGAAAAGCAGCGACCATTAATCCCACAAAAAGATTTCTTTATCGAATCTACAATGCACTACCGAACATCTCGGACCGGAAAAATAATTGCTTGTTGCGGCCCCAACTCCACTCGCGTGAAGCAACCGCGTTATGCGAAGATGAGAGATGCCCGTTCCTTAATGACCAACGGCTCTACTCCGGAAATACGCGGTCCTCGAAGTGCGGCGGCACAGAAAAATTCCGCAATCTCTGCCTTCTTGAACCCAGATAGCGGTGTCGACCGTGACTACCCGAGCTTCTCCATGCCGAATGCGAATCTCGATTCTGCACTTACAAGAGCGCCCCGCGCTCATCTGTCATTTGTGAAGTCGCAGACGATCGGAGACTTCTCTACAGACGACGAGGAGGACGAAGAGGAGGAGGAGGTTCCACCGGTAAACTTTACCTTCACAGATTTTTCGCCGATGTGCTATCGACATATTCGTGAGTTCTTCAATGTCGATCCAAAGACGTACTGTGACGTACTACACAACAGCCGCTGGCATAGCATCCCAACACCCGGCAAGTCCGCAGCACAACTGTTTTTCTGTGGCCGAGACTGGGTGATTAAGACCATGACAGATGAGGAAAGTGATTTCCTGCGCAATATTCTGCATCGCTACTATTATCATGTGCGCGACAACCCGTTTACGCTTCTCCCCCATTTTGTGGGTCATCACCGTCTTCGTATTGGTGGGCAGACACACAACTTCATCATCATGCAAAACGTATTTGCCACGACCAACACAATTCACGAAAAGTTCGACTTGAAGGGCAGCACAATTGGCCGCTTTGCCTCTGACGCTGAGAAGCGCCGAGCGACATTTACGCAAAAAGATCTCGACATCAACAGGCCGATGCATGTCGGTATGGAACGGCGCCTCTTGCTGATTGAACAGATCAAAAAGGACTGCGAGTTTCTGAAGCGATCCATGATAATGGACTACTCGTTCTTGGTTGGGATTCACGTGTTGCCATCGACGGGTGACTCATTGTTCTCTGATAATAGTGCCCGAACTCCAGGTTTGCTGACACGCGGCTTGGCGGACTGCACAACGCGTATGTACGCAACACTGAGCTACAATACACTTGGTTATACCACTGGGTGGGAACGGAACGAACCTCTTGGAAATGATTCATCAGATATAGAAAACAACGGTGTCAAGTTGGATGGTCGCTGCTTTACAGCCGATCAGGGCGGAATGATGAGCAACAAAGTACCAGGACTGCGACAGGAGATTTATTACATCGGTATCATTGACATTTTGCAGGAGTACAACGCACGTAAGCTTGTCGAGAACGCTGTAGTCGGGGCCATGCATGACCGAAAGCGTATCTCTTGTGTTAATCCGAACGACTACGCAAATCGTTTTATTGCATTCATGTCATCCATTATCGTGTAAGGCACCGTACTGCCTGGATGGAGGAATCCCAATGAATTAGATGCAGTGCAAGGGGCGAGCTTCACGATGAAACAACTAATTTTTTTTTATATATCGAGACGTGAGAGGGACAGGAGTGATGCTGCAAAGCAAGCACGTTAAAAGTCTCTCTCTTTCCGTACAAATATATCGGCATGTACTTCTCGATGTTGGCATCTGTTGCGAAGCGTGTCTGAGTTCAGAGCAGATCTGAAACAACTTATGAGCCTTTGCTTTCTGGGGCATGATTTTGTTTTTTTCATGATGTCCACGTCTGAGCAGAAGTCAATAGGGGCGGGTAGAAGAAAAAAAAGGTTGGCACTTAAACTGTATTGCAATTTATTATTACTACTATTATTTGATTTCTCTTATTCTGAGTGATTCATATACATAAGGGATGTTCATACATTTTGTGTGTGTGTGTGTGTCTGTGCTACTACTGCTGCTCAACCGTTTTTTCCCCTCCCTCCGCCCCCCCCCCCCAACCCACGACTACCACATGCTTGGCATGATTTTTATTGTGGGCTCATTTTGCGCCCGACGAAACGTGAGTACAAGGAGTCGAAAGACGAAAAAGAAACGAATATAATTTCATCTTGACTGAGATGAGCATACCTCTTCCCATCCCTCTTTTTCCCTTTGATTGCATTACTGCTTCTCCTCTACGAGTAACATTCGTACTCGAGGAATTCACTATGCGACGTACACTATGAGCAAGCGGACTCAGGAATAATAAAAACACTGAAGTATTTTTGTGTGTGTTTGTGCGTCAGTGGTGCGCCGTCTTATAGCCTGTTGTGGGTCGGTGACGCGTCTGAAACGCCCAATCGTCTTAGTTGCTTACACCAATTGTATTATCAACCGAGGAGAAACACGTATCTGTGCTACTTCTACGTGTTTTAGAGACCCTCTTCAATCGACGATGCACCTTCAGCGCTGACACCTTTTTTTTTCATCATCTCACAACCTTCCCTTCTTTCCCCTCTTGCTCTCTGACGCCCTCGAGGAATCGCGTCCCCTATCGCATGTCTCATAACGGCCTTTCTTCGCTTCCTCTCCTTGTACTTTTTCTCTCATATTCGATTTCTATGGTGACGTTGATTCCGTGAATTTGTGGATTTCTGTTGGCGCCGCCTAATTCATTTTTTCTTCTTTCTCGTTCGTGTCTTGATCACAAACGGTGAGCGCTTGATGTATTTGCCGATTTTCGTTGAGTACAACCTCCAACCGATACAGTTCAATTTTTTTTTTTTACTTCACAGCACCGCTGTACACTATAGAGTATCCTCCCAGCACAATTAAATACCGGCCACTGCCCTACCCTACCCTTTCCTTCCCCTTTCTTCTTTTCACCCTTACTTCGTTTATAGACTTGTGAACCATGGAGGCCCCCAAAACACTGGATAACTACCTCTCTCTGGTAGATGACTTCTTCAAAAAAACATTCCGCGAGAATAGCCGCTTCTTCATGGCTCTCAAATCGCGGCAGTATTCCGAGTCCATCCTGGGGGTGAATATGTTCTCCAAGGATGCAGCAGCCGTGTCTGCCAGTGCGACGAGCACGACGAGTATGGAGTCGGCGAGTACGTTGACAGGCGCAGGGACCACCTCGACAGAGAAACCCTCCACATCCATCAGCAACTTTCTCTCCATCTCTCCTCGGATGTCACTGCGTCGCGACGG
Source organism: Endotrypanum monterogeii (assembly GCA_000333855.2). Classification (NCBI taxonomy): domain Eukaryota; phylum Euglenozoa; class Kinetoplastea; order Trypanosomatida; family Trypanosomatidae; genus Endotrypanum; species Endotrypanum monterogeii. Next base: position 1,133,139 of record CM007318.1, read on the forward strand.
TAGCGCGGAAGGGAAAATGAAAGTGGCATACGAGTTCGCTGTGCCGCGGGTGTGTCGACTACACCAAGCGCTCACTCTCAATAGTCGTGGAGCCGTAACCGTGGCCGGCAACGTGAAGGACATCCTGGAGGGTCTCACAATCGGTCTACGGGGCTCTGTGAATACCATCATGCCGGCTTCCGAGGACGTCACTTCATGTCACATTCACTATCAACGCGGCGATAAGTACTCGTCCCTCGGATACCAGCGCAATGGGCTTGGAAGTAGTGATCTTTTGTTGGATTGTGGCATCACGTTTTTCAACCTCCTCCTCGGCGCTGGGTTCGAGCGGCGACAGCTGTCATTCTTGGAGGAAGGAGAAGGATCTACCCAGGTCGATGTCATGTACGTCGGTGCAGGATTCACTGGAGTGAATTGGTCCATCGCTGCAAAAATGATCCGTTCAAATGATGCCTGGTCGAGCGCTCGCATGGCGATACTGCAGCGCCTGTCGTCAACTACCGCAGTTGCGTGTCAGTACAACTTTGACCTAGTGGAGGCAGTCGCAAAGGTGTCGCTAGGTTTTACCCAAGGGATCCAGCTGCGCGTACCTACACTGATACATCCCAAAAACACCGCTCCAGTCGTGGCAAGCAACTCTGTTGGTACGTCTTCCCCATCCTCAGGCCCGCAAATACCAGGAATGACATTGCCAATTATCCCCACATGGGGCACCCCTGTACCCTTGGTAGTAGCAGCGAAAGCTGAGAGCGACGGCAATTGCTCAGCAACGCTGCGTGGACTCTTCAGCGACACCATCCGCTGGGGCGTGGTGGCGCAAAGGAATATGTTAGACGACACCGCAAAGATCAAGTATGGACTGACGATTTCAATGGAGTACGATTCGTAACAGAGGACGAAGGAAGAAGAATTCCCACCTACCCACTCCCCGCCCCCCCCCCCAAAAAAAAAAGAAGTAAAACACACATTTTATACCAGTCATCACCTCCCTCTCTCACCCCATCAGCGTGCGCATCGAGTAACGACGCTCGCACGCACATAGAAGTATTTCCTGCAAAGTTGGGGATATGGTTTGTCTCTGTTACTCGTATCCATGCCTTTGACCCCCAAGCATAGCAGAGAGCTCGAGAAACCAGCAGGCACGCCGTGCTCAAACTCATACAGCTCACCAGAGGAGAAAAGAGAGCAAGGTTTCTTCTTCATTTTTATTTCGCTTTGAAAGCGGGAGTGGGACGGCAGTGCCTGCACTGCTGTGATACCTTTAGCCTCCGCTCAGTCACGAAGCATCTTGCTTTGTTTCGTCCAGGGCACTGGCGTAGTCTCGCACCAGAGTTTTGCTCTTTGTGGTGCAGCGCACTTCACAATAAAGACCCTCATAGTGCTCAGCTCCCCCGCCCCACCTCCTCTACCCCTCCCTCCTCCCGGCAGACGAAGCCCTGACACACAAGGAGTGTGTGGATAAAACACTGACAATGAACGCTTTACACGCGTATTTCCGCAGAGAATTGCTCCTTCTTCAGTTTCACTATGGTCATCTAACAAATATGCGGCTTTCACCACCACGCAGAGGGGCATTAGGGAAGCGAACATACACCGCCTCACCGAGGTGCACGCCGACTTCCTACATCAATAGGGGCTGACTCGGGATGTTTTTTTTTCCCCTAGGTCCTCGGCAACTTGTGAGGAAAAACTTGTAGCTACCTCTGAGCTCAACTGCTTTGGTGTGTTTCAACGAAGTGGGTCGATCAGCATTCGGTCCCCTGCTACTGTGGCGCGGTGACACAGTTCTCATTCTCATCATGTTCGAAACATGATGGACGCAGACAGCGACGAAACAACGGCAACATGGCGATATCCAGGTTCTTCCCCTTTTCACTTTCTCGTAGCCTCTCATCCTGAGCACGGTGGGGAATACCCCCTTCCCTGTCCTGGTATCCGCGTAGCTCTGCTACAAGCTCCAGGGACCACCCGTGTGAGTCTCGGCGGGTGCGCGAGTGCGGTGGACGCTGTGCATGCTGCGTGCTGCCAGGTGGAATTGCGGGACGAGGGGGAAGGCGACAGCCGAGTCGAACGACGGAGACTCCTACGTCCGAACGCGTGCAGGGCTGCGGGAGGCGAGGATGGAGTCAACCAACAGCGCAGCGGCTGCGTCCAGAGTCATTCATCGCGCTTTGCCGATGCTGGCGAGCTGCGTCCTTGCGCCTACCCCGCGCACCGGTGCGAGTGCACGTGCCCCTCTCTAGCTGTCCTCGCTGCAGAGGCGCGGCACTGTCGCACAGCTGTCGTGGCCGGCCCTGAGTTTGTGCGAGGCTGCGTGCGTGGTGCGGCTT